>CM046859.1:33765786-34365786 GCA_025617745.1 Heliocidaris erythrogramma | reverse complement strand
GAGAGTGATTTGAGGTTAGCTATGAAATATGAAATATGTTTCATTTCCAACAAAAATACGAGAGAAGATCGGACAGAAAACGAATTGATGAAAAGAAAATGTTTGAATACCTGTTACTGTGACAATCAGAGAACAGGTTCCAGTGTTTCCTGCATTGTCTGAGGAACTGCAGTTGACCGTTGTGTTCCCGACCATAAATGTATCGTTGGATGTATGAACACAAATCACAGCTGGATTTGAATCCACGTTATCAGTTGCAGTTGGGTTAATCATAACATTGGAAGATGAATTCATTCCCATATCGGTAGTAGATGCTACATTTGGGCAATTTAGGGTAGGTGCTTCATCATCTGCAAGGCGAAACAAATTGAATCAAGCCTAATATAAATCAATACTTGTGGAAACAGTAAAACCTTGATTTCAGCAAACCATATGTGAAGAGAGCACGAGAGAAGATCGGACAGAAAACGAATTGATGAAAAGAAAATGTTTGAATACCTGTTACTGTGGCAATCGGAGAACAGGTTCCAGTGTTTCCTGCATTGTCTGTTGAACTGCAGTTGACCGTTGTGTTCCCGACCATAAATGTATCATTGGATGTATGAGAACAAATCACAGTTGGATTTGAATCCACGTTATCAGTTGCAGTTGGGTTAATCATAACATTGGAAGATGAATTCATTCCCATATCGGTAGGAAATGCTACATCAATACTTGTGGAAACAATAAAACCTTAATTTCTGCAAACCACATGTGAAGAGAGTGATTTGAGGTAAGCTATGCAATATGAAATATGTTTCATTTCCAACAAAAGTACGAGAGAAGATCGGACAGAAAACGAATTGATGAAAAGAAAATGTTTGAGTACCTGTTACTGTGACAATCAGAGAACAGGTTCCAGTGTTTCCTGCAATGTCTGTTGAACTGCAGTTGACCGTTGTGTTCCCGACCATGAATGTATCATCGGATGTATGAGAACAAATCACAGTTGGATTTGAATCCACATTATCAGTTGCAGTTGGGTTAATCATAACATTGGAAGATGAATTCATTCCTATATCAGTAGTAGATGCTACATTTGGGCAATTTAGAGTAGGTGCTTCATCATCTGCAAGACGAAACAAATGGAATCAAGCCGAATATAAATCAATACTTGTGGAAACAATAAAACCTTAATTTCTGCAAACCACATGTGAAGAGAGTGATTTGAGGTAAGCTATGAAATATGAAATATGTTTCATTTCCAACAAAAGTACGAGAGAAGATCGGACAGAAAACGGATTGATGAAAAAAAAATGTTTGAATACCTGTTACTGTGACAATCAGAGAACTGGTTCCAGTGTTTCCTGCATTGTCTGAGGAACTGCAGTTGACCGTTGTGTTCCCGACCATAAATGTATCGTTGGATGTATGAACACAAATCACAGCTGGATTTGAATCCACGTTATCAGTTGCAGTTGGGTTAATCATAACATTGGAAGATGAATTCATTCCCATATCGGTAGTAGATGCTACATTTGGGCAATTTAGGGTAGGTGCTTCATCATCTGCAAGGCGAAACAAATTGAATCAAGCCTAATATAAATCAATACTTGTGGAAACAGTAAAACCTTGATTTCAGCAAACCATATGTGAAGAGAGCACGAGAGAAGATCGGACAGAAAACGAATTGATGAAAAGAAAATGTTTGAGTACCTGTTACTGTGGCAATCGGAGAACAGGTTCCAGTGTTTCCTGCATTGTCTGTTGAACTGCAGTTGACCGTTGTGTTCCCGACCATAAATGTATCATTGGATGTATGAGAACAAATCACAGTTGGATTTGAATCCACGTTATCAGTTGCAGATGGGTTAATCATAACATTGGAAGATGAATTCATTCCCATATCGGTAGTAGAAGCTACATTTAGGCAATTCAGAATAGGTGCTTCAGCATCTACAAAACAAGATTAATTGATAAAAGCCGAAAATAAATCAATACTTGTTCACATATATTAGATTTCAGCAAACTACATTTGAGGAGAACGATCCCAGGTAAGCTATGAATAATGGAACAAAACACTAGACAAGATCGGACAGACAAGGAAATTAATGAAAAGAATATGTTTGAGTACCTGTTACTGTGACAATCAGAGAACAGGTTCCAGTGTTTCCCGCAATGTCTGTTGAACTGCAGTTGACCGTTGTGTTCCCGACCATGAATGTATCATCGGATGTATGAGAACAAATCACAGTTGGATTTGAATCCACATTATCAGTTGCAGATGGGTTAATCATAACATTGGAAGATGAATTCATTCCCATATCGGTAGTAGATGCTACATTTGGGCAATTTAGGGTAGGTGCTTCATCATCTGCAAGGCGAAACAAATTGAATCAAGCCGAATATAAATCAATACTTGTGGAAACAATAAAACCTTGATTTCAGCAAACCACATGTGAAGAGAGTGATTTGAGGTAAGCTATGAAATATGAAATATGTTTCATTTCCAACAAAAATACGAGAGAAGATCGGACAGAAAACGAATTGATGAAAAGAAAATGTTTGAATACCTGTTACTGTGACAATCAGAGAACAGGTTCCAGTGTTTCCTGCATTGTCTGAGGAACTGCAGTTGACCGTTGTGTTCCCGACCATAAATGTATCGTTGGATGTATAAACACAAATCACAGCTGGATTTGAATCCACGTTATCAGTTGCAGTTGGGTTAATCATAACATTGGAAGATGAATTCATTCCCATATCGGTAGTAGATGCTACATTTGGGCAATTCAAGGTAGGTGCTTCATCATCTGCAAGGCGAAACAAATTCAATCAAGCCGAATATAAATCAATACTTGTGGAAACAATAAAACCTTGATTTCAGCAAACCACATGTGAAGAGAGTGATGTGAGGTAAGCTATGAAATATGAAATATGTTTCATTTCCAACAAAAATACGACAGAAGATCGGACAAAAAACGAATTGATGAAAATAAAATGTTTGAATACCTGTTACTGTGACAATCAGATAACAGGTTCCAGTGTTTCCTGCATTGTCTGAGGAACTGCAGTTGACCGTTGTGTTCCCGACCATAAATGTATCGTTGGATGTATGAGAACAAATCACAGCTGGATTTGAATCCACGTTATCAGTTGCAGTTGGGTTAATCATAACATTGGAAGAAGAATTCATTCCCATATCGGTAGTAGATGCTACATTTGGGCAATTTAGGGTAGGTGCTTCATCATCTGCAAGGCGAAACAAATTGAATCAAACCGAATATAAATCAATACTTGTGGACACAATAAAAGCTTGATTTCAGCAAACCACATGTGAAGAGAGTGATTTGAGGTAAGCTATGAAATATGAAATATGTTTCATTTCCAACAAAAATACGAGAGAAGATCGGACAGAAAACGAATTGATGAAAAGAAAATGTTTGAATACCTGTTACTGTGACAATCAGAGAACAGGTTCCAGTGTTTCCTGCATTGTCTGAGGAACTGCAGTTGACCGTTGTGTTCCCGACCATAAATGTATCGTTGGATGTATGAGAACAAATCACAGCTGGATTTGAATCCACGTTATCAGTTGCAGTTGGGTTAATCATAACATTGGAAGATGAATTCATTCCCATATCGGTAGTAGATGCTACATTTGGGCAATTCAGAGTAGGTGCTTCATCATCTGCAAGACAAGGCAAATTGAATCACGCCGAATATAAATCAATACTTGTGGAAACAATAAAACCTTAATTAGACTTTTTTTTAATATATTCATTTATTGCAACCATGTAATATCACAGTTAGATTAAAAACAATGTAGAAATTGAATACATAATTATAAAAATGTTACATTCAAATTCAAATACATAAAAAAAAAATGAAAGAAAATATATATTACCTATACAATTATTAACTATAATATATTATCTAATAAAAATATCTAACAATGCATTGCAGTTATTAACAATTCGAACAGGATTACACAAATGAAATGGAATAGGAGACTGGAAACTGGAAACCTGAATCACATACCTCAAGAGTATTAACAATAAGATTTGAAATAAAAGAAAGAAAAGAGATATCAGAGGAAAAAAGAGACGTCCCCAAGGAATCCATCAACACTGTCGACATGTATAATATATAATGTCGCAAAAACACAGACGAAACCGACTTCAGACCAACAAAAATGGTACGTTTATTTCAATGACGCACCATTGCCGGTCCGAAGCCGGCCTTGCCGACGTGACCGCGACACATTTGACCATAGCTACTGAAAGTTGTATAAACACCAAGGGACAAAGCTCTCCTTATACCTTTTCGTTTTACAGAGAGGCAGTGGGAATAGTTTTTTATTTCTAATTTCATACTTATCTTCCTTTTTTAATGGAATCTTCACATGTGGTTTGCTGAAACCACATGTGAAGAGAGTGATTTGAGGTAAGCTATGAAATATGAAATATGTTTCATTTCCAACAAAAATACGAGAGAAGATCGGACAGAAAACGAATTGATGAAAAGGAAATGTTTGAATACCTGTTACCGTGAAAATCAGAGAACAGGTTCCAGTGTTTCCTGCATTGTCTGATGAACTGCAGTTGACCGTTGTGTTCCCGACCATAAATGTATCATTGGATGTATGAGAACAAATCACTACTAATTCAATACTTGCGGAAATAATAAAACCTTGATTTCAGCAAACCACATGTGAAGAGAGTGATTTGAGATAAGCTATGAAATATGAAATATGTTTCATTTCCAACAAAAATACGAGAGAAGTTCGGACAGAAAACGAATTGATGAAAAGAAAATGTTTGAGTACCTGTTACGGTGGCAATCGGAGAACAGGTTCCAGTGTTTCCTGCATTGTCTGTTGAACTACAGTTGACCGTTGTGTTCCCGACCTTAAATGTATCATTGGATGTATGAGAACAAATCACAGCTGGATTTGAATCCACGTTATCAGTTGCAGTTGGGTTAATCATAACATTGGAAGATGAATTCATTCCCATATCGGTAGTAGATGCTACATTTGGGCAATTCAAAGTAGGTGCTTCATCATCTGCAAGACAAGACAAATTGAATCAAGCCGAATATAAATCAATACTTGCAGAGAAATATTAGATTTCGGCAAACATGTGGAGGGAAGGATCCCAGGTAAGCTATGAAAAATGTAACAAAATACTGGATATAATCAGTTAAACACCAAATTCATGAAAAGAAAATGTTGGAGTACCTGTTACTGTGACAATCAGAGAACAGATTCCAGTGTTTCCTGCATTATCTTTTGAACTGCAGTTGACCGTTGTGTTCCCGACCATAAATGTATCATTGGATGTATGAGAACAAATCACAGTTGGATTTGAATCCACGTTATCAGTTGCAGTTGGGTTAATCATAACATTGGAAGATGAATTCATTCCCATATCGGTAGTAGATGCTACATTTGGGCAATTCAGAGTAGGTGCTTCATCATCTGCAAGACAGGGCAAATTGAATCAAGCCGAATATAAATCAATACTTGTGGAAACAATAAAACCTTGATTTCAGCAAACGACATGTGAAGAGAGTGATTTGAGGTAAGCTATGAAATATGAAATATGTTTCATTTCCAACAAAAATACGAGAGAAGATCGGACAGAAAACGAATTGATGAAAAGAAAATGCTTGAATACCTGTTACTGTGACAATCAGAGAACAGGTTCCAGTGTTTCCTGCATTGTCTGAGGAACTGCAGTTGACCGTTGTGTTCCCGACCATAAATGTATCGTTGGATGTATGAGAACAAATCACAGCTGGATTTGAATCCACGTTATCAGTTGCAGTTGGGTTAATCATAACATTAGAAGATGAATTCATTCCCATATTGGTAGTAGATGCTACATTTGGGCAATTCAGAGTAGGTGCTTCATCATCTGCAAGACAAGGGAAATTGAATAAAGCCGAATATAAATTAATACTTGTGGAAACAATAAAACCTTGATTAGAATTTTTTTTAATATATTCATTTATTGCAGCCATGTAATATCACAGTTAGATTAAAAACAACGTAGAAATTGAATACATAATTATAAAAATGTTACATTCAAATTCAAATACATAAAAGAAAATGAAAGAAAATATATATTATGTATACAATTATTAACTATAATATATTATCTAATAAAAATATCTAACAATGCATTACAGTTATTAACAATTCGAACAGGATTACACAAACGAAATGGAATAGGAGACTGGAAACTGGAAACCCGAATCACATACATCAAGAGTATTAACAATAAGATTTGAAATAAAAGAAAGAAAAGAGATATCAGAGGAAAAAAGAGACGTCCCCAAGGAATCCATCAACACTGTCGACATGTATAATATATAATGTCGCAAAAACACAGACGAAACCGACTTCAGACCAACAAAAATGGTACGTTTATTTCAATGACGCACCATTGCCGGTCCGAAGCCGGCCTTGCCGACGCGACCGCGACACATTTGACCATAGCTACTGAAAGTTGTATAAACACCAAGGGACAAAGCTCTCCGTATACCTTTTCGTTTTACAGAGAGGCAGTGGGAATAGTTTTTTATTTCTAATTTCATACTTATCTTCCTTTTTTAATGGAATCTTCACATGTGGTTTCAGCAAACCACATGTGACGAGAGTGATTTGAGGTAAGCTATGAAATATGAAATATGTTTCATTTCCAACAAAAATCCGAGAGAAGATCGGACAGAAAACGAATTGATGAAAAGAAAATGTTTGAATACCTGTTACCGTGAAAATCAGAGAACAGGTTCCAGTGTTTCCTGCATTGTCTGATGAACTGCAGTTGACCGTTGTGTTCCCGACCATAAATGTATCATTGGATGTATGAGAACAAATCACTACTAATTCAATACTTGCGGAAATAATAAAACCTTGATTTCAGCAAACCACATGTGAAGAGAGTGATTTGAGATAAGCTATGAAATATGAAATATGTTTCATTTCCAACAAAAATACGAGAGAAGTTCGGACAGAAAACGAATTGATGAAAAGAAAATGTTTGAGTACCTGTGACGGTGGCAATCGGAGAACAGGTTCCAGTGTTTCCTGCATTGTCTGTTGAACTGCAGTTGACCGTTGTGTTCCCGACCTTAAATGTATCATTGGATGTATGAGAACAAATCACAGCTGGATTTGAATCCACGTTATCAGTTGCAGTTGGGTTAATAATAACATTGGAAGATGAATTCATTCCCATATCGGTAGTAGATGCTACATTTGGGCAGTTCAAAGTAGGTGCTTCATCATCTGCAAGACAAGACAAATTGAATCAAGCCGAATATAAATCAATACTTGCAGAGATATATTAGATTTCGGCAAACATGTGGAGGGAAGGATCCCAGGTAAGCTATGAAAAATGTAACAAAATACTGGATATAATCGGACAGACACCAAATTCATGAAAAGAAAATGTTTGAGTACCTGTTACTGTGACAATCAGAGAACAGATTCCAGTGTTTCCTGCATTGTCTTTTGAACTGCAGTTGACCGTTGTGTTCCCGACCATAAATGTATCATTGGATGTATGAGAACAAATCACAGTTGGATTTGAATCCACGTTATCAGTTGCAGTTGGGTTAATCATAACATTGGAAGATGAATTCATTCCCATATCGGTAGTAGATGCTACATTTGGGCAATTCAGAGTAGGTGCTTCATCATCTGCAAGACAAGACAAATTGAATCAAGCCGAATATAAATCAATACTTGTGGAAACAATAAAACCTTGATTTCAGCAAACCACATGTGAAGAGAGTGATTTGAGGTAAGCTATGAAATATGAAATATGTTTCATTTCCAACAAAAATACGAGAGAAGGTCGGACAGAAAACGAATTGATGAAAAGAAAATGTTTGAATACCTGTTACTGTGACAATCAGAGAACAGGTTCCAGTGTTTCCTGCATTGTCTGAGGAACTGCAGTTGACCGTTGTGTTCCCGACCATAAATGTATCATTGGATGTATGAGAACAAATCACAGTTGGATTTGAATCCACGTTATCAGTTGCAGTTGGGTTAATCATAACATTGGAAGATGAATTCATTCCCATATCGGTAGTAGATGCTACATTTGGGCAATTCAGAGTAGGTGCTTCATCATCTGCAAGACAGGGCAAATTGAATCAAGCCGAATATAAATCAATACTTGTGGAAACAATAAAACCTTGATTTCAGCAAACCACATGTGAAGAGAGTGATTTGAGGTAAGCTATGAAATATGAAATATGTTTCATTTCCAACAAAAATACGAGAGAAGATCGGACAGAAAACGAATTGATGAAAAGAAAATGTTTGAATACCTGTTACTGTGACAATCAGAGAACAGGTTCCAGTGTTTCCTGCATTGTCTGAGGAACTGCAGTTGACCGTTGTGTTCCCGACCATAAATGTATCGTTGGATGTATGAGAACAAATCACAGCTGGATTTGAATCCACGTTATCAGTTGCAGTTGGGTTAATCATAACATTAGAAGATGAATTCATTCCCATATTGGTAGTAGATGCTACATTTGGGCAATTCAGAGTAGGTGCTTCATCATCTGCAAGGCAAGGGAAATTGAATCAAGCCGAATATAAATCAATACTTGTGGAAACAATAAAACCTTGATTAGAATTTTTTTTTAATATATTCATTTATTGCAGCCATGTAATATCACAGTTAGATTAAAAACAATGTAGAAATTGAATACATAATTATAAAAATGTTACATTAAAATTCAAATACATAAAAGAAAATGAAAGAAAATATATATTATGTATACAATTATTAACTATAATATATTATCTAATAAAAATATCTAACAATGCATTACAGTTATTAACAATTCGAACAGGATTACACAAACGAAATGGAATAGGAGACTGGAAACTGGAAACCCGAATCACATACCTCAAGAGTATTAACAAAAAATTTGAAATAAAAGAAAGAAAAGAGATATCAGAGGAAAAAAGAGACGTCCCCAAGGAATCCATCAACACTTTTGACATGTATAATATATAATGTCGCAAAAACACAGACGAAACCGACTTCAGACCAACAAAAATGGTACGTTTATGTCAATGACGCACCATTGCCGGTCCGAAGCCGGCCTTGCCGACGCAACCGCGACGCATTTGACCATAGCTACTGAAAGTTGTATAAACACCAAGGGACAAAGCTCTCCTTATACCTTTTCGTTTTACAGAGAGGCAGTGGGAATAGTTTTTTATTTCTAATTTCATACTTATCTTCCTTTTTTAATGGAATCTTCACATGTGGTTTCAGCAAACCACATGTGACGAGAGTGATTTGAGGTAAGCTATGAAATATGAAATATGTTTCATTTCCAACAAAAATACGAGAGAAGATGGGACAGAAAACGAATTGATGAAAAGAAAATGTTTGAATACCTGTTACCGTGAAAATCAGAGAATAGGTTCCAGTGTTTCCTGCATTGTCTGATGAACTGCAGTTGACCGTTGTGTTCCCGACCATAAATGTATCATTGGATGTATGAGAACAAATCACTACTAATTCAATACTTGCGGAAATAATAAAACCTTGATTTCAGCAAACCACATGTGAAGAGAGTGATTTGAGATAAGCTATGAAATATGAAATATGTTTCATTTCCAACAAAAATACGAGAGAAGATCGGACAGAAAACGAATTGATGAAAAGAAAATGTTTGAGTACCTGTTACGGTGGCAATCGGAGAACAGGTTCCAGTGTTTCCTGCATTGTCTGTTGAACTGCAGTTGACCGTTGTGTTCCCGACCTTAAATGTATCATTGGATGTATGAGAACAAATCACAGCTGGATTTGAATCCACGTTATCAGTTGCAGTTGGGTTAATCATAACATTGGAAGATGAATTCATTCCCATATCGGTAGTAGATGCTACATTTGGGCAATTCAAAGTAGGTGCTTCATCATCTGCAAGACAAGACAAATTGAATCAAGCCGAATATAAATCAATACTTGCAGAGATATATTAGATTTCGGCAAACATGTGGAGGGAAGGATCCCAGGTAAGCTATGAAAAATGTAACAAAATACTGGATATAATCGGACAGACACCAAATTCATGAAAAGAAAATGTTTGAGTACCTGTTACTGTGACAATCAGAGAACAAATTCCAGTGTTTCCTGCATTGTCTTTTGAACTGCAGTTGACCGTTGTGTTCCCGACCATAAATGTATCATTGGATGTATGAGAACAAATCACAGTTGGATTTGAATCCACGTTATCAGTTGCAGTTGGGTTAATCATAACATTGGAAGATGAATTCATTCCCATATCGGTAGTAGATGCTACATTTGGGCAATTCAGAGTAGGTGCTTCATCATCTGCAAGACAGGGCAAATTGAATCAAGCCGAATATAAATCAATACTTGTGGAAACAATAAAACCTTGATTTCAGCAAACAACATGTGAAGAGAGTGATTTGAGGTAAGCTATGAAATAAGAAATATGTTTCATTTCCAACAAAAATACGAGAGAAGATCGGACAGAAAACGAATTGATGAAAAGAAAATGTTTGAATACCTGTTACTGTGACAATCAGAGAACAGGTTCCAGTGTTTCCTGCATTGTCTGAGGAACTGCAGTTGACCGTTGTGTTCCCGACCATAAATGTATCATTGGATGTATGAGAACAAATCACAGCTGGATTTGAATCCACGTTATCAGTTGCAGTTGGGTTAATCATAACATTAGAAGATGAATTCATTCCCATATTGGTAGTAGATGCTACATTTGGGCAATTCAGAGTAGGTGCTTCATCATCTGCAAGACAAGGGAAATTGAATCAAGCCGAATATAACTCAATACTTGTGGAAACAATAAAACCTTGATTAGAATTTTTTTTAATATATTCATTTATTGCAGCCATGTAATATCACAGTTAGATTAAAAACAATGTAGAAGTTGAATACATAATTATAAAAATGTTACATTCAAATTCAAATACATAAAAGAAAATGAAAGAAAATATATATTATGTATACAATTATTAACTATAATATATTATCTAATAAAAATATCTAACAATGCATTACAGTTATTAACAATTCGAACAGGATTACACAAACGAAATGGAATAGGAGACTGGAAACTGGAAACCCGAATCACATACCTCAAGAGTATTAACAATAAGATTTGAAATAAAAGAAAGAAAAGAGATATCAGAGGAAAAAAGAGACGTCCCCAAGGAATCCATCAACACTGTCGACATGTATAATATATAATGTCGCAAAAACACAGACGAAACCGACTTCAGACCAACAAATATGGTACGTTTATTTCAATGACGCACCATTGCCAGTCCGAAGCCGGCCTTGCCGACGCGACGGCGACACATTTGACCATAGCTACTGAAAGTTGTATAAACACCAAGGGACAAAGCTCTCCGTATACCTTTTCGTTTTACAGAGAGGCAGTGGGAATAGTTTTTTATTTCTAATTTCATACTTATCTTCCTTTTTTAATGGAATCTTCACATGTGGTTTCAGCAAACCACATGTGACGAGAGTGATTTGAGGTAAGCTATGAAATATGAAATATGTTTCATTTCCAACAAAAATACGAGAGAAGATCGGACAGAAAACGAATTGATGAAAAGAAAATGTTTGAATACCTGTTACCGTGAAAATCAGAGAACAGGTTCCAGTGTTTCCTGCATTGTCTGATGAACTGCAGTTGACCGTTGTGTTCCCGACCATAAATGTATCATTGGATGTATGAGAACAAATCACTACTAATTCAATACTTGCGGAAATAATAAAACTTTGATTTCAGCAAACCACATGTGAAGAGAGTGATTTGAAATAAGCTATGAAATATGAAATATGTTTCATTTCCAACAAAAATACGAGAGAAGTTCGGACAGAAAACGAATTGATGAAAAGAAAATGTTTGAGTACCTGTTACGGTGGCAATCGGAGAACAGGTTCCAGTGTTTCCTGCATTGTCTGTTGAACTGCAGTTGACCGTTGTGTTCCCGACCTTAAATGTATCATTGGATGTATGAGAACAAATCACAGCTGGATTTGAATCCACGTTATCAGTTGCAGTTGGGTTAATCATAACATTGGAAGATGAATTCATTCCCATATCGGTAGTAGATGCTACATTTGGGCAATTCAGAGTAGGTGCTTCATCATCTGCAAGACAAGGGAAATTGAATCAAGCCGAATATAAATCAATACTTGTGGAAACAATAAAACCTTGATTTCAGCAAACAACATGTGAAGAGAGTGATTTGAGGTAAGCTATGAAATAAGAAATATGTTTCATTTCCAACAAAAATACGAGAGAAGATCGGACAGAAAACGAATTGATGAAAAGAAAATGCTTGAATACCTGTTACTGTGACAATCAGAGAACAGGTTCCAGTGTTTCCTGCATTGTCTGAGGAACTGGAGTTGACCGTTGTGTTCCCGACCATAAATGTATCGTTGGATGTATGAGAACAAATCACAGCTGGATTTGAATCCACGTTATCAGTTGCAGTTGGGTTAATCATAACATTAGAAGATGAATTCATTCCCATATTGGTAGTAGATGCTACATTTGGGCAATTCAGAGTAGGTGCTTCATCATCTGCAAGGCAAGGGAAATTGAATCAAGCCGAATATAAATCAATACTTGTGGAAACAATAAAACCTTGATTAGAATTTTTTTTAATATATTCATTTATTGCAGCCATGTAATATCACAGTTAGATTAAAAACAATGTAGAAATTGAATACATAATTATAAAAATGTTACATTCAAATTCAAATACATAAAAGAAAATGAAAGAAAATATATATTATGTATACAATTATTAACTATAATATATTATCTAATAAAAATATCTAACAATGCATTACAGTTATTAACAATTCGAACAGGATTACACAAACGAAATGGAATAGGAGACTGGAAACTGGAAACCCGAATCACATACCTCAAGAGTATTAACAATAAAATTTGAAATAAAAGAAAGAAAAGAGATATCAGAGGAAAAAAGAGACGTCCCCAAGGAATGCATCAACACTTTTGACATGTATAATATATAATGTCGCAAAAACACAGACGAAACCGACTTCAGACCAACAAAAATGGTACGTTTATGTCAATGACGCACCATTGCCGGTCCGAAGCCGGCCTTGCCGACGCAACCGCGACGCATTTGACCATAGCTACTGAAAGTTGTATAAACACCAAGGGACAAAGCTCTCCTTATACCTTTTCGTTTTACAGAGAGGCAGTGGGAATAGTTTTTTATTTCTAATTTCATACTTATCTTCCTTTTTTAATGGAATCTTCACATGTGGTTTCAGCAAACCACATGTGAAGAGAGTGATTTGAGGTAAGCTATGAAATATGAAATATGTTTCATTTCCAACAAAAATACGAGAGAAGATCGGACAGAAAACGAATTGATGAAAAGAAAATGTTTGAATACCTGTTACCGTGAAAATCAGAGAATAGGTTCCAGTGTTTCCTGTATTGTCTGATGAACTGCAGTTGACCGTTGTGTTCCCGACCATAAATGTATCATTGGATGTATGAGAACAAATCACTACTAATTCAATACTTGCGGAAATAATAAAACCTTGATTTCAGCAAACCACATGTGAAGAGAGTGATTTGAGATAAGCTATGAAATATGAAATATGTTTCATTTCCAACAAAAATACGAGAGAAGTTCGGACAGAAAACGAATTGATGAAAAGAAAATGTTTGAGTACCTGTTACTGTGACAATCGGAGAACAGGTTCCAGTGTTTCCTGCATTGTCTGTTGAACTGCAGTTGACCGTTGTGTTCCCGACCTTAAATGTATCATTGGATGTATGAGAACAAATCACAGCTGGATTTGAATCCACGTTATCAGTTGCAGTTGGGTTAATAATAACATTGGAAGATGAATTCATTCCCATATCGGTAGTAGATGCTACATTTGGGCAGTTCAAAGTAGGTGCTTCATCATCTGCAAGACAAGACAAATTGAATCAAGCCGAATATAAATCAATACTTGCAGAGATATATTAGATTTCGGCAAACATGTGGAGGGAAGGATCCCAGGTAAGCTATGAAAAATGTAACAAAATACTGGATATAATCGGACAGACACCAAATTCATGAAAAGAAAATGTTTGAGTACCTGTTACTGTGACAATCAGAGAACAGATTCCAGTGTTTCCTGCATTGTCTTTTGAACTGCAGTTGACCGTTGTGTTCCCGACCATAAATGTATCATTGGATGTATGAGAACAAATCACAGTTGGATTTGAATCCACGTTATCAGTTGCAGTTGGGTTAATCATAACATTGGAAGATGAATTCATTCCCATATCGGTAGTAGATGCTACATTTGGGCAATTCAAAGTAGGTGCTTCATCATCTGCAAGACAAGACAAATTGAATCAAGCCGAATATAAATCAATACTTGCAGAGATATATTAGATTTCGGCAAACATGTGGAGGGAAGGATCCCAGGTAAGCTATGAAAAATGTAACAAAATACTGGATATAATCGGACAGACACCAAATTCATGAAAAGAAAATGTTTGAGTACCTGTTACTGTGACAATCAGAGAACAGATTCCAGTGTTTCCTGCATTATCTTTTGAACTGCAGTTGACCGTTGTGTTCCCGACCATAAATGTATCATTGGATGTATGAGAACAAATCACAGTTGGATTTGAATCCACGTTATCAGTTGCAGTTGGGTAAATCATAACATTGGAAGATGAATTCATTCCCATATCGGTAGTAGATGCTACATTTGGGCAATTCAGAGTAGGTGCTTCATCATCTGCAAGACAAGACAAATTGAATCAAGCCGAATATAAATCCACACTTGTGGAAACAATAAAACCTTGATTTCAGCAAACCACATGTGAAGAGAGTGATTTGAGGTAAGCTATGAAATATGAAATATGTTTCATTTCCAACAAAAATACGAAAGAAGATCGGACAGAAAACGAATTGATGAAAAGAAAATGTTTGAATACCTGTTACTGTGACAATCAGAGAACAGGTTCCAGTGTTTCCTGCATTGTCTGAGGAACTGCAGTTGACCGTTGTGTTCCCGACCATAAATGTATCGTTGGATGTATGAGAACAAATCACAGCTGGATTTAAATCCACGTTATCAGTTGCAGTTGGGTTAATCATAACATTGGAAGATGAATTCATTCCCATATCGGTAGTAGATGCTACATTTGGGCAATTCAGAGTAGGTGCTTTATCATCTGCAAGACAAGGCAAATTGAATCAAGCCGAATATAAATCAATACTTGTGGAAACAGTAAAACCTTGATTAGAATTTTTTTTAATATATTCATTTATTGCAACCATGTAATATCACAGTTAGATTAAAAACAATGTAGAAATTGAATACATAATTATAAAAATGTTACATTCAAATTCAAATACATAAAAGAAAATGAAAGAAAATATATATTATGTATACAATTATTAACTATAATATATTATGTAATAAAAATATCTAACAATGCATTACAGTTATTAACAATTCGAACAGGATTACACAAATGAAATAGAATAGGAGACTGGAAACTGGAAACCCGAATCACATACCTCAAGAGTATTAACAATAAGATTTGAAATAAAAGAAAGAAAAGAGATATCAGAGGAAAAAAGAGACGTCCCCAAGGAATCCATCAACACTGTCGACATGTATAATATATAATGTCGAAAAAACACAGACGAAACCGACTTCAGACTAACAAAAATGGTACGTTTATTTCAATGACGCACCATTGCCGGTCCGAAGCCGGCCTTGCCGACGCGACCGCGACACATTTGACCATAGCTACTGAAAGTTGTATAAACACCAAGGGACAAAGCTCTCCGTATACCTTTTCGTTTTACAGAGAGGCAGTGGGAATAGTTTTTTATTTCTAATTTCATACTTATCTTCCTTTTTTAATGGAATCTTCACATGTGGTTTCAGCAAACCACATGTGACGAGAGTGATTTGAGGTAAGCTATGAAATATGAAATATGTTTCATTTCCAACAAAAATACGAGAGAAGATCGGACAGAAAACGAATTGATGAAAAGAAAATGTTTGAATACCTGTTACCGTGAAAATCAGAGAACAGGTTCCAGTGTTTCCTGCATTGTCTGATGAACTGCAGTTGACCGTTGTGTTCCCGACCATAAATGTATCATTGGATGTATGAGAACAAATCACTACTAATTCAATACTTGCGGAAATAATAAAACCTTGATTTCAGCAAACCACATGTGAAGAGAGTGATTTGAGATAAGCTATGAAATATGAAATATGTTTCATTTCCAACAAAAATACGAGAGAAGTTCGGACAGAAAACGAATTGATGAAAAGAAAATGTTTGAGTACCTGTTACTGTGACAATCAGAGAACAGGTTCCAGTGTTTCCTGCATTGTCTGAGGAACTGCAGTTGACCGTTGTGTTCCCGACCATAAATGTATCGTTGGATGTATGAGAACAAATCACAGCTGGATTTGAATCCACGTTATCAGTTGCAGTTGGGTTAATCATAACATTGGAAGATGAATTCATTCCCATATCGGTAGTAGATGCTACATTTGGGCAATTCAGAGTAGGTGCTTTATCATCTGCAAGACAAGGCAAATTGAATCAAGCCGAATATAAATCAATACTTGTGGAAACAATAAAACCTTGATTATAATTTTTTTTAATATATTCATTTATTGCAACCATGTAATATCACAGTTAGATAAAAAACAATGTAGAAATTGAATACATAATTATAAAAATGTTACATTCAAATTCAAATACATAAAAGAAAATGAAAGAAAATATATATTATGTATACAATTATTAACTATATTATATTATCTAATAAAAATATCTAACAATGCATTACAGTTATTAACAATTCGAACAGGATTACACAAATGAAATGGAATAGGAGACTGGAAACTGGAAACCCGAATCACATACCTCAAGAGTATTAACAATAAGATTTGAAATAAAAGAAAGAAAAGAGATATCAGAGGAAAAAAGAGACGTCCCCAAGGAATCCATCAACACTGTCGACATGTATAATATATAATGTCGCAAAAACACAGACGAAACCGACTTCAGACCAACAAAAATGGTACGTTTATTTCAATGACGCACCATTGCCGGTCCGAAGCCGGCCTTGCCGACGCGACCGCGACACATTTGACCATAGCTACTGAAAGTTGTATAAACACCAAGGGACAAAGCTCTCCGTATACCTTTTCGTTTTACAGAGAGGCAGTGGGAATAGTTTTTTATTTCTAATTTCATACTTATCTTCCTTTTTTAATGGAATCTTCACATGTGGTTTCAGCAAACCACATGTGACGAGAGTGATTTGAGGTAAGCTATGAAATATGAAATATGTTTCATTTCCAACAAAAATACGAGAGAAGATCGGACAGAAAACGAATTGATGAAAAGAAAATGTTTGAATACCTGTTACCGTGAAAATCAGAGAACAGGTTCCAGTGTTTCCTGCATTGTCTGATGAACTGCAGTTGACCGTTGTGTTCCCGACCATAAATGTATCATTGGATGTATGAGAACAAATCACTACTAATTCAATACTTGCGGAAATAATAAAACCTTGATTTCAGCAAACCACATGTGAAGAGAGTGATTTGAGATAAGCTATGAAATATGAAATATGTTTCATTTCCAACAAAAATACGAGAGAAGTTCGGACAGAAAACGAATTGATGAAAAGAAAATGTTTGAGTACCTGTTACGGTGGCAATCGGAGAACAGGTTCCAGTGTTTCCTGCATTGTCTGTTGAACTGCAGTTGACCGTTGTGTTCCCGACCTTAAATGTATCATTGGATGTATGAGAACAAATCACAGCTGGATTTGAATCCACGTTATCAGTTGCAGTTGGGTTAATCATAACATTGGAAGATGAATTCATTCCCATATCGGTAGTAGATGCTACATTTGGGCAATTCAAAGTAGGTGCTTCATCATCTGCAAGACAAGACAAATTGAATCAAGCCGAATATAAATCAATACTTGCAGAGATATATTAGATTTCGGCAAACATGTGGAGGGAAGGATCCCAGGTAAGCTATGAAAAATGTAACAAAATACTGGATATAATCGGACAGACACCAAATTCATGAAAAGAAAATGTTTGAGTACCTGTTACTGTGACAATCAGAGAACAGATTCCAGTGTTTCCTGCATTGTCTTTTGAACTGCAGTTGACCGTTGTGTTCCCGACCATAAATGTATCATTGGATGTATGAGAACAAATCACAGTTGGATTTGAATCCACGTTATCAGTTGCAGTTGGGTTAATCATAACATTGGAAGATGAATTCATTCCCATATCGGTAGTAGATGCTACATTTGGGCAATTCAAAGTAGGTGCTTCATCATCTGCAAGACAAGACAAATTGAATCAAGCCGAATATAAATCAATACTTGCAGAGATATATTAGATTTCGGCAAACATGTGGAGGGAAGGATCCCAGGTAAGCTATGAAAAATGTAACAAAATACTGGATATAATCGGACAGACACCAAATTCATGAAAAGAAAATGTTTGAGTACCTGTTACTGTGACAATCAGAGAACAGATTCCAGTGTTTCCTGCATTATCTTTTGAACTGCAGTTGACCGTTGTGTTCCCGACCATAAATGTATCATTGGATGTATGAGAACAAATCACAGTTGGATTTGAATCCACGTTATCAGTTGCAGTTGGGTTAATCATAACATTGGAAGATGAATTCATTCCCATATCGGTAGTAGATGCTACATTTGGGCAATTCAGAGTAGGTGCTTCATCATCTGCAAGATAAGACAAATTGAATCAAGCCGAACATAAATCAATACTTGTGGAAACAATAAAACCTTGATTTCAGCAAACCACATGTGAAGAGAGTGATTTGAGGTAAGCTATGAAATATGAAATATGTTTCATTTCCAACAAAAATACGAAAGAAGATCGGACAGAAAACGAATTGATGAAAAGAAAATGTTTGAATACCTGTTACTGTGACAATCAGAGAACAGGTTCCAGTGTTTCCTGCATTGTCTGAGGAACTGCAGTTGACCGTTGTGTTCCCGACCATAAATGTATCGTTGGATGTATGAGAACAAATCACAGCTGGATTTAAATCCACGTTATCAGTTGCAGTTGGGTTAATCATAACATTGGAAGATGAATTCATTCCCATATCGGTAGTAGATGCTACATTTGGGCAATTCAGAGTAGGTGCTTTATCATCTGCAAGACAAGGCAAATTGAATCAAGCCGAATATAAATCAATACTTGTGGAAACAGTAAAACCTTGATTAGAATTTTTTTTAATATATTCATTTATTGCAACCATGTAATATCACAGTTAGATTAAAAACAATGTAGAAATTGAATACATAATTATAAAAATGTTACATTCAAATTCAAATACATAAAAGAAAATGAAAGAAAATATATATTATGTATACAATTATTAACTATAATATATTATGTAATAAAAATATCTAACAATGCATTACAGTTATTAACAATTCGAACAGGATTACACAAATGAAATAGAATAGGAGACTGGAAACTGGAAACCCGAATCACATACCTCAAGAGTATTAACAATAAGATTTGAAATAAAAGAAAGAAAAGAGATATCAGAGGAAAAAAGAGACGTCCCCAAGGAATCCATCAACACTGTCGACATGTATAATATATAATGTCGAAAAAACACAGACGAAACCGACTTCAGACTAACAAAAATGGTACGTTTATTTCAATGACGCACCATTGCCGGTCCGAAGCCGGCCTTGCCGACGCGACCGCGACACATTTGACCATAGCTACTGAAAGTTGTATAAACACCAAGGGACAAAGCTCTCCGTATACCTTTTCGTTTTACAGAGAGGCAGTGGGAATAGTTTTTTATTTCTAATTTCATACTTATCTTCCTTTTTTAATGGAATCTTCACATGTGGTTTCAGCAAACCACATGTGAAGAGAGTGATTTGAGGTAAGCTATGAAATATGAAATATGTTTCATTTCCAACAAAAATACGAGAGAAGATCGGACAGAAAACGAATTGATGAAAAGAAAATGTTTGAATACCTGTTACCGTGAAAATCAGAGAACAGGTTCCAGTGTTTCCTGCATTGTCTGATGAACTGCAGTTGACCGTTGTGTTCCCGACCATAAATGTATCATTGGATGTATGAGAACAAATCACTACTAATTCAATACTTGCGGAAATAATAAAACCTTGATTTCAGCAAACCACATGTGAAGAGAGTGATTTGAGATAAGCTATGAAATATGAAATATGTTTCATTTCCAACAAAAATACGAGAGAAGTTCGGACAGAAAACGAATTGATGAAAAGAAAATGTTTGAGTACCTGTTACTGTGACAATCAGAGAACAGGTTCCAGTGTTTCCTGCATTGTCTGAGGAACTGCAGTTGACCGTTGTGTTCCCGACCATAAATGTATCGTTGGATGTATGAGAACAAATCACAGCTGGATTTGAATCCACGTTATCAGTTGCAGTTGGGTTAATCATAACATTGGAAGATGAATTCATTCCCATATCGGTAGTAGATGCTACATTTGGGCAATTCAGAGTAGGTGCTTCATCATCTGCAAGACAAGGCAAATTGAATCAAGCCGAATATAAATCAATACTTGTGGAAACAATAAAACCTTGATTATAATTTTTTTTAATATATTCATTTATTGCAACCATGTAATATCACAGTTAGATAAAAAACAATGTAGAAATTGAATACATAATTATAAAAATGTTACATTCAAATTCAAATACATAAAAGAAAATGAAAGAAAATATATATTATGTATACAATTATTAACTATATTATATTATCTAATAAAAATATCTAATAATGCATTACAGTTATTAACAATTCGAACAGGATTACACAAATGAAATGGAATAGGAGACTGGAAACTGGAAACCCGAATCACATACCTCAAGAGTATTAACAATAAGATTTGAAATAAAAGAAAGAAAAGAGATATCAGAGGAAAAAAGAGACGTCCCCAAGGAATCCATCAACACTGTCGACATGTATAATATATAATGTCGCAAAAACACAGACGAAACCGACTTCAGACCAACAAAAATGGTACGTTTATTTCAATGACGCACCATTGCCGGTCCGAAGCCGGCCTTGCCGACGCGACCGCGACACATTTGACCATAGCTACTGAAAGTTGTATAAACACCAAGGGACAAAGCTCTCCTTATACCTTTTCGTTTTACAGAGAGGCAGTGGGAATAGTTTTTTATTTCTAATTTCATACTTATCTTCCTTTTTTAATGGAATCTTCACATGTGGTTTCAGCAAACCACATGTGACGAGAGTGATTTGAGGTAAGCTATGAAATATGAAATATGTTTCATTTCCAACAAAAATACGAGAGAAGATCGGACAGAAAACGAATTGATGAAAAGAAAATGTTTGAATACCTGTTACCGTGAAAATCAGAGAACAGGTTCCAGTGTTTCCTGCATTGTCTGATGAACTGCAGTTGACCGTTGTGTTCCCGACCATAAATGTATCATTGGATGTATGAGAACAAATCACTACTAATTCAATACTTGCGGAAATAATAAAACCTTGATTTCAGCAAACCACATGTGAAGAGAGTGATTTGAGATAAGCTATGAAATATGAAATATGTTTCATTTCCAACAAAAATACGAGAGAAGTTCGGACAGAAAACGAATTGATGAAAAGAAAATGTTTGAGTACCTGTTACGGTGGCAATCGGAGAACAGGTTCCAGTGTTTCCTGCATTGTCTGTTGAACTGCAGTTGACCGTTGTGTTCCCGACCTTAAATGTATCATTGGATGTATGAGAACAAATCACAGCTGGATTTGAATCCACGTTATCAGTTGCAGTTGGGTTAATCATAACATTGGAAGATGAATTCATTCCCATATCGGTAGTAGATGCTACATTTGGGCAATTCAAAGTAGGTGCTTCATCATCTGCAAGACAAGACAAATTGAATCAAGCCGAATATAAATCAATACTTGCAGAGATATATTAGATTTCGGCAAACATGTGGAGGGAAGGATCCCAGGTAAGCTATGAAAAATGTAACAAAATACTGGATATAATCGGACAGACACCAAATTCATGAAAAGAAAATGTTTGAGTACCTGTTACTGTGACAATCAGAGAACAGATTCCAGTGTTTCCTGCATTGTCTTTTGAACTGCAGTTGACCGTTGTGTTCCCGACCATAAATGTATCATTGGATGTATGAGAACAAATCACAGTTGGATTTGAATCCACGTTATCAGTTGCAGTTGGGTTAATCATAACATTGGAAGATGAATTCATTCCCATATCGGTAGTAGATGCTACATTTGGGCAATTCAGAGTAGGTGCTTCATCATCTGCAAGACAAGACAAATTGAATCAAGCCGAATATAAATCAATACTTGTGGAAACAATAAAACCTTGATTTCAGCAAACCACATGTGAAGAGAGTGATTTGAGGTAAGCTATGAAATATGAAATATGTTTCATTTCCAACAAAAATACGAGAGAAGATCGGACAGAAAACGAATTGATGAAAAGAAAATGTTTGAATACCTGTTACTGTGACAATCAGAGAACAGGTTCCAGTGTTTCCTGCATTGTCTGAGGAACTGCAGTTGACCGTTGTGTTCCCGACCATAAATGTATCGTTGGATGTATGAGAACAAATCACAGCTGGATTTGAATCCACGTTATCAGTTGCAGTTGGGTTAATCATAACATTGGAAGATGAATTCATTCCAATATCGGTAGTAGATGCTACATTTGGGCAATTCAGGGTAGGTGCTTTATCATCTGCAAGATAAGGCAAATTGAATCAAGCCGAATATAAATCAATACTTGTGGAAACAATAAAACCTTGATTAGAATTTTTTAAATATATTCATTTATTGCAACCATGTAATATCACAGTTAAATTAAAAACAATGTAGAAATTGAATACATAATTATACAAATGTTACATTCAAATTCAAATACATAAAAGAAAATGAAAGAAAATATATATTATGTATACAATTATTAACTATAATATATTATCTAATAAAAATATCTAACAATGCATTACAGTTATTAACAATTCGAACAGGATTACACAAATGAAATGGAATAGGAGACTGGAAACTGGAAACCTGAATCACATACCTCAAGAGTATTAACAATAAGATTTGAAATAAAAGAAAGAAAAGAGATATCAGAGGAAAAAAGAGACGTCCCCAAGGAATCCATCAACACTGTCGACATGTATAATATATAATGTCGCAAAAACATAGACGAAACCGACTTCAGACCAACAAAAATGGTACGTTTATTTCAATGACGCACCATTGCCGGTCCGAAGCCGGCCTTGCCGACGCGACCGCGACACATTTGACCATAGCTACTGAAAGTTGTATAAACACCAAGGGACAAAGCTCTCCTTATACCTTTTCGTTTTACAGAGAGGCAGTGGGAATAGTTTTTTATTTCTAATTTCATACTTATTTTCCTTTTCTAATGGAATCTTCACATGTGGTTTCAGCAAACCACATGTGAAGAGAGTGATTTGAGGTAAGCTATGAAATATGAAATATGTTTCATTTCCAACAAAAATACGAGAGAAGATCGGACAGAAAACGAATTGATGAAAAGAAAATGTTTGAATACCTGTTACTGTGGCAATCGGAGAACAGGTTCCAGTGTTTCCTGCATTGTCTGTTGAACTGCAGTTGACCGTTGTGTTCCCGACCATAAATGTATCATTGGATGTATGAGAACAAATCACAGCTGGATTTGAATCCACGTTATCAGTTGCAGTTGGGTTAATCATAACATTGGAAGATGAATTCATTCCCATATCGGTAGTAGATGCTACATTTGGGCAATTCAAAGTAGGTGCTTCATCATCTGCAAGACAAGACAAATTGAATCAAGCCGAATATAAATCAGTACTTGCAGAGATATATTAGATTTCGGCAAACATGTGGAGGGAAGGATCCCAGGTAAGCTATGAAAAATGTAACAAAATACTGGATATAATCGGACAGACACCAAATTCATGAAAAGAAAATGTTTGAGTACCTGTTACGGTGGCAATGGGAGAACAGGTTCCAGTGTTTCCTGCATTGTCCGTTGAACTGCAGTTGACCGTTGTGTTCCCGACCTTAAATGTATCATTGGATGTATGAGAACAAATCACAGCTGGATTTGAATCCACGTTATCAGTTGCAGTTGGGTTAATCATAACATTGGAAGATGAATTCATTCCCATATCGGTAGTAGATGCTACATTTGGGCAATTCAAAGTAGGTGCTTCATCATCTGCAAGACAAGACAAATTGAATCAAGCCGAATATAAATCAGTACTTGTAGATATATATTAGATTTTGGCAAACAAAATGTGAAGAGAATGATTCCAGGACTGGTAAGCTATGAAAGTTGTAACAAAATACTAAATAAGATGAGACAGACACCTAATTGATGAAAAGAAATATGTTTGATTACCTGTTACTGTGACAATCAGAGAACAGGTTCCAGTGTTTCCTGCATTGTCTGTTGAACTGCAGTTGACCGTTGTGTTCCCGACCATAAAAGTATCATTGGATGTATGAGAACAAATCACAGTTGGATTTGAATCCACGTTATCAGTTGCAGTTGGGTTTATCATAACATTGGGAGATGAATTCATTCCCATATCGGTAGTAGATGCTACATTTGGGCAATTCAGAGTAGGTGCTTCATCATCTGCAAGACAAGACAAATTGAATCAAGCCGAATATAAATCAGTACTTGCAGAGATATATTAGATTTCGGCAAACAACTTGTGGAGGGAATGATCCCAGGTAATAATGAAAAATGCAACAAAATACTGGATATAATCGGACAGACACCAAATTCATGAAAAGAAAGTGTTTGAGTACCTGTTACTGTGACAATCAGAGAACAGATTCCAGTGTTTCCTGCATTGTCTTTTGAACTGCAGTTGACCGTTGTGTTCCCGACCATAAATGTATCATTGGATGTATGAGAACAAGTCACAGTTGGATTTGGGTCCACGTTATCAGTTGCAGTTGGGTTAATCATAACATTGGAAGATGAATTCATTCCCATATAGGTATAGGGAAGTGCTCAGCGGACCATAACCACCTACGGGCAGTTTGTTTTCGTTTCGCACCGAAACTTTGAGCACCGTTTTCTCCGTTTTTAAAATTCCTTGGCGGAGCGTTTTCATGTTTTAAATCACTTTTTACAATGACTTCTGTTTTAGTAATATATCCATGTTATACATCATTTTAAAGCTTATTAACCAGAGAATCTAGAACACATGAAAACTGACATTTGCAATTTTGCGACTTCCGCCTGAAACCGCCTACCCGCTTTGCACTATGGAACGCCAGGTCCCTCAAGGCACGAAGAATGGCATCATCCCTGTGCGACTTCATTATCTCAAACAAGTTCGATGTTGTTGCACTGAGACATGGTTTACTGACTCGGAGAGAGACCATCATGCCATTGCCACCATTCGGAGGACATTGCCTCACATCCACCATGTTCCTCGTACAGACTACACAGGTGGTGGAGTCGGGATCCTCCTCCACAGAGGACTCCATGTACATCGGAATGAGTGTACCAAGTTTGTCTCGTTTGAATACATTGACATGACAATCTCGTCTTCGTCAACTTGCCACTTACGTCTGATTGCTCTCTACAGGCCGCCATGCAGCAAGAAGAACTCTCAGACGCCTACTACTTTCTTCCGAGAATTCTCATCTCTTTTGGAAGTGATCCAATCCACCAACGTCGAAGTGCTCCTAGCGGGTGATTTCAATTTCCACGTGGATTGCATCGATAATCAACATGCATCCACTTTCCTTGGTATGTTAGGTGAGACTGGATTCATCAACCACTTGAATTGCACCACTCACAAAAGTAAGCAGACGTCTCGAACGTATCCACTACAAGTTCTCTACCATCAGATCACCATGCAGTTACTTGCCTGGTCCAGACTACACGACCAGCTGCAGTACGGAAGAAGGTTGTTTCCAGATCGCTAAAGACAGTCGACATTGAGACTATTCGAAAGGATATTTCTGGATGTTCGCTACTCGTGGAACCCCAGGAAACCCTTGATTCCTTGACCTCCCAGTTCGATCAAGATCTTCGTAAGATTCTCGACGACCATGCACCCCTAGTTGAGAGAGATGTGGTTCTTCGGCCACATGCTCCCTGGTACACAGACGACCTGCATAGAGCAAAGCAACTTCGAAGACGTCGGGAGAGGAAAATGGTAAAGACGTCACTTCAGGTTGATAAGGATATTTATGCTACCCAATGCAAGGCATACAATGACCTACTGAAGGCAACCAAATTCGAACACTACCAGAACAGGATACTGAACTCAGACCAGAAGAATTTATTCCATGTAATAGATCACCTAACATCTCCGTCGGACTCCAGAA
Organism: Heliocidaris erythrogramma; assembly: GCA_025617745.1. Classification (NCBI taxonomy): domain Eukaryota; kingdom Metazoa; phylum Echinodermata; class Echinoidea; order Camarodonta; family Echinometridae; genus Heliocidaris; species Heliocidaris erythrogramma. The sequence goes on along the minus strand of CM046859.1, from coordinate 34,339,266 downwards.
TCCTTCCAGACCATGACTGTCCAACAATGCTGGCGAATGAGCTTGCCGATTTCTTTCTACAAAAGATTGATCGCCTAACGAGTCAGCTGGACGAAGGAGCTTACGGAGCTTACCTGTCAGTTGACACCCCATCGACATTCTGCTGCAGAATGGAAGAGTTTGATCTGGTTTCAGAAGAGGAGATTAAACGCATCATAAAGTCTACTTCGTCATCATCCTGTGAACTTGATGCCCTACCTACCGTGATCCTCAAGAAAATGTATTCCTGAGCTCATTCCCGCCATAACAGCGATAGTGAACTTATAAGCCTTCAGACAGGTGTCGTCCCAGTAGAGATGAAGGAATCCATCATGACTCCATGGCTGAAGAAACGGCAGGTACCCTCCAGCTACCGACCAATCTCAAATATCGCATACCTATGCAAAGTAGTCGAACGGGCAGTCGTCTCCCAGGTTCAAGACCATCTCATGGAACATGACCTGTATGCTGAGACACAGTCTGCTTATCGACGGCATCATAGCGTTGAAACAGCCCGTGTCCGATTACAGAATGACATTCTCCTGTCGCTCGATCAACGGATGCCATCGACCACTCCATCCTCATCGAACGATTATCTGAACGGTTTGGATTCGCTGGCAATGTTCTCAACTGGATTAACTCTTATCTACATGGTCGCAGCCACGTGGTGCAGATCGGCAATTCTGTATCTAAGCCCGTCAATGATGTCTGCGGAGTCCCTTAAGGATCAGTAATAGGATTCATTCTCTACACGCTGTACGTTACACCAATGCAGGACATCATCCGAGCCCACGATCTAGGTGCAATGCTCTATGCCGACGATGCACAAGTCTACACCATCTTCAACAGCGCCGACCGTGACACTGCCATCAGAAACGTGAACAATTGCCTCCGAGACAGTGGTTCATTCACTTGACTCTCAATCAAAGGGTTGAGGGCTCGAATCTCAGCCCGGACTAGCGTCTTTTGGCAAGACATTAATCCACATTTGCCACTCTCCACCCAGGTGTAGTAAATGGGTACCTGGCAGGATTTATTCCTTGACATGCACTGTGCGCTGATTACGGCTGCCGGAGCTAAAGCCAGGGTAATAATATCCAAAAACCCTTTGGAAGCGCATAGGGACGTTATATCATAATGTGATATGCGCTACACAAGAACAGTGGTATTATTATTATTATTACAAGGAACAGACTCACCTTAAATGACACCAAGACAGAAGTGGTCCATTTCACGTCGAATTTTCTGCCGAGATGTAGCCCTGACATCAAGATATGTATGGGAAGGCAAGTTATAACGACTTCTGAGGTTGTTCGCAACCTTGGAGCCATGATGGACCAACACCTCACAATGAAGTCTCACGTAAAAAAGACCTGTCGATCAGCAATTGGGGCAATACGCAAGATAGGTCACATTCGAGATTATTTGGACCAGGTACAACACAAATGCTAGTTCACGCATTTGTCACCTCTATGCTTGACACTTGCTATGCTCTTCTCGGAAACCTGCCAGACGTTGAGATCAAGAAATTACAACGCATCCAGAACATTGCAGCGAGAATCGTAACAAGGACACGCAAACATGAACATATCACACCTCTTCTTCTGCAATTACACTGGCTTCCAGTCCACCATCGCATCCAATTTAAGATCCTGCTGATGGTGTACAAAGCCTTAAATGGTACTGCCCCGTCCTACATATCAAATATCATCAATGATTATACTCCTTCCAGAAACCTTCGATCCACGGACATGAACCTCCACCAGACTCCCAAGGTTAGGACTAAATTCTACGGGGACCGGGCTTTCAGCACCGCTGCGCCGACACTTTGGAACTCTCTTCCTTTCCAGCTCCGGGATGCACCATCTGTTCACAATTTCAAGAAATCTCTGAAGACATACATGTTTACCTTAATGAAGTAATTTTAATTATGGTTATTGAAATGTTAAGATAATTTCTGAATATATCTATCATGTTGTTCTAATTATTGTCATTATATTAATTTCAATTCTGATATCACTATATGATTATTGTACCTTAAGTTGATATGTTTATAAATTATGTTTACTTTGTTAAGCGCATAGAGACAATTTTGTATTTTGCGCTATATAAACATCTTATTATTATTATTATTATTATTATTATTATTATTATTATTCAGTTATGGCCGGCCGTTACTTTACAATGATGCTTTTACAGTAGTTTTGCCATGTCCTGTATGAAACATAATGTAATGTCTTATTCTTTATTAAAAAGAAATGATAATAATTAATGTCACCTGTGATTGTCACAACGAACGTGCAGTTGCCTATGTTTCCCGCTGAGTCCGTGGAGCTACAAGAAACAGGTGTGAAACCAACAGAAAAATCTTCAGCAGCAGTAGGTGAACAGGTTACAGTGAGATTCGAAACTACATTGTCGGTTACGGAGGTGTTGTAGCTGACGCTTCTTGATATAGATGTCCCCAACTCTGTAGTTGAAACAACATCGCTACAATCGAGTATTGGACTCTCTTCATCTGAAGGAAGAGCGAAACAAACGCATTCATGAATTCATAAGGTACTGAGAAAGAAAAGCATATATGCAAGAAGTGTGCACTACAAGATATCTACTTTCAGGGAGTATTCCTAGCGTAATTTGAACCCTTTATATACAATGACAAGGCAGTCATTTTGGCTTTCCGAAATGCCAACTGGTACCTATATTCTCTCGTCATGCTGGTTAAGAGTGGCAATGAAGATCAATTAGTGCCGCGGCTAGGAATCGAACGACGAACCAATCACTATTAACTTAATCTCCGACCCAGTGAGTTATCCACTAGAAACAACACCTCCATAAAATTAGAACATTAACTATATACATAGACATAAGGAGAATAAAATTAACACAGGTCAATTACCTTCTATCGTAACAAAGAATGTGCAAGTTTCCAAATTTCTTGAGGAATCTGTAGCATTGCAGGAAACTTCAGTAGACCCGATGGGAAAGCTGTGATTGGAATTCGGTAAGCAGATGACACCTGGACTCGTATCCACATTGTCTGTTACGTCTGGGTTGATGGTGATGCTGGATGAATAAGATACTCCTGAATCCGTAGAATATATTATGTCCCCACAATTCAAGACTGGATCCTCATCGTCTAAACAAAATTTGAAGAGTTCGATTCAATTCATTAATTCATTTATTTTTAACTAGAAATAAGTGAGTACTGAACTACTTGTAGTTTATTTCAATTTTATGCGATTGTCAAAGTTTGCATACTTTTGCAAAGACGTAAAACCTGTAATTATGAGCTTTATTGTCTACGGAAACATTACTAAAATCGAGAAATAAATTCAACTCATATTTCAACATTTATGAAAATAGTAATGCCTTTTTATGAAGTTCCCCTTACCCGTGATGGTCACAGAAAACGTGCAAGTTCCGAAGAGTCCGTAGCATGGCATGTAACGTCTATCGACCCAACATAAAAGTTTTGACCAGTGGCGTGAGCACAATTAATCATTTACCTTACCTGGGTGGAGAGTGGCAACATTAATGTCTTGCCAGAGGACGTTAGCGTCATGGCCGGGACTCGAACCCCGTACCTTGTGCTTCACAGTCCGGCGACTTATCCACTAGACTACGACACCTCCACAGTATGAATATAATTCATATTCAAATCACGTTAACTTAAACTTATTACGCATTAATAACATTTCTTAAAAATTTGAGAAATATCTTTTTTCAAATTTAACAATGCAAATACATTTAAAAACATACGATCTAGTATCTAATAGCTGCGTGGCTAAACAGATGTTCTGACAAATCCAACTTTAATATGAGTGTTGAGGGTGATAATTACCATGTACATTATAGTATCCTCTGCATGTTTTGTTCAGTACATCATCAGATATAATGGCAGCCACCTCATGGATTCCGATGGACACACTAGTTCCATTAGGAAAGCCTCCTATCGTCACAGACACCGAGATATCTCCATGATATTTGTACCCAGGGGTAGATTTTATGACGTCATCTACCCCAAAATCTGCGATAAAGGTATGTGTAGCCAGACCTGGATCTGTACTAACAGTGCGATTCAAGCTTGGACAGTCGACTGGTAACTCGGTCACTGCCGAATGATACGAGCAGAAAACATTATCACCGCAGTTCGCCATTTTGATTGCGATAAGAAAAATATTTACTAAAAAAGATCTGCAGTTAACAAGAATGCATTGAAGGACGTCAACGGGAATATACAAATTTGGGGAAGTAATTAAGCATAAATTAGATTAAAATATAATGTACAGATAATTCAAGCAGAAACATATCAAAACCTTGTCTAAGATGTTTTCCCAGATGACTTTAAAAAAATTTAAAATAGCCAGCCATGAACATTATCTGTCACGGATTCTCGAAATGCATGGGAACCAAGATCGACAGTGACCGATATTTTATTAAATATAACTTGGAAAACATATTGTGTGATATCTCCTCCATTTTTATCATTATTTGGTTTAATAAGATAATGACAAATGTATAACTGATTTGCATAATAAGTATGTTACTTACACGGATTCTCCACGAAGAAGAGGCAGGTGGCCATATTACCAACTGTATCAACTGCAAAGAGAGTGACAGGTGTGTATCCTGGGGGAAACAGGTCTCCAGCGGGACCCTCCGAGACGTTGTAACTCACCCCGCTCGGGGTAGGGTTCGCATCCCAGTATGTGTACGTCACATCTAAATCGAGTCCGAGGAAGCTATTCGGTAAAAAAGGTAACGTGGTAACATTTGAACATGTCACATCCGGAGGATCTGTGTCTGTAGGACAAAAACAACAAAACAAAACAAACAAATACCATTCCTGATTATTGAATTAGAGCTGGTCGCTAATGAAGACAAAAGAAATTATGTGGAGCTAGAAAAAAGAAGAAAACATAAGCGTGAACAAATTAAGGCGATTACCGGTTAAACCGTCCATGCCGTCTACATTGGCCAGTGTCGGCTGTAAAATACGATTGATGACATATCAATTCAATGAAGATGGCCTGTTAAAAAAACCGAGAGTAGAGGTATTCTTGGAAACGGAAGCCTTTCCCCAGTTTGAGCAGTGAGGTATATTAATTTGTGAAGGCTCTTGACTCTCAAAACGAGAGGTCATGGGTTGATCCTCGCCCGGTGCATACATCCTTTACCCAATTGTCTCTCTCTCTCTCGATCTATGTGTGTACCTTGCAATGCTGAGGAGGTTTAAATACATGTAGCTAGGAACCGAGGAAGATCAGTATAAATACTAATGATGAGGTTAACCTGCGGAAATAAGACCATATAATTTTAAATATACTTTGGTTTACCTTCTATCGTAACGAAAAAGGTGCAGGTGTCAGAATTTCCAGATGAATCTGAAACGTTACAGGTAACCCCAGTAGATCCAAGAGGGAAACTATGGTTAGAATTCGGTAAGCAGTTGACACTAAGAGTGGTGTCCACGTTGTCCGTTACGCTTGGGTTGATAATGATGCTGCTTGAAGTAGACAGCCCGGGATCAGTAGAAGATGTTACGTTTACACAATCTAGCATCGGATCCTGATCGTCTGGAATATAATAGCATATTCGTAGTCAAATTAATGATGTTTCATTTGTAAATCTCTGGTACAAGAAGCAGAGAAATTGATTCTTTCGATTTTAAAGATTATAAGGGAACAATTGAAGTTTGTCGACACAGGAGGCAAGCATGAGAACAGGTAAGGATTGAGAACAACAGTGGCGGATCCAGGATTTCTTGAGGGAGGGGGCTCAATATTCACAAAATTTTCTAGCAAAAAAAAAAGTAGAAGAAAAGGTCCTTAGCATTTTTGGGCCCCTTTTTAACTCAAAAAAACTCGGACAAGCAAAAAAAACCACAAAACAACAAAAACAGAAAAAGGTCCTCAGCATTTTTATGGGCCGCTTTTTGGTCTCAGGGGAGCCCTCCTGGATCCGCCACTAGAGAACAGTCTACCGTTCGACTACGATGGTTGTAATCGTATATGATCTGGTGTCTATCCTTGAAGTTATTCTGGATTTGGTAATCAAGGATTAATACCTTTTAAGGCCCGTTGCACACAAGGCATTATTTCAATTACGCCATTCAAGGACATTCCGGCATATTATTAATGCACAGAAACTTGTCCAGGGGCAATCTCTAGCCTTAGACTTGAAGCAGGGTGCGATGGCCCACCAGAAGGTTTTTAATTCCTCCGAAAACCAATTTTCGACGGAAGAGTGTTGCAACAATCTACACAAACCAATGAGTACGTAGAAAACATTTGTGTTACAACTTGGGGGCAGCCGTCATTTTTTTGTAAGGGAGCATGTTCACTGCCTATCATGGCATGAATTCTATCTAATTGCAAAAAACAACAGGCGTAATTACGGTAGTGGAAATTGTGTGCAACATCGATCGACACGCTTTTTAACCGAGAACCAAGAACCTATGCTTTCTATATTAATCTGCTCAAAATTTGTATTGCCTGTCTCCCCCGTGTAGGCATCCACCCGATTCAAAGATGGGAAACAGTAAACAACTGTAAAAAAAATCATGAAAAGGACACAGATTGTACTGTACAGATTATGTAATCTCTAAGTTAGGTTATCGATTATACATGGAACACGACAATGCACTGTACCCGTCATAATCTGTAGTCGAGATATATTCACTTGATTCGTGATGGTTAAATATTGTCTAGGGCGATAATGCAAAAGTATTCAACTAGGGCAGGCCCGGGCTTCTGTTTCGGTCACTTTTCCAGAGCTCTGCTCTCGCGGCCTTTTCGCGCAAGCTGTATGCATATGCAGTCATGCACTTCTGTGTTCATTTTTAAGCCAGCCTAGGGGTTAAATAATCTGTACTGTACTGTACTTTTTTCATAATGTTTTCACAGTTGTTTACTGTGTTCCATTTGTGAATAAGGTGCGGCATCTATATTTCTACTTTTTTCAGAGCTACATTTACATGTACGTAATGATGTCTCTGTAATGTCTCTTCATTGCACGATGCTTGATAGTTCGGTGGCTTTAGGCAAATTAGGGTATGCCGATATTGCATGCAGCAAATTAAGTTACATTTTAGGAATTAAGAGCTGGTGGTTTATCACATCACAAAAGTAAAATACAATATTGAGAGGATTTCAAAATGAATTAGGTGGAGGCAAGGTTAAAGTATGTACTCCCTATAATGATATATACACATAGTAATAAATAATTTTATAGCAAAAGAACTCAATAAATATGTTCAAATGTTGAAATTACCAATTACTGTAACAAAGAAAGAACAGGTGTCGGTGTTTCCTGCAATGCCGGTAAACGAACAGTTTACAAGGGTGTCCCCAAGGAAGAATACATCGTCAGATGTATGAGAACAAGACACATTTGGATGTGTTTCCGCGTTGTCAGTAGCAGTTGGAAATAGCACGACGCTGGACGATGAATTCAGTCCCATATCCGTTGTAGAAGTTACATTTGGGCAATCATCTGCATTAAATCCCGAAAACAAAAAAAAAACAAAAAAAACCCCGTACATTTTGTTTTTGACTAACAATACTACAAGATGATAGGAATGATGCAATTAATAAGGAAAGCGTTGATATTGCGACGGCCCCCGATATTGAGCGGGTCTTTAAAGCTTGAGGGCTGGTGCCTGTCCCTTGCCTCTAACGCCTTCTTCTAATGGTGCAGTAGCCATATTTGCTGTGAGCGGCTTTATCATATATGGCTTCTATTCTAGAGGCTTAGCGTTCCTGGACGGAGATGCGTTTCTCTATGGGGTGGAGTGGGAGGGGATGGGGGAGAGAGGAACTGCGTAGTATATGTATACCTCAGTCAATTAAGTCACAATAGATTTAGCAGTTTGCAAACGAATGTTATTGCATGCAAATTTCCATAGTGAAACTGGAATACCTAACTGAAAGGAACGTTATGGACAAAGGCCTGGTCACTGGTGCTGTTTTTCTTGATTTGAAAAGGGCCTTCGACGTTATACCACATCACTTGATTCTCCAGAAAATGTTATCTTATGGTATTAGAGGAGTTGTGGTTCGAGTCATATTTATCTTATACACAACAATGTGTATTTTTACAAGGAACTAAGAGCAATTTTCTGACTGTAAAATCAGGAATTCCACAGGGATCAATTTTTGGACCATTGATTTTTTGCCTGTATGTGAATGATATTTGTAATCTACAACTACACTCTATGACAAAGATTTCATTGTATGCAGATGACACTGCATTATTTCATCAAGGGAAAGATTACAGGCTTTGTGAACATAACCTTCAAAAGGATTTTTCTAAGATAGTCAAATGGCTACACTATAATGGTATGTTTCTAAATGCAAGTAAAACTAAAACAATCCTTTTTGGTTCTAAAAGAAAAATGCAAAATGATGATATTTCTATTTATTACAATAATAATTTACTTGATTCGGTTGAAAGTATAAAATACCTTGGTGTAACAATGGACAGAAACTTAACGTGGTCGTTACATGTAAGAGAAATCGTTAAGAAAGTAGCAGGTACGATTGCCTGTATCAGAAGGATACGGCACTATATTTCTCGTAAGAATTTGATAACATTATACTATTCACTTATCTTACCACATTTAGATTATTGTGTTACAGTATGGGGAAATACGTCAAAACAAAATCTAAAAAAGTTGCAAAAATTGCAAAATAGGTATGCACGATTGGTTCTCAATGCTGAATATTTCACACCCCAAAGTACGTTAATGAGTGAATTGAAATGGCAATCAGTAGCGGAAAGACTTAAATACCAGAAATGCATTATGATTTATAAAATTATTAATGATTTATCACCACCTTATCTAAATTCATGTATTAGCAAAAGACCGATATCATATTCCACGCGTTATGCTATGAATAGTCCCTTATTTATACTGAAATGTAAAACCTTAGCGGTTTCAGGGGCTAAACTGTACAATAAATTGCCATGTAATTATAGTGCTATTACGAAAATACTGCAAAAGTTTGATGTTGTGATCCGGTGTTTAATCTTACTTTTTTCCTTTCATAAAAAATGGAGATACTACATTTTAACATGCGACTCGTAGTTATTTGCATGCTTTAGCAGATATTTTATTTTTTCTACTCATATATTTTGAAAGTAAGGAACTGACTTTTTCATGTTTTTTCATGTAAGTCCTGTGTTAAAGTCAACTCTCGTATAATATTAATAATATTTAACAATTAGAAGATTAGAAATTCAGATGCTCCAATATCTTGATCCAAATTATTTTATCATTAATCATATTATTTATAATCTCAACCCTGACATTTTGGGTTATGGCAGATACCTCGTATTCTCTTTGAATGCCTCTATTTGTTGAAGATTTCCAGATAGAAAGCATTCTGAGTTTCTTTATTTTATTAAATTGCTCTATACCTTTTGATGGTTTCCATGTACCTCAATTGACCATCTTTATTAAACAACCTCTGTACCTTAATAAGTGTTATTCGGAGATGTATGGATTTATCTATGGTTGATGATATTAATTCCATTACAGGCCCAAATTTTAGATGAGAATATTATTTACCTGCTGAGTTCCAGACTACATGTCAGAATATAGCTAGGTCAATCACATAGTTTTTGCATATACTGTATATGAATGCTCGCAGTCTGGCTAAGAATTTTGATGATGTACAGTTGCTCCTGGCTTCTCTTAATTATTTATTTTCTGTTGACTTGTAGGTATTAGCGAAACCTGGTTCTATACTTATTCACCTCCTTTGTATGATATTCCCAGCTACGCTGTGACTGATTGGAAGGAGAGGGGGAGGAGGTGCTTTTTATGTCAATAATATGTCTTTTAAAGGAGAATTAACACAAGAATATAAATATACTTATGTTCAAAGGTGTAATATATTCTTAATCATTGACCTGTATCACTTTAGAAATAAAATATCAGAAAGGGTTTAAATCAAGACATTCTAGCACACGGTATCATCTGCTAACACTTCATGGGGGCTGCCATTTTCTTGATGACATGGAGTTGTACATGAACCATTGGAGACCGTCAGGAAGATATTTTTAATCCACGAGCTAAATTGCTTCTATTCATTATAAAAAAGCCCCATATATGATGGAAAATACATAACAGGTGTATACATTTATTTTAAAATTTGAAATTTATAGATTTCTTTTTAAATTCTCCGGTTTTGCTAACTAGAAATCAATTTCTTGGTCTTGCCTGGCAGAGCAGAACATAATTTATACAACGCGCATTCTGACTTTTGAAGTCCATTATCTCAAAGCAGGTGAATGCACAGTTTGTCACTATTGACGCTCGGGAAAATCATCATTCATAAATTTGAATTAATTTGCTCCGTCACGTACGTCATAGTATCAAGAAAATAGATTGATATTTAGTAAAATCGTAATTTTCAATTTTTTGTAATGCCAACTAGATTTTTATAAAGCCCTTAGCAACCGTTTATTAATTCTAATAAAAACTAGTCCTTATGTTTCTTTATGATCTCTTCTCATGAAAACATGAATTTTAATTCATTTAAGCCATTAAGTTTCCCGCATCAACTTCATGCTTTTTTCGTTGAGCCTTTCCTATGCCGGTATGATTTTCTTAAAGGGTTGATTAACCTAGCTATAGTCAAAAGGTTTATAAGTCTGTCATTTTGTGCGGGGAAATGTATTAGATTATGGTTCAAACTTTCAGAGGTTTTTATGTAATTATATATTTTTCTAAATTAATCATGTAAACTTGATTTCTTTCAATGTTATTTGCTTTCTTTTTATAGCTTGGATTCGATTGTCGCAAAGTCATTCAATTTTGGCAAATTTACTGATTAGACTAGTCTTTACCAAGAATAATATTGACAGAGATCGTTGATGTCTGCATATGAAGCTTACTTTTTTTACTTTTCGTCTTGTGAAAGAGCAATAGAAATCGCCGCTTTCTTAAAGTAGAACCTCGAAGAATGGCTTATTATACATCAATGGAAAGCTTGTGACCTAAGGAACTCAAATATATATGTACATACATATATATTTATGCTCAAATAAGTTAATTATAGTGGAAAAACACAATTCTTTATGCGCCATCTAGTGACCAGAAATAGCAAAAAGCAGTGGTCTTTTCCTTTCCCAAGCCCGTGACGTCATCGGTTGTAGCAAGTCCGTGAAACCGGCTAGTAACTATACACAACATATACGGAAGTCTTCATTTCTACACGACATGTGCAGCAATATCATTGCATTTTCGCGATAATTTTAAGGACCAAGTGTTATACGTTGACTGTGTTCTTATGTTCGATTCTAAGGAACTGTCAGCTGTCTAAATAACGTCAATACATAGCTAGTAGACGAAGTTTTGTAGCATCTTAGACACTTCAGTACGGTCCGTAATCAATCATCTTCTTCGTGCTGCTTCAGCCCAGTGGCGCGGCAGTGGCAGTGTTACGTGTACATGTATGCCGGTACGTGTCGGTGTTTCTGCAGCAGATCTCGAATGCCAAAGGTAAATAATTAACATTCTTGTGAATGTCGATGTTTTATCACACATGATTAAACTGAATAAGCTCATGATATGAAAAATTGAAGGTAGGGAACAAATTTCCTGTGCTATGACCTATGTCAAGGATTTACATGCATATGGGCGTTAAGAAAAAGCACCCATCTTTTAGATTTCTTGGTTTACCTTTCTTTTAGTTCAGACAATTTAGAATATGACTGGTAAGCTGTAGAAAGGCAGTATTACAGCAAAGTGATTTCAAAAGCTTGCATATTTTCAAAGGTGCATGATAATTGTTTTTGAATGAGTCTGATTTTCATAGAAGTCTACTGAAATTGTCCACAATGAGGGTACGATAATACTTGGTTTTTAATAGCTGCCGGGCAGTTTCATATATAGGGTAAATGCATGTATGCATATTGAGAATATTTCAAAGCATATCTCTTCATTATGACTATTTTTTTCTAGGACAGTTTAGTGTCCTACAGAGTCTACAAATAAAGGTCTGGTATTCACTGCTATTTGTAATATTTTTTGTAGGAATAAAAAAAAACACATCAAGCCAGTTGCCAAGATGAAGGACTGGGGGAGGCTGTGCTGTGGCAACGCTCTAGGTGTGCAGCATCGACAAAAGATGGCAACCCAGATGTTATCCAGACAAAATACAAATCTATCCTCAATCATATCAAGGATGTGCACACTGGACATGGTCAAGAACATGTTTGCGCCCATGGACCTTTAGATAAGCCACGAGTGTGGTCGAAACCAGGTTAGTTGTTGTGTTGATAGAAATGGAAGAAATGTTTTGGATAGTTGTATGTTTTCACAGTAATGTAGCAGTCTGTAGAATAGACCTGTTTACTAATTTTATGCATACTTTTTGAACAAAAGTTTCTCTTGACGAATCAAAAGGTTGCCAGAGGCTTGCTTGACATAGCAACAACTAATGTATGCAAAATGGATTTCATCCATAGAGATGTTATTATGCATAGCAGGTGCACCAAATAGTTGGTAACTAAGGATTCATAAAGTGCAGTAAATTAGTAAACAGGTCTATTTCTCTTTAACCCTAACTGAACTGGGGGGGGGGGGGGGGGGGTTGGAAACCCCCGCCCCCCCATATTTTTGGTGATTGCATCGCGACCGCTGGCAGTTTCGGATTCTCGCTTCATGACTTTTTTCCCCCTGAATTCTTGCGCACGTTTTGATACCACATTTAGTACCACAATTAGTATGCGCATGTCATTAAAATTGCTAATCACTCCATATATTTGTGTACAGTTACATGCTGTCAATAGACAATATCTTGCATTTTAAATAAATAAATTAGCTGATTAAGAGAATTTCCATAATTGATTAAAATTAATCACACCATCAGATTCAGCATGTGAAGATCTATCGACATGCAAATTTTGAAGTTCACTGGACATTGCGTTTCCGAGATCAATGGAGGGGGGGGGGGGGGGGGAGGCCCCCCCCCCCCCCCCAGTATTTTCATGGAGCAAAAAAGCCCAGTTCAGTAAGGGTTAAACATTGCATTGTTCACAAATAGCCAAATTTCTCAAATGGTACTATAATATTAGAAGTTCAGACAGCCTTTGTAGTCTTGAATTGGATTGTTTACATATGTAATTTAAAGTGTATTCGTTGGAGAGAGTGTTCACATTTTTTAGTTTGGGTATTTAATTTCTTGTAGATTCAAAGGTATATGGAAATTATCTGAAGTCCTCCTGAAGACCAGACTGCTGAATGATGTAAAGAAGATGTCACCAGAAGAGCAAACAAGCAGCTTGGAAGCCTACCAAAGCGTTCTCTTGTATTGGTGCCTGAACATACTGGCATTTTCATAAGAGGGATGAAATACAGGTACTGTGAAGCTATGGTCATAAGTCCAAAGATTGGCCCTCAAGATAACCCAAAGTATTGGCAGGTTTTTAGCCATTTTTGCACATGCACTGAGCAGCAGCTCTCCAGACACCATTGATTTTTATGATAATGCTTGGTTGCTGGTGAAGTTATAATGCCAAGTTCAAATTAGCCTGCCCAGTTTTCACTTAAATGCCCAAAACATGCTGGATGCCTTCGTGTCCCGCCCATCCGTGCATTGACCTATTCAAACTGTCACTGACCGACATTTTCAGTAGGCGGTCTCTGACCACACCCCTTACACCAGTCAGTATTATGAGTAAATTGTTATTTACTGCAATAAATCATATATACCTACCTATTATGCCTGTAGTCTTGACTACGGGACCCCTTCGAGAATTATCACACATGTGTCACAATATTGTGCGCACCCCCCGTAATCCTATTGTCCCCTTCGCCACTCACGCGCGTCAATACGCTACGGCCATCTTCCTCTTTCTTGCTCGCCCCCGACGAGTTAGGACGTATAGTCACAGCGCTCCTGAAATCAGGTCGTATAGTATCTTTTTGGTGCGCTTTTTCACATAGTTAAAGCACTTTTAGGTACCTATATTCGTTTAGATTATAGTACTTTGTGTTTTGTTAGTCACTCTTGCCGATTGCAAGGGATTTTTTGATTCCCTTTCTTGGCATTTATTTTTCTCTTTCACGGTCAGCCCCACGTAGATATTTCCGTGTTTGCGGGTGTTTCCGTTTGTCACCGAGCCTTCGGGTTCGGCGTTTATTCTTACGGTTTTTAGGCTGTGAAAATTTCTTTAGTGCGTATCTCCCAAATAATTTTACCCTTATTTACTGCATTCAGTTGAAGTATTTCTTATTTTGAAAAAAAAAAAAAGTATACTTTATTGTCTGTTTTATTGCAGTGGTATGGATTCGGAAGAAGAAGCAGCTAGGTCAAGGAGACCTGCTTCTTCCGAAGAGTCGTCTAGCAAGACGACTCGGCCTTCCAGAACTCCCCCGAGTACTGCGGTACACGGGGGAGGGAGGAGGGCTAAGGGTAAGTTGCCTAGTGGTGTTTCCTTGCAGAGTTTGCCAGTCTCGGAGCTTGCGGCTTCGGGACGGGTGGCGTTAACTGAATCGGGATTGTCAACTCCGAAGCCCGTGGTTTCGGGGTGGGTGGCGTCAGATTCTAGTGGTTTGGATATCTCGAATCCAATCCCCCGGTCGCTGAGACCAGAGGGGGGGGGGGGGGGGGCTGTTGTTTCCCGTACGGTAGCGTTCACTCGCTCTGATCCGTTAGGGGAGACGCGCCCCACTACTGCAGGGCAGCCCACGGGCTTAGTCCATGTTGGTCTGGGTTCTCAAACCCTAGCCCCCGGCAAACGCCATATGGGGGAACGAGTACTTCCTGGGCTGTCTACATTGCCAGCTAATGGGAATGCTCGAGCTAACAATTATGGACGCTCTTCGGAGCAACAGGTGTTTTCACCTGAGTGCGTGACTACTAGTGCTCCCCTATTGCTGCTTTCGAGCGGTCCAATAGCGGGTTCACACGCCTTTAGTAGTCATCGGGCACATACCGAGTCATCTCGGTCTGCCCACGCACTGGGAGCTTTTAGCTCCCAACCCAAGGCTACTGCATCTTCTTGCTTAGCCAATATGGGTGATTTGGGCGATTCTCTAGGCTTACGCCATGAGCGCTCCAATCCCTTTATGGGAAGTGAACGCCCCTCCGCGGAGGGATCGGTTTGTGTTTCCGAAGAGGCTTCGGGGACCCGAACGAATCCGATTAAGCGTTCTAAGAAAAGGGTTTCGGCTACGACTTTTGTCGAGCCAGCCAAGAAAAAGGCCAAGAAGAAGGCAAAAAGTGGCAAGGCTTTGCCGGCCTCTTGCCCGTCTGGCCTGGCTAACCCAGCTAGCTCCTCTCAAGCTGACATGTTCAGTATGATGCGGGCTTTTGCTCAGAATCAGGGTTGGTCCTTTGTACCGGCTACTTCAACCCTGACTTCTGTCCCTATTCAGGGATCTCGCCTTGAGTCTAATCAGCCTTTTGTGATTGATTCCTCTTTGTCTGAGTCGGATTCGCATGTGCCTCCTATTCCCGCGGCCCTTGGGGCTCCGCCGGGCGAGGAGACTTTTGTTGAACCATGCGGGGCTCTGCCTGCGGAGGCCTTTGTTAGTGCTCCTTTGTCTCATTCCACTCGGGTGGAACCAGATTCGGATGTGGCTTCTCAAGCTTCGGTTCCCGAATCGCTTGGGCAGGCGGAGTCTCAATCGCTTGCTCTTCGCGGGGTAGAAGCGATTGCTTTGTTGTCCAAATATCTCCCTGAACTTCAGTCAACCCGCGCGCAGGGTTCGACTTCGCGTTGGAAATTTAAGCAGCAGGATTCCTCTGAGGGTATCGCTCTTGAGGAGGTTTTCAAGCTGGAGTATGACCGCATTGAGGCCGCGCTGTTGATTAAGCGCTCTAATGCGGTCAAGGGTAAGGCCTTTGCCTTTTGTTCTCAGGACCAAGACAGCTTTAAGGCTAAGACTCTGTCTCCTGAGATTTTGGAGGTTGGTCGTCGCTTACGGGCGACTAATCCGCTTACCTCCGCCGCTTTCAAGGCGGAGGATAAGATCTGGTCTAATATTGAAAACCAGGTTAGGTCGGGGATGCGTTTGTCGGCGTTTCAAGGGTTTCTCTCCGACCTTAGGTCCAGGGCGGAGGAGTTGAATGTTACCGATGGTGACAAGCTGATTATTGACGACCTGTTGCATACTCTTTTTTGTCTGCAGTGGTCGCAGCTTTCCACCGCAGCTGCTTCGGTTACGTTCCGTCGCAGGACCTCGGCTCTCTCGGCACTGGGTGTTAGAGAGTCGGGCATTGCTCAACTTCTCCGAGATGTTCCGTCTCGGGGTCCTTCGCTTTTTGGTGGTAAATTCGCTACGGTTTTTCAGAGAGAGATCGATGCGCGTAAGCAGATCTCGGATATGACTAAGCAGTTTCACACTAGCTCTAAGCCAACGCGGGCCCCTGTTCAGCGTAGACCTGCTGGTCCCGTTTCGGGTCAACGCAGTCGCGTGTCTAGGGTCCCGCCTCCTGAGCCACAGCCAGCTCCTTCTCGTGGGAGAGGGAGTCGTGGCAGGGGCATTTCGAGAGGTACTCGTGGTAAGGCGATGGCTTCGCAGAAGGCCAAGCCTGGGTTTTGATGTTTTTCCCCGAGCGCTTGTTCAACCGAATGTGGTAGGTGGCCGTCTTCACGCGTTTCTCCCCGCTTGGGAGGCCATCTCCGGGGACGCGTTTGTTCTCTCCGTCGTGCGAGACGGATTCTTCATAGATCTTTGCGCTTCGCTCCCCGGAGGGGCTATAAGAATTCGGTCACCTCCCATGTCTGCCCTGTCTCGATCTCATGCTTCAAAGGAGATCGAGTCTCTTCTGGAAAAGAGGGCTATAGAAAGGGTAAGAGACAGGCCGTCTCTTTCCCTTTCTCCAATATTTGTTATTCCCAAGCGCTCGGGAAAACTTCGTTTGATACTGAACCTGAAAAGGATAAACAAATTTATTCCTCCGGTTCATTTTCGGATGGAGACTCTTGCCTCCATTCTTCCGTTGATCAAAAGGGAAGACTACGCGGTCTCGATAGATCTCAAGGACGCGTACTTTCACATTCCCATTCATCGCGCATCTCGCGATCTTCTGGGGTTCTCCTTCCTCTCGGAGACTTATCGTTTTCGGGCTCTTCCCTTCGGGCTGCGCCCGGCCCCTCGGGTTTTTACTCAAGTTGTAGCGGTGCTAGCGGCCTTTCTGAGGCGTCGCGGCCTGCGGTTGTTTTGTTACCTGGACGATTGGCTTCTCCTTGCGGAGTCGCGCGATCGTTTGTTGGACGAGACTCGTTTGCTCGTCTCCCTTACTCAAGACTTAGGTTTCCTAATAAATTGGGAAAAGTCAGAGTTAGTCCCCACTCGCAGCCCAGTTTTTCTGGGGGCGGTGATAGACATAAGGAATCAGTTAGCTCGGCCCAGTCGAGACAGGATTCTCACCATTGTCTCTGCGGCTCGCAAGCTCTTGCTGGCCAGAAGAGTCTCGGCCAGACAGTGGCTTCAGTTTCTAGGTTATCTAGCCAGTCTAGTCGATGTTTTAGAGGACTGCCGGCTCCTCATGAGACCCTTTCAGAGACATCTCCTCAGGTTCTTCAAGCCGGGAAAAGACTCTTTTGGTCTGGATTCCAGTACCAGTAAAGATCAAGTCTCTTCTCTCTTGTTGGACGAGCGAGGTGTTTCTCGCGCGAGGCAGGTCCTTCTCTGCCCCTCTTCCGTCGATATCGGTTTCGACGGACGCCTCTCGGTTGGGGTGGGGAGGACACTGAAATGGCAGCACGGTTGCGGGGGATTGGTCTCATCTTGGGACTCTTCCTCATATCAATGTCCTGGAGTTTATGGCAGTTCTGTTGACCTTGCTCCATTTCAGAAGTCGACTTCTCAGTCGTTCGGTTCTGATTCTCACGGACAATGTTACTGTGGCGGCATATATCTATCGGCAGGGAGGCACTCGTTCGGTTGCCCTGAATGCCCTAGCAGCTCAGCTGTGGAGGTGGTGTCGTCGCATGGCAATCACACCCGTGGCCTCTTTCATCCCCGGTCGGGAAAACCTCATTGCGGATTTTCTGTCCCGGGGCAGGTATCTTCCATGGGAATGGATGCTCCATCCGGAGGTATTTTGCCGCATTCGCAGTTGCCTAGGTCCACTGGAAGTGGATCTATTTGCGTCGGTGCTAAATCACCAGCTGCCGAAGTATTGCTCCCGTGTTTGCGATCAGGGAGCATGGGCTCTCGATGCTTTCTCCCTCAGCTGGGAGAACCTTCAGGGATTCGCCTTTCCTCCCTTCCAACTGATTCCGCGTGTCTTGCGGAAAATCAGGGAAGATCGGGCGAGGGTGCTTGTAATAGCTCCCTTTTGGCCCAGGAGGAATTGGTTTCCGGAACTTATGAGCCTTCTAAGGGCTCAACCGTTAGTTCTCCCGTTAAGAGCGGATCTGGTGTTACAGCCCCTATCGGGGATTCTTCACCACAATCCGGAGTCTCTTCATTTGACTGCTTGGCCCTGTCAGGGAATCTGCAAGACAGTCGGGTCTCTCTGATAGAGCCGCGGACTTTTTAAAGGAGAATTAACCTCAAACAATAAAGACGATAGTGTTCAAAGGTGTTATTTATTCCTACTTGTTAGACTATATGGCTTCGCGTCAAAATATACGAGATCGATACGAATCAAGATTTTCTGAGCAAAATTTATCATCTGCTAGCAATATGTATCGTCTGCTAGCAATACATGGGGGCTGCCATTTTTTTATGTGTACAAGAAGATTTTCTTAATCCAAATGCCCAATTGCCTTTTTCAAAATTAAAAACCCATTTGAGATTAAAAATATAGAATAGATATGTCAATTTATTTTTAAACTGAAGATTTCCTTATATATTTCTGTTGAAAATCGATATTCGCTTAATATAAATCTATTTTCTACATACTGTGACGCAATGGACGGAGCAAATTAATTCAAATTTTATGGATGCTTCTTCCCTGAGCATCTATAGCGGCAAACTATGCATTCACCTGCTTTCGGATAATGGGACTTGAAAAGTCAGAATGCATGCTGCATATATTATGTTCTGCTCTGTTTGGCAAACCCAAGAAAACAGATTTTTGTTAAGCAAAACCAGACAATTTAAAAGTATAATTATAAAGATTTAATTTTTATAAATCATGTAAACACCCACTTTATATTTTTCGTCACATATGGGATTTTAGGTAATGAAGAAAATCAATTTAGGTCTTGGATTCAAAATATCTTCCTGACCGGAACATTTCTCAATGGTTCATGTACAAATCCAAATCAGCAAGAAAATGGCAGCCCCCATGTAAATGAGTAGGAGACGATACCGGGTGTTGGAATATCTTTATTTATACCCTTTTCTAATATCTTATTAGAAAATGATTTAGGCCAATAAGTAGGAATATATTACACCTTTCAATATAAGTAAATTTGTACTCAGGGGTTAATTCTCCTTTAATGTCCAGTCGTAGTGTTTCTACTAGGGAAATTTACAATTCCCGTCTCTCGGTCTTTTTCCTTTGGTGCAAAGAGAGAAATCAAACCCCTTCTAAGGCTCCTATTGGTTCAATTGCGGATTTCTTAATCTCGTTATTTGACAAAGGGAGATCTATTTCTACTATCCGAGGCTACCGTTCGGCGATCGGGGCCATTCATTCGGGTTTTTCGGATGGTTCGGGGATTTCCAACTCCCCGCTACTAAGTGGTTTGATTCGTTCGTTCTTTCTGAAACGACCTTCGTTTTCTAAGTTAGTGCCGTCTTGGAGTCTGCCTAAGGTCCTGGAGGCCTTGGCGAAACCTCCTTTTGAACCGTTAGGTGAAGCTTCGCTTCTTCATCTTACGGTTAAGACGCTTTTTGGTAGCTATTGCCTCTGGGCAGAGGCGCAGTACTCTTCATGCTCTCTGTCTTACTCCTGGTCATGTTCGCTGGGAGAGAAAAAAAGGTGTTAGATTGATTCCTAGGGCTTCTTTCGTTGCCAAGAATCAGACAGCTGCCTCCGGTCCTGTTGAGATTTTTCTTTGTCCGCTTTCTAACTTTTCTTCGGTGCGTGAGGACAAAGTTTGGTGTCCTGTTAGGGCTCTCAAATGGTATATTGATAAGACTAAGTCTTATCGTAAGGATGATCAGTTGTTCCTGATCACTAGAGAGCCTTTTTCTCCTGCCTCTCTTGATTCCATTTCTAGATGGATCGTTGAAGCTATTAGGGCCGCTGGCACAGAGGCTCTTTTATCCGACAGTAAGCCTCGTGCTCATGATACTCGTAGTGTCAGCACTTCTTGGGCTCTGTTTCAAGGTGTGGCGCTTGTTGATATTTTGAACGCTGCTTATTGGCGTTCGCCCAATTCCTTCATTTCTTGCTACCTTAGGGATATTCCCGCAGGTGAAGCTTTGTTTGCGTCAGCCACCTTGAAGGCCGCTGTGTCTTCTTTGTAGTCTTTGGTGTAATCCTATTTCCTTCTGTTCGAAACATGCCTCCCGGTCTTTGAGTTGGCGCTGGTCTGGCATAATAGGTAGGTATATATGATTTATTGCAGTAAATTTGTAAAATCAGCACTGATTTTCTTATTTACTATATAAATCTATATACCTACCTATGACCCTCCCTCCTTCCCCGCTCCTTGCTAGCAACATGTTTCTTCTTGGGGTTGCTCGCAAAAGAGGAAGATGGCCGTAGCGTATTGACGCGCGTGAGTGGCGAAGGGGACAATAGGATTACGGGGGGTGCGCACAATATTGTGACACATGTGTGATAATTCTCGAAGGGGTCCCGTAGTCAAGACTACAGGCATAATAGGTAGGTATATAGATTTATATAGTTACTAAGAAAATCAGTGCTGATTTTACAAGTTTGTCATTGTTTCCATCATGTCAAATTGAAAATCCCTTTTAAATTTTATTCTGTAGATTACTTGTATCAGCCATGCATTGGAACGAAAATGGTGGTAGGGGTCAAGCAGTGAAGGCAGATGGTCCTCCAAGATACAAGATAAACTTTCCCAAATCTAAGCCAAATGGAGCTCCAACATTGTCCACAGTATTAACAGCACCCACTTACAGTAAGTGTTTAGTATATAAACAACTTTTTTCTGGAAATTATATTTCCCTGAAGTGAAGCATTTAGTTTATTTAGGTTTACATTACAAAAAAAAAAAAAACAAACACAATTGATTATTTTACAGTATTGATTGTATGCAGCTGGCATACATAACAAAATAATGATGGTCTCAGCAGTAGGCATTCATGGTGGTCTGGCAGAGAAAGTATGCTTCCCTTACTTCCATGACTTGTGTAAGATCATATACATGTATAATATATGCACTTATTTCTTTGGATTTCATTCACAGGCTATGTGAGTGAACTGATGGCACAAACCATTAAGGACGTTGAAATGGGGGATAGGAACCAAAGACATCAAATTGCAGAACTGAAAGCTCCACAGCCCCTGTGTGCTGATTATGAGCACCCAGTCAAGGAAGATATGGTAGCAGCTTACAAGATCATTAAAAATGAGCCACTTAGTTTGTGCATAGGGCTGTTACTTCAGTAAATGTACCAATGACGGATATTTGGACAAGAATTTCAGAATCATTTTGAAGTTGCATGTGAATGGAAGTATCATACACAAGTGTTTGTGAAAGGAAAAAATAGGTGAGAAGATAAAATAATTTGATATATCTGTAATTCCATCCTCTATTTGCTCCCTGACACGCAACTCGTTCGTCTCCAGAAACTACAAAATACTGCTGCGCGTATTGTCACACTTTCTCCTCGTAGAACTCACATTACCCCCATTCTCAAAACTCTCCACTGGCTCCCAGTACGTGACCGAATCATTTTTAAGTTGTTGCTGCTAGTTTTTCGTTCCTTACATGAGTCTGCTCCTTCCTACAATATGAAGTTGATTGTTAAGTATAAGCCTACAAGACGTCTTCGTTCATCTCAATCCTCCTTATTAGTTGTCCCTAGAACACGCACTTCCTGGGGGGATAGAGCTTTTTCTCATTCTGGTCCGTCCCTATGGAATAAACTACCACTCAGTATTCGTAGCCTTGCATCCCTTCAGGACTTCAAATCTGCTCTAAAAACTCATCTTTTTCGAAACAGTCCTATTTAATGAATACAGTTATAATTTATGTTTTTAGTGTACATATAACTCTACTTTAGTGTAAGAATTCGATATACATGTATATATTTGTTCATTATTGTTAAATTGTAAAGCGCCATGAGCGTCAGAGCCTGGCGGATACCGGCGCTATATAAATGTTCATATTATTATTATTATTATTATGAAATCCACTTTTCTTGTGTAATTTTGCATTCATTAAAAGCAATTAATGGCTATGGAGGCATAATGTTGAATCCATGACACATGCTACGGTGACAATTGCTCCTTATCAATTTTGTACATTTAATGAATACATCATGTATTCATTAAATGTACAAAATTGATAAGGAGCAAAAGTTCAGTACATGTAACATGTACTGAACTTTAACCCTGCAGCAAACGCTATGCATAACCCTAACCCTTATCCTAAGCCTGACGTAAAACAGTTTTGCACTGTGTATCTTTGACGAAATAAAGCCCGAGTAATTGTCGCCAGAGCATATGTGGGTCACCATATTGTCAACGCAGGGATGCAGACTTTATTCCACACATTACTATGCAATAATATATTACTGGCAGTATGCAATGTTTGGTTCCCAATTGTTTACTCTGTAGAGTTTATTTGTGTTTGTAAATTTTGGAGGGCCAGGAAGAAAAAGCACACGAGAGAGGAAAGAAGGGAAGAGCAAGAGAAAGAGGGAAGATAGAAGCAAGAGATAGAAAGTAAAGGAGGGGAAAGAGAAAGAAAAAGGGGGAGAAAGAAAGAGGGAGAAGATAGGAGTGAAAATGGAGCAAGAGAGTGAAAGAGAAAATGGGATAGGAGAAGAAAGAGAGAGGATAGGAGGACAAGGAATAGAAGGGGTAACAAGGAGAGAAGGGGATGAGAAAGGCAGGAGGAAAGGAGCAAGAGAGAGAGAAAAATATGGAAAGGCAGTCTGATAGGTTTGAGATTATAATTCATGGTGCTTCTGGCATGGGCATGTATATGTATATTTATTTGTATATTTTACTAGACTTTCAAGGTTATGATCTTCCCATATTTCTCTTTCTCGTGCTCCACCAGTTACTTCCCTCATACCATTCCTTTTTCCTCATTTTCTCCCTCTTTCCTCATCCTCCCCCTCTTTTCTAATCCTGGTCTCCCTCTTTCTTTTCTAATCCTATTCCTCTTTTCTCAACCTTGTCTCCCCCTTTCTTTCCTCATCCTATTCCTCTCTTTCCTCATCCTTCTCTTCCTCTCTCTCCTCTTCCTTTCCCTCTCTCTCCTCATCCTTTCCCTCTCTTTCCTCATCCTTTCCCTCTCTTTCCTCATCCTCTCCCTCTCTTTCCTCATCCTCTCCCTCTCTCCTCATTCTCTCCCTATTTCCTCATCGTTCTCTCCTCTTCTTTTCCAGCCTTCTCCCTCTTTCTGTGCCATCCCCCGATGTACATGTATTGGCATTCTGCTGACCTTAAAATAACACTCAATTTACAAACAGTTTGCAAGGAATGTTTTACAAAGTATAATATGGTTTCACATCAAACATATTTCTGCGAAACTTGAGAAAATCTTGCAGATCAAGCTACTTCATTTTTTGAGCAATGCTCATGAAGTATGGCACACACATGACCTGGGTATTAATTAATTCAGTGGTATTTTTTCCTTAATGCATTTTCAGGTTTAGGCTGTCAAAATATGTGCAAGAATTATGATACTTACACATTCAGGCAACATAATTTATATAAATGTATTATTGCACTTTTCCCACAGTGGCACTAAACAAGTAAGCAGTAAAGGTAAAATGGCTTGGCAATTGCCCTAAACTGTTTTGGCATGAGCCACATTCAGAAAAAGATAAGCTTACAGAAAATGTTCATAAAGTCACCAAACCTATCTCTAAGTATGTGAAACCAGTTCATCAGAAGAAAAAAAATTAAGTCACATCGAGTCTTCGAAGTCTTGTCCCCTTGTAGGTACTGGTCCAATCCGGATACGTGGATTTGATGGAAAACTGTACACATGCTGGGACATTTACATTTTACATTTTATGTGAATTTACATTTTATGTGAATAAAACATCTAGCGCTCCTTATGGAGATAGAGGCACCGAAATTGTATATGAAATACATGCAAGCATCTGTGGAATTCTTAAGAGCATCCTAAAAAACATATAGTTGTTTGAAATATAGAAGAAATCCACTCCAGAATTTATTCTTCTTATTTCATGAGAAAACATCATACAGAACAGTACAAATGTCACACAAATCTCATACAGGAAGATATGACATTTCAAAATTTCATTTTTATTTTCTTGACCAGTCCTTGCAAATATTTAAATGGGCGAGTAGATGTCATCACCTCATAATTTTTTTGAAATACACTGTATATGGATTTCTAAAAAAACTTTAAGCTCACACTCGTAACACATATCCCCATAGCAAAATGTATTATTTCTCCTTTATTTCGGGCGGTGATAAGACAAGTTTTAGATTCTCATAGCTGAAATATTAAACTTTTGTCATTTCTGTATATGAAAAGGATAGCAAATTGTGAGGCAATGGTATCATCACCTCGATCATTAAAACACTAAGGACTGGTCAAAAAGTGTTTTTCCCAAAAAATATGAACTTTCATAATGTCATAACTTCCTTATTTCTTATCCAATATCTTTTAGCATTGTTTCATATTTGTTTCTGTATGTTTTAAAACTGTAGAGAAGATTCTTTCTTTAATTATTGCCAGTTGTAACTACAGCTTTTTACAGATTATTTGAGTATTCCTCTGTGTCCATTGGCAAGGCTTCTTCTTCCTCCTGCAGTTCTGGAGTTACAGGCCTCCGAAGCTCCAGATCATTCTTTGGTACGTTTCGATAAATGTACTTCAAGTAGTATTGAATGCCACTTTCCACCTCGTCAAGCGGAGCAGATCTTGTCCGTTCGTTGCCCCTCACAGTCGCTGGAAAAGAAATAGAATGTGAAAGGAAAAAATAATAATTAAATATTACCACTCAGATCCGAAAGATACTGTATTGCTTCACTTCTTTTATGTCTCACATTTAGCAAATACCTGAAATTCTTTTTGTACCACGGGAGATGGCGAGTTCACTTCTAGGAAACTTTGGCAGTAACAGGCGCGGATCCAGAGGGGGCGCAAGGGGCGTGCGCCCCCGCCCGTTTTGTCTGACAAAGTATGCCCCCGGACCCCCTAGATGGCCGTTTGGCTTCGTCAAGCGGAGGGTTCCTCAGTGTGCGCCCCCTTTCTGAAAATCCTGTATCCGCCCCTGAGTAAAGCTGTTTTTCAATTAAAAACAGAATGCTAGAAGCATAACGAACTTCAAAAGGCACCAGTTCAAACACTGTAATGAAGCTAACAGCCCTTAGAGGTAAAAACATCTCTGAAGATCTTTATCTTAATTTCTGCCTAATGATGCAAACAACAGTCCTTCTGGATTAGAGCATTATGGCAGTTAAGCAGGGGGAAGGCAGAAAGAGTTAAGCATACAAACATACCTATTTGACAATATTTTGAAACACTGAAAAATATATATACATGTATATATATATATATATATACAAATTATGTATAACAATGCGCCCTCCCGGCTATCACCATAATGGCTTTATGGCAACACAAGGACTTGGGACCCTTGTTGTATATATATATATATATATATATATATATATATATATATATATCCAAGTTATATATATCCAAGTTATTTTGTGATAAATAATGTGGGGGTCTAAAAAATAATTTAAATGTAATCTTCTAGATGTCTGCAACTATCTGCTTATGATTCAAGAAGAAAAGAAAATCAACAGACTTCTTCTGAAGATGAGAAAATGTATATAAATCTAATTACCAAAGATAACATCTATCATCGCCTTATATCCCGAAAACTTGTGCTTCTGCCACGTTGTCCCATCCAACTGAATTGCACAGACAACTGAGGGTCCATCATTGTGTCCAGCACACGCCTTACTGATTCTTTGGTGGCCCCTCCACATCTCTTTAAGTATGACATCTGGAAAATGAAAGGGAATAGCAGTAAACATGTATTATTCTCACTTTCATGCATCTTCCTATCTGATTTAAACATGCATAAGATCTCACAATTGAAACCGATACTGATTTCAAAAGTTCTTTCAAACTTAATTATTCCAAGCAGAGGTCAATTTCATTATAGGCATGCAAACTCTGGAAGACCTACAAGGTGGATGCAAAGCATTGTTTTTCCTCCTGCAAGCTCTGTAAACAACCTGAGGCTGAAATTGATAACTATATTGCAAAGAAAATGCATTTAACAGCAGCTTTGCAAGCAAGAACAAACTTGCTGGCTGTTTGAAGGCATGACATAGCTGCAGAACAATTAATTGACCTCTCCTGTATGTAATAATGGAAATATAATATTCTCCAAAAATAATTGTCAATTTCAATTCTGGAATGAACATGCATGTCACAAACAGTATATTTAATCCAACTTTCTACAATAAACAAATATGCTGTTGAAATTCTGATAGTTAATTTTCCCAATTAAGTTGAATGTTTGCATAAATAATTGAGTATAAAGTGCAGAAGAAAGTTAATGAATCAACTGTATAACACTATTATAAGCAGATAAAGACACTCACAAATTGCTTTTTTTGCAAGATCCTCCTGAAGGATCGTGTTGACCTCACATAAGTCTTGAACGTTATTAAGTGGAAGAGAGGGTATTCCTTCTGGTATATCAGCAATTTCAGCCACTTTGCCCTTCTCCATTTTGGCACGGATTGCCCCAAGAAGTTTCCGGTTTTCCCTCACCTCCGACATGACTTCCTCTATCTTATTATGCAATCGTCTCAATTCTGAAATTAAATTGAAATATGAGAGCATTTATTTTTGTTTCTTTTTTGTATTTTTTCCTTATTCAATCGTAAATATTGTACATTCCAATCCAATCAGGGTATTTATATATATAGCACCAATGTCTAGTTGCCTAATCAAAGGCGATGTTGAGACTGAAAAAAATACCAAAATGTCTCTTTTGATTTCTGCCTGACACCATACAATTTTAGGCAAATTATTTATTTCCCCCTAATTTTCTACCTTCAATTTCATGACATTTTTAATTTAGAAACACATTTGATGTGACATTTGGGAGTAAATTTCATAACCTTTGAACTGGGCCATATTTGCCCACGATCTAATCGGCTCATCTCGTGTCATGCACTGCCGGTTTCCCTGAGCCAAATAGGAACAACATTCATCCAAGGGTTCTCTTGATATTGTGTAGGTGCGATTTTGTTCAGGCAGATGGATGGACCGACAACCTGAAAACATAATGCACCTACAAGCCCTAACAGGAGTATAGGCAATAAAAGACAATCATAGAATATGTTTGGTTTGTTTAGAAATTTCGAATTTTTCACTCTTTTTTCTGAAATGTACGTATGAACAGATCGAGGTGCCATCATGAATGCCCCCCCCCCCCCAAGAAAAGAATAAGTGACATAAACTAATAAATAAATCAAATGAAGGAATAAACTCATCAGAGACTTGCCTGATGGTGCCTTATATCAAAAAGCACTTCACTCTAACTCTAACAGTTTAATATTACAGTAACGTTAGTAACAATATTATTGGACAAAAAACATAGCCTATAGGGTACACAGTTAGTATTTACTCTACTTATTTCGATGTTTGCTTCAATGTAAGTAGACTCTGGCAGTATTTAAATGATCATTAAATGATAATTTGTAATTGTATATATAATTTAATGTCCAATGAAAGTGACAAAATACAGCACTCATCAGATGCATAATTTCGACTGTAATGTATAATAACGGTCACTTGACAAATGTGATTGATAGTACACTGACAGTTCTACAAACAGTGTGACTAATAATAACACACGTTGTCTCACTATGAACATGGCAAACAAAGAAGCGGACAAAATATACAGCTCCTCATTGTACCTTCCACACTTGCTCTGGTAGACAAAAGAATATCCCTTCATTGCTATTATGTAAGATTATGTAGAGCAGGTGTCACATGCATATTCACCTGTTCTACTTATCTTACATAATAGCAATGAAGGGATGTTCTTTTGTGTACCAGAACAATTGTGGAGGGTACAATGAGGATCTGTATATTTTGTCCGCTCTCTTTTGTCATTGCATGCATCGTGTTCCTAGTGTCTATCTGTTACTGTCTTAGCTACACATAATGCACAGTGTGGTGTGAATACCTAACTTACTTGCCACGAAACCTGAACTTAAACTTTGATGGAAGGTCTTTAGAAGATCAACGAAGACGAGTTCGTATGCCTAAGAAGTTAGAGTAACCTGTTCCACTGCTATTTTTTCACATGCACACACTCCACGCTGAGTCGAGCAGCGCGGCAATGCACGCACGTGAAACGACGGACGAGTAAAACGATCACGTTAAAAAAAAAAAAAAAAAAAAAAAACATTATGTCAGCAAGATAATTGTATACATTGCGTACCGGCAAACGGTACCGGCCGTGCATGCCTAGCCTGCCAGGCTAGCCGTGTATCAATATCACGCGCTAGTTGAGTGGCTCGATGACGTAGCCTGCAGTCAATACTGTATCATTTAATTGTATTAATTATCCTTTCTTCTTCTTTCCCTTATGTTTGCAATAGCAAAAAATTATTTAGCTTTTATATCCAAAGTCTAGCGAATGCACGTTCTGATATCCTTTTTTTCTAGGGCACATATCGAACCATAAGTTGTATATTGACGTCAAAATCACGTCATGAACTAGTCCTTAAAAAAATATAGACATTGTCTAATTAATCCCAAACCGTTCCCATGTTTAGATTTAAACTGAATAATCGTTCATAAGTGGTAAATAAAATTACGTCATGAACTAGTCATTCGGAGCTGGTCGTCAGTTGGCAATGAAGTCACGTAATAATTAGGGTTTTTTTTGGTCTTGAATAATTGTTCATATAAGTGGTAAATAATTGACGTCAAAATCACGTCATGAACTAGTCATTCTTAGCTGGTCGTGAGTTGGAATGGAAGTCACGTAATATTACCGTCGAATTTTGGTCTTGAATAATCGTTAAACAAGTGGTAAATACTTGACGTCAAAGTCACGTCGTTAACTAGTCATTCGTAGCTGGTCGTGAGTTGGCATTGAAGTGACGTAATAATTTCGTCGTTTTTTGGTATTGAATTGTTCATATAAGTGGAAAATAACTGACGTCAAAATCACGTCATGAACTAGTCATCCTTAGCTGGTCGTGAGTTGGAATTTAAGTCACGTAATATCAACGTCGATTTTTGGTCTTCAATAATCATTAAACAAGTGGTAAATACTTGACGTTAAAATCGCGTCGTGAACTTGCCATTCGTAGCTGGTCGTGAGTTGGCAATAAATTGACGTAATAATTACGTCGTTTTTTTGCCTAGTTGTTCATATAAGTGGAAAATAACTGACGTCAAAATCACGTCATGAACTAGTCATTCTTAGCTGGTCGTGAAGTCACGTAATATTAACGTCGATTTTTGGTCTTGAATAATCGTTAAACAAGTGGAAAATAACTGACGTCAAAATCACGTCATGAACTAGTCATTCTTAGCTGGTCGTGAAGTCGCGTAATATTAACGTCGATTTTTGGTCTTGAATAATCCTTAAACAAGTGGTCAATACTTGACGTCAAAATCAGGTTGTGAACTAGCCATTCGTAGCTGGTCGTGAGTTGGCAATGAAGTGACGGAATAATTACGTCGTTTTTAGGTCTTGAATTGTTCATATAAGTGGAAAATAACTGACGTCAAAATCAGGTCATGTGAGTTGGAATAGAAGTCACGTAATATTAACGTCGATTTTTGGTCTTGAATAAGCGTTAAACAAGTGGTATATACTTGACGTCAAAATCACGTCATGAACTAATCATTCGTAGCTGGCCGTGAGTTGGAAATGAAGTCACGTAATAATTACGTCGTTTTTTGGTCTTGAATAATCGTTCATATAAGTGGTAAATAATTGACTTCAAAATCACGTCATGAAATAGTAATGGATAGTTCGTAATAATTACGTCGTCTTTTAGTCTTGAATAATCGTTCATAAGTGGTAAATAATTGACGTCAAAATCACGTCATGAACTAGTCATTCTTAGCTGGTCGTGAGTTGGAATTGAAGTCACGTAATAATCACGTCGTTTTTTGGTCTTGAATAATCGTTAAACAAGTGGTAAATACTTGACGTCAAAATCACGTCGTGAACTAGTCATTCTTAGCTGGTCGTGAAGTCACGTAATATTAACGTCGATTTTTGGTCTTGAATAATCGTTCATATAAGTGGTAAATAATTGACTTCAAAATCACGTCATGAAATAGTAATGGATAGTTCGTAATAATTACGTCGTCTTTTAGTCTTGAATAATCGTTCATAAGTGGTAAATAATTGACGTCAAAATCACGTCATGAACTAGTCATTCTTAGCTGGTCGTGAGTTGGAATTGAAGTCACGTAATAATCACGTCGTTTTTTGGTCTTGAATAATCGTTAAACAAGTGGTAAATACTTGACGTCAAAATCACGTCGTGAACTAGTCATTCTTAGCTGGTCGTGAAGTCACGTAATATTAACGTCGATTTTTGGTCTTGAATAATCGTTAAACAAGTGGTAAATAATTGACGTCAAAATCACGTCATGAACTAGTCATTCTTAGCTGGTCGTGAGTTGGAATTGAAGTCACGTAATAATTACGTCGTTTTTTGGTCTTGAATAATCGTTCATAAGTGGTAAATAAGTGACGTCAAAATCACGTCATGAACTAGTCATTCTTAGCTGGTCGTGAGTTGGAATTGAAGTCACGCAATAATTACGTCGTTTTTTGGTCTTGAATAATCGTTAAACAAGTGGTATATACTTGACGTCAAAATCACGTCATGAACTAATCATTCGTAGCTGGCCGTGAGTTGGAAATGAAGTCACGTAATAATTACGTCGTTTTTTGGTCTTGAATAATCGTTCATATAAGTGGTAAATAATTGACTTCAAAATCACGTCATGAAATAGTAATGGATAGTTCGTAATAATTACGTCGTCTTTTAGTCTTGAATAATCGTTCATAAGTGGTAAATAATTGACGTCAAAATCACGTCATGAACTAGTCATTCGTAGCTGGCCGTGAGTTGGAATTGAAGTCACGTAATAATTACGTCGTTTTTGTCTTGAATTGTTCATATAAGTGGAAAATAACTGACGTCAAAATCACGTCATGAACTAGTCATTCGTAGCTGGTCGTGAGTTGGAAATGAAGTAACGTAATAATTACGTCGTTTTTTGGTCTTGAATAATCGTTCATATAAGTGGTAAATAATTGACGTCAAAATCACGTCATGAAATAGTAATGGATAGTGCGATTCTTAATTGGTCGTGAGTTGGCAATGAAGTGACGTAATAATTACGTCGTCTTTTGGTCTTGAATAATCGTTCAAATAAGTGGTAAATAATTGACGTCAAAATCACGTCAAGAAATGGTCATGGATGATGCAATTCGTAACTGGTCGTGAGCTGGCAATGAAGTGACGTAATAATTACGTCGTTTTTGGTCTTGAAAAATCCTTCATATAAGTGGTAAATACTTGACGTCAAAATCACGTCATTAACTAGTCATGATTGTAGCTGGTCGCGAGTGGTCAATGCAGTGACGTAATAATTACGTCGTTTTTTGGTCTTGAATAATCAATCATATAAGTGGTAAATAATTGACGTCAAAATCACGTCATAAACTAGTCATCCAAATAAGACAATACATACTCGTCTTAGAAAGTCGTCACGAAGACGACGTGATAACGTCGTTCATACGACGTATGACCAGTTGACCAGAATACGACCAATATACGACGTCTTTAAGACGTCCGTCTGCTATCAGGGTAGTTGGTTCTACCTATAAAAAGTGTTTATAAAAGCGTCTTTCTTTTCTTTTCGCCATGTCAAAGAGGTATAGAATTCGCCCCTTTCAAAGAACAAGGATTAAGTCACATCCTGCCTTCGCGACACGATTGATTTTTCTTCTCTCTCATTGTCCTTCTCAGCGGAACGTCTTGGAAAGTGGAGGGGCTAAGTGGGGGGGGGGGGCTGCGTTTATAACCACATTTTTGCACTGCCATACGTTTGCACGTGTTTACTGAAAAAAAGTGGGGGGGGGGGGCTGCAGCCCCCGGTTCCGCGGTCCCTGCTTCTCAATCACGAGCTTGTGTCAAAATCTCCACATCGGTCCTTTTCTGTACGGTTAAAAAGCTTCATTTCTTTTATCATCAATTCCCCATGTTCAACAGCAGGTAAAGATAAACTGCTTCTTAGCGCCGCTCTATAGTTAATAGAGCTTTATTTTTTTTTGTAAATTAACCTGTTTTGCTCTCCATCCAAATGGATTCTTGTCTTTCCGGGAAAAAGATGTAATTTGTATTTTATATTTTATATAGACCCCCAAATACTGATAAGAAACTCTTTTTAGATTAATTTTATAATCTGCTACACAAACTAAATCGTGAAAATAAAAATATTCATTTCACGGGGAGTACAATTTCAAAACCTACGAGAATAGATGTGAAAACCAATAATCTAATCGATAACATATTTACCAATGTTTCCGATTATAACATTGAAGCAGGGCTCGTTTATTCTGAAATTTCAGATCATTTGCCCGTTTTCATGCTCTTTTCCAATTGTATTGAAATTAATTAAAATGAAAACGAAGAAGATAATGTTGCCAAATTGAAATCTGATTTAATGTCGGAAACGTGGAGTGACGTCTTAAATTGCAATGAAATTGATATTGCATATCGGAAATTTTTAGATACATCGATCATTGAATTATTTGAATGCAGATATACCAAAAGTTCATATTATATCTCGTAAATATTTACCCAAACATCCTTGGATTACAAGAGAAAATCTATTAAACAAAGAAATAGGCTTTACAAAAATGCCTTTGTAATCCTACAGATGAAAAGAAGCAAGAATATAGGCAATATGGAAATAAGCTAACGCATACATTATACGCACATCAAAAAGAATGTATTATACCAAACAGTTTGAACAGGCAAACCATTCTTCCTCCAAGTGGAAGATAGGAAATGATATTCTGAAAAGGGGAAATGTTTCTCATTCAACTGTGTAGGCACGAGGATGTTACTGTAAATGACCAACATGATATTGCAAATTGTTTCAATACTTATTTTTCAAACATAGGTGCTGAACAGGCCCTGAAAATTAAAGGATATAACGTAAATTTTCGTGATTTTCTCCTTGATTCCTCAGTATTAGTATTTTCTTTAACCCCACAAATGCAGTTGAGGTAACGAGGATTGTTGCATCACTCAATTCTACTCATTCAACTGGACATGATGAGATGAAAACGTATTTGTTAAAAAATATAATTGGTAGTATAATAAAACCCGTCGTTTACATATTCAACTTGTCATTGTTCTCTGGTAGTTTTCCCTCAATAAAGAAAATTTCAAAAGTAATACCTATCTATAAGAAAGGCGATGCAAGTTTATTTAGTAATTATCGGCCTCAATACTCTCATGCTTTTCAAAAGTACTAGAACGACTTGTTTATGATAAACTGTATACCTTTTTGGCTGACAACAATTTACTTAACAATGATCAGTACGGATTCAGAAACTTTCATTCCACGGAATTTGCTATTGTAAAATTACATGATAGGGTATTATCTGCTTTAGCCAAACACGAACATGTCATAGGAGTTTTCATGGATTTAAGTAAAGCATGTGATACCCTTGATTATGACATACTTTTACACAAGCTTTACCATTATGGGATTCGCGGTGTATCATTAAACTGGTTTCGAAGTTATCTTTCTTGTAGAAGTCAATATACAATATTTAACAATGCCAAATCCACTATGTCCCCTGTTACGTGTGGTGTGCCCTAGGGCTCCATTTTAGGCCCTCTTCTTTTTTTGATTTATGCTAACGATATCTCCAATGTCTCTTCTTCATTACAATATATACTATTTGCCGATGACACTAATATTTTTTGCTCTCATTCAAACTTAGATAATCTCATTGAAATACTAAATGCTGAATTACCGAAATTATGTAATTGGTCTAAATGCAATAAATTATCGTTGAATTTGGGTAAAACTAACTTCATTCACTTTAAAAACTCGTGCTAAAATTGAACAAATTAGTACTTCACAAAAAATACCAAATCCCTAGGCATTTATATTGATAAGTCTCTGTCCTGGCATGAACACGTAGGCCTACGTGAACTTCTCAGAGTTTTGTCCTGTTATATTGGTGTGTACAAGCTGCAAACCTTTGTCCCCTTGGTATTTTGTTCATTATTTGCAACTCCTTTATTCATGCTCGTACATTGTATAATAATAAAGTAAACACTGATGCTATTTTGAGATTGCAAAAGAGAGCTATGAGACTTTGTTGCGGCTCCGGGTATTTAGAACACACTGACCCATTATTTTTTTTAAATTGAGGACTTTGAAAATAATTTATTGATATTCATTTCATGCAAATTGCAGTGTTCATGTAACGAAGACATTAGAAGGAACTACCTTCATCATTTTGTAATGATTTTACTCTGAATAGAGACATTCATAAATACCCAACTAGACATTCTTCCGATTTTCATTTGTTTACGCCTAGATCTAGAAGTGCCTTAGCCCACAGATCGATTAGATATGTAGGACCTGACATTTGGAATGTATTGCCAACTGACATAAGAAGCTGCAATAATCTTTTTGTTATTTAAAAAGAAAGTAAAGGAATTACTGCTCTCCAAATATGTTTGTACCTTTTGAGGTACACTGCAGGTGCTTATCCTTTAAAGTAGAAGTAAATGATATGTATTTTTTGTTTTGCTTGTTATTTAAATGTTTTGAAGTGCATGATTATTATTTTTTCGGATTTTTTGTTCTTTATTTAAACCTTTATATTTTCTCTTTGCATTTATAACTACAGAATGTCCTATTTTACGTCATGTTCACTATAAACAAAATTATATTATTATACAATAGGGACGTTGCGCTTCAAACATTTTTTTGTTTATGCACTGTTCCTGCTATGCATATTTCAATGTAATTCACTGAATTTTGTAATTTGTAAATGACTATGGTGAAAAAATAAAACAAACAAATAAAACAAATATGATGCAATAGTAAACAGTCGACGCGTACCCAATGGAGTCGGATATGTCTGTTCGTGATGTTTTTAGTCTGTTTCATATCTTGATTTGACATATTTTGTTTTGGAAAAGAATTCGTGCCTACAAACATCTTGCTTGGGAATACGTTGAATATAACTCTTTTCCTGGCAGCTTTTGTTATAACTAAGTGTGGTCTTTCAGTAGATTATAGTTGCAGGTGGGGAGGGCTGTAAAAGAAAGAAAGATTCATTTAATATCTTAGAAATTGGATGTGAGGCATAAAATTATACATGTACATATGCACACGTGTCGTGACAATATTCATTATTACTCTCAGTCTTTATTTACTAACACAGCCCAGGCAATTAAGCGAATGGGAAATGATAATACTGTATGCTGTATAATTCGAATCAGGGGGAGTGGAACCTTTTTCAAAGTAGGGGCCGGGGGCATCTCTGAAAAAGGCACATATTGGAGAAGGGGCACATACCAAAACTTGATGGAAAAGAATGACATATGGGTCTGTTCACAAAGTTGGGCACCAAAAGTGACATTTTATTGTAAAAACAATGTAGTTTTAACACTATGACTTACACCATTAAGTTGTTTTATATGAATGTACTTGGTGCCTCCAGGAAGCTTTTGAAGAACACAAGACAAATTGTTTTGAGAGACATTTTCAAAATATTGACAAAAACATACTGGTGTCCCATGTTACATCCACAACCACCTTTTTTTTTTTTTTAGATTACCAGCATATTTACATGCATGATACCTTACATAGCTAAATCCTAATGGGTACAATGTGTTATGGTGCTGACTTAATGAAGCAAAACTTTTAACAAAAGAATAACTATCTTCCCTGATTTTATCATGAATGGTGTGGGTCACAAATGTCACAAGTCACAAGTTGTGGATGAACGGGACACCAAAGAATATCTGCAACTTTCATCAATAACTCTTGAAGTCAGTATACTCTCATTGCAGTTGTTGTTGCATTGACATCTTCAACCAGATCGCTCACTCGTCAATTTTCCTTCGTTTACATTCTTCATCAATTTCCATATCCCAGTCTGATGAGTCCATTTCGTAGTCACCATTGCCTGGGTCTTGCACCCGGACCTCATCCCAGACCTCATCCACCATAACTTCCTCTTCTTCTTCTCCCCACTCGAAATAGTCCACCCAAATTATGTTGTTTATGCGGTCGCATATGCAAGCCGCAACTCCCTCTTCCTCCTCTTCCGTCTTCCAAATTTCACATCTTCAATCATACCAGTCTATTTCAGCCCCCACTCCCCTTCGGCGTCATCGTCTTCCTCCTCCTCTTCTTCTTCAGAATCCTCTTCCTTCTCATCCAACTCCTGTCTCTCCCATTCAGTTAGCGCAAATAATAGAGTATCATTTAGTCCTTGAAAAATTAAAGCCACTAATACTAACATCGCTAATACAAAAAAAATTCTTCGGAAAAATAGGGAAAAAGACGCCATTGCTACTAGGAGAATTGCAAACACGCACGTCGATCCTTCCAACTGTAAATGTTGAATAATTATTCCG
Organism: Heliocidaris erythrogramma; assembly: GCA_025617745.1. Lineage (NCBI taxonomy): Eukaryota > Metazoa > Echinodermata > Echinoidea > Camarodonta > Echinometridae > Heliocidaris > Heliocidaris erythrogramma. The sequence goes on along the minus strand of CM046859.1, from coordinate 34,302,490 downwards.
ACTGAGATTCAGTTTTATACTGCTTTTTCTCCTATTTTTTTATATGCAATTCCTCATACAGAATTTCTCATGCAGAATATTACCGAAACGAATTTTCTTGTCTAGGCCCCACAAGTTTTCATCATACCCCTCTATATGATATCAAGATATCAAGAAACTTGACCTTCTCATCACTCACCAGGTTACGACGGCCTATAACCTCTGACACCGATCTTGTCAATAGGTGAACGAATTTACACCGATCCCCTTACATGTCCAAATCTGGGACGGTGTAACCTCCCGGTGAATTAGCGAGCTTTTCATCCGCAGTATACCCCATTCCACGTCGATTACACCATACACATATTCTCTGACAAGCCACTTGAAAAATCTGCTGGTAGGCAGAGAAAGATTTATTTTTCAAATCGGATTGCAACAGATGTCGCAATTGATGACATCATGGTCTTGAAATAGAATATGACGTATTGCATGGCAATGGCACTATCGACCGGTAATGAGAGAAACATTTTTTTAAAAATAGGATTGGCGATGTAATGTAGACATGGGTAATGTTGCGCCATCATGGCGTAACCGTATTGCACCATACCCATGATGCGATGCTAAAAATAACGCGTGATGCAATGTCGCCGCATTACCGGTTAGAACTGGAAATCAACGTAAACGATACGTCGCGATGATGTCATTCGACAAAACGAACCCATGATGTGATAAAAAGTGTTGATAATCCTCTTGTCAAATCTGCTGCTAGGGTTTCACCTTAAGTGGTTAAGAGCGCGCTTTGGCCTCGGGTGATTGATTGACGCTTCACAAACCAAGCCACTTGAGATATGTACTGGTAGGCAGTACATCGAGCAACGTAAGCAATACGTTGCCATGATGGCACGATATAACTATTGCGCAATGACTATAGATATGATAGGAAGGGTGCTAGAAAATACGTCATCAACGATGACGTCACGATCTCATTGGTGTTGCAATAGGATGTCGCAATGACATTACAATCCTGTGGCGTAATCCACGTGGCGCAATAGGTATTGCGCAATAGCGATGCAATACCGATGGTGATGGTCCAAGGTCGTGGCTGACCGGAAGTCGGGTCAAAGGTCACTAGGGTCAAGGGGTCAAAGGTCAAGGGTCACCAGAGGTCACCAGAGGTCAAAGGTCAAGGGTCAAAGGTCACCAGAGGTCGCCAGAGGTCAAAGGTCAATCCGGCTGAGGTCCATCCCATAACTACTGGGGCTGTATTCAAAAGCCTTTCTCACTCGTGTGTTTTCAAACTTTGATTGTAGCTTTCAATACAATGCCGTCAAGGCTAAATTTGTGAATTGCAGTAGTTTCTAATGATATAACAAGGCAAACGCCAAGCGTTGTCTCGTCTGCATCTCGCTATGCTATGAGAATGTGAAATTTGGTATGGCAGCTTTATTATAGTAAGCAATAATGATGATGTTGCATACATTTTATCACTGGAAAATGAAACAATGCATATACCTGTGGTTTGAATTTGGTGATACTACCTGAAATGTAAAAAAAAATATTATGTGTGCAGTGGCTTTTTATGAAGTTTATTGATATATTGACCTTTGATCTAGGACAGATTTGACCTATTTTTCAAAGTTGATCTGTGCCTTCAAAGGATGTAACAGAGGTATGAGGTATGGATTTGGTGATCATACCTCAAAGGTACAAAAGTTATTACATGTACATGTAAATTGATTTTAAATGAAAATTCATTGACCTTTTGACCTAGTACATTGCCCCATTTACAAACGTAACATGTACCTGATTTTGATGATCCTACCTTAAAGGTCCCCTTTTATGGAATTACAAAGGAACTTCATTTAATAGACTTTAATAGACAGATCTGTCAACCATATTACCTGAATTCCATTGCGAATCTGTAACCTTGAAAATAAAAAAATAACTGGGAACGCCCTAAAAACTTTGGAAAATCGGTCCAGCGATCGATAGCGATCGATGACGTCATGTGACGTCACTCACAGAACGCTCGACTCACACAAGCTGGATCAGTATCGATGTGTGTGTGTTATAGGCTATTGAGCTTCGTGTAGATCCCTTCGACTTCGTGCCATTTCAGCCCTTCATTTTAGCTTTTTGAAGACAAAATCCTACATCAACGATGGCATCATCTTCTTCAGCCAGGACACTTATTCAGGATCAGATATATCTGATTTGGAGCATCAAGTCCCAGAAGAAATTGAAGAGGAATTAGGGGCCCGGCCGTATACTATGTTTGAGCCAGACATGTCGGATTCTGGGCAAGATTCTGATGATGACAGAGACGTCCCTGATTTTAATAACGGAGAGGATATCGACGGGAGACTTGGGAATAACAATTGGTAATTATTTTTTGATAATAAATTACCGATTAAAGTTTAATTCACGCATATCCACGTATTATGAATCTTGTTTACGCTTGCAAATTGCCCGAGAGGCTGAGCTGATACTTCGCTGATCGAGGCAGTGAGCTCGATGTGCGCTCGATGAGCGCAGGGCCGGGGTACACGCCGCGCCGTTTGGTTGTTCGCCTGCTGACCCTGCCTGGGCTTGCGCTTGGGCAGTTTTACTGGTGCATGGGGTGGTAGCGTTTGATTCTAGTAAATTCTAACATTGATATCCAGAAAACTCTTAGCTCTCCTGTTATCTTGCTTGTTTTCTTTGTGCTGCTACACTAAGTAAGTGTAGGTACCGCTATAGTTGACAATAGATATGATCTTCTTCTTCTTCTTCTTCTTCTCCACCCAGTGTGTCTGGAGCGGTATGTGATGGAAACTGCTTACTATCTGTATCGGCAGCAGTATGCGGACATGCAAGGCAGGATGCAACTGAAAATCAGTGAGTACACCATATTTTTTGTTTTAATCCTTACTGCAGTATTCCTGTATTATATTCCAATTTGGCTCTTATGAAATTAATATTACGATATTCGATAAAAGAAAATAATGTTTTAGCCTTAATGTAAATAGAGGAAGATTATTCTATTTGCAGTGTACATGTATTTTCTTGTCCTATGTGCAGATTAACGTTTGTTTCCTCTTTCCCCATCACAACATTTTACACTGCGGTGTTGACAACTAAATTATTAGCTAAATCTTCTATTATCTTCTATTATCTTCTAATATGCCGAAAAGATTTGTTTACAAATTAAAAAAAAAAATTCCTCCCCAATCAAGCTTCTTCGTTTACTAACCATTGTCTACGGCGGACCGTTTGAATATTAATGAGTCAGAAAGAAGAGGATCTTGGGTATTTGATTCTAGTTCCTCGTGACTTGGCCGTGAACCAGAATAGCCTGGTGGTTAAGTCGCTGCCCGGCAAGCAGTAGATGACAGGTTCGAATCCCGCTGGTTCCAATTTTTTCTGACCTGTGTTTTTCATTACAGATCGAGCATACGATCTTTAACACTGGGAGTAATATGCCGAAAGATTTGTTTACAAATTAAAAAAAAAAAATTCCTCCCCAGTCAAGCTTCTTCGTTTACTAACCATTGTCTACGGCGGACCGTTTGAACATTAATGAGTCAGAAAGAAGAGGATCTTGGGTATTTGATTCTAGTTCATCGTGACTTGGCCGTGAACCAGAATAGCCTGGTGGTTAAGTCGCTGCCCGGCAAGCAGTAGATGACAGGTTCGAATCCCGCTGGTTCCAATTTTTTCTGACTTGTGTTTTTCATTACAGATCGAGCATACGATCTTTAACACTGGGAGTAATATGCCGAAAGATTTGTTTACAAATTAAAAAAAAAAAATTCCTCCCCAGTCAAGCTTCTTCGTTTACTAACCATTGTCTACGGCGGACCGTTTGAATATTAATGAGTCAGAAAGAAGAGGATCTTGGGTATTTGATTCTATAGTTCATCGTGACTTGGCCGTGAACCAGAATAGCCTGGTGGTTAAGTCGCTGCCCGGCAAGCAGTAGATGACAGGTTCGAATCCCGCTGGTTCCAATTTTTTCTGACTTGTGTTTTTCATTACAGATCGAGCATACGATCTTTAACACTGGGAGTAATATGCCGAAAGATTTGTTTACAAATTAAAAAAAAAAAAAATCTTCTATTGTTTATTTGTGAAGTTCAAAGTAAAAGTTACCTCACTATCACCTACATCATAGACTACACTGTGCATTGTTTTGAAGTTGTCTAATCATAGTTTCCTTTGTACTCTTTAAAAAAAATCTTTCATAGGAAAGCCAGGCATGTGGCCTATAGGCAGCTTGTAAGATGGTGTTGGACGTGTTCCTCTCCCATCTTGTGCCGTGACAAGAATTTCTATCAGAACCATTGGCGGATCCAGGGGGCACAGCCGGCCCGGCCCCCCTTTTTTGGAAGAATAGTATGATTTTTCTTTTTGCTTGTCAGGGAATTATTATGGAGGGAAACTGGACCCCAATAACCCCTTACTGAGCGATTTTTGAAGGTTTGGCGAATTTTATTACATGAGGGTGTGCTACACTGTGACAATGTGGTAAAAATTTTATTGCTGTTTTTGGTTCAAGTATCAGAGGAAAAGAGGAGTCTAGGAGGCTTATTTTGAATATTCATTTTCACTGTCAGAAATAAAATTAGAATTGGGTAACTGAGTTCACATCTAAGTATTTGCCCAGAGCATTTTTTGTAATTGTGTTGTAAAGATGCATGTATCTCAGTTAAGAATGATAACTCATTGCTAATGGGATATTATTTTTTATGGCATTTGCTGTTTAATTTGTTAATGAAACACACTTTTGAAGCTAATCAGTTTTGTTATGTTTTTTTTTTTTTTTTGGGGGGGGGGTGGGCATTCTCCTATTGATTTTTTGATGTTCAATTGTAAGAAAAACATTTCCTGGATACAACATCTATATCTACATTTCTCCAGAAGTAATAATATATTTCAAATCAATGGAATATTTTTGTCATCTCTGGAAGAGCTCAAACACATTTACTATGCAAGGCTTGTCGTGAATGAAACTAACAATTGAAAAGAAAGGTGTGAATGCGTGAATGAGATCACAATTGGCAGAATGGAAAAAGAAAAAAAAAGAGAGATAAAAAGTTGAGAGGAGATGTGTGTAATTGGAGAATTTTGGGCATAAAGAGGGAGAAAGGGAGGGAAAGTACAAGAGAAGAAATGGTGAAAGAGAGAGGGAATCATTGGAAAATAGATTTTCTGTCAAATGAACTACATGTATGAGGTAGAGAAGTAGGAATCAACCTGTAACTGTAGTGATGTATACCCCTTTTTCCTGCCGGAGGAGGGGGGGGGGGGGGGGGGGGGGGGGGGGGTTGTAGGTTGAAAAATTGCCCGTTACATTTTCACTACATTCAGGGTGGTAACAAAAATCAATATTAAATATACGGTGGAAACTTAGTATAACGAGGTCCTTGGGACTATTATAATTACCTGGTTAAATCCAGAATCTCGTTATATCAGTTTAAAAAAAAAAAGAATATGAGTTGAGACCAAAATATTACCTTGTTAGACCTCTTTATATTGAGTTTCCACACTCCCATGATAAACATTTTTATAACACTCTTTATGGAGAAAGATCTTTTTCTTCATCAAGAACAAAAAAAAAAATCATTTTTAATAGTAAAGACCAATTGAGAGAGGTGCTTGTGAGGTTGCTTGTGAGGTAAAGCTCAGAGTCGCCAAATCTCATATTATTGATACATGTATGATCAAACTTGTTTCTGGGACAGCCTCTTCTTGATGCCATACGCCGCGCTATCGACGAAGTCCTCCGCACAAAAGTGCTCGGAGCACACAACACTGTGGTCCAATGGGCGCGAGTTAATTTTACTTTTGCGGTCCATTTCCTTCTTATATTTGGGTCTTTAGGAAATAAATGTAGACTGACACCCTCCTTTGTGGTGTTGCTGCAACCTGCAACAACGCAGCGTTGCGGCATACTTCGCTTTAGAGGTGGTTTTCGAGGTGGTATACACAACAGCAAGTTAGTTTGCACATGTGATACATAGGCAATATTGTAAACAAGCATCGGCAATGTCGGTTTGTGACGTCACACGTCAATCATGCTCGCGGAACGAGAATTCGGGGTTTAAAAGGGGGCGGAGCTTAGCAGACTGTTTTGGACATGAATACCTGGGGGAAATATTATTTTAAAAATATTTTGATACGTATTTATTGCAAACGGATGTCATTTTTCAATTTAGATGAGATGCATGTACAAAATACCAAGAATTATAATTTCATAAAAGGGGACCTTTAAAGGTACAAAAGTCATCACTTTTTTGGTGATTTGCACCGAAAATTCATTGACCTTTTGACCTTTTTCCTTTGTCAGATTCAACTCATTTTTAAACATTTTTAAGAAGTGTACCTGTGGAATAACTTAACTGTTTCTACCTCAAAGCCATAGAAAGTTATTGTGATTACAGTTCCACAGAAGAAAAGGGGCCATAAACTATATAAAGGAAATTATTTTGGTAGCTGCTTTTTAGTTTGTACTACATACGGCGTTCTTTAAAGGCCTTGGCACATCAATAATTATGTTTTCCCATTTAACGTAGTAAAATTCAAAGACTTTCATCTCTACGAGTGTAACCACAAAAGTTAAAATCTATAAATTTCGGTTGAACGTGGGTGCTTTACTCTATATCCACCTCGGCCCACATTGATTAAACCTAAGCAAGCCTTATAGTTGTCAATTAACTACACAAGAGCACTGATTTTGTGTGTTGACAACATTCTAGGTTGTATGTTCGCTCAGGTTACAGGAGCAGACGAAAAGCAACGCATGGGACTTTTTTGCAAAGTCTTTCACAACCGCTAGAGAGGTTTTTCAAGCGGTGATTTTAAGCATTAAAAAAATCTCCTGGAAAGCTGCAATTTAGAACTAGGCTAGTTATTACGTACTTACTTATAATGAGATCAATATTACGTGCAATATGTTTTGTACAAGATTATTGCAGTATGAAAATATGACGACTAGCCCTTTCACGGGCCCATATTAAAATAATATTAAAATTTAAGAAAATGGGTCTTACATCTTTATAATGGAGGGTATAGTTGCCTGTCATGTACCATGTATTATCTGTAACTATTATCACTGGGATCAGCACACACCATGTAACATATTTCCGTATTTGGATAAGCGATGATCGCTTTAAGGTCGCAATTCCTCTCAAATAATTCAATATTGATTGATTTGATATGTTCCTTCATATCTTTAGAAAGAAAATATGTGTTCATGTTTGGTAATATCTTAGATAAACATGCACCTGTTGTAACAAAGCGGAAAGCCGAAAAGCGTTTGCTGAAAACTAAGATCTATAAAGATTGGGATGATTATAAGTTAGTTCGGAATGCAACACTGCATATTTTGAATGAAGCTCGTAGAAACCATCACAGTAATCTAGTCATAGAAAACACAAATGATCAAATGAGGTTTCATGTCGTTAAATCTTTATTGAATTTGTCAAATACGCATCCTCTGATACCATTATAATACTGATAAACCCAAATTCGTAATTGAGTTGGGTAGTTTCTTTTATGACAAAGTCAAGAAAATTCATGCTGATATTGAGATTAAGTGTAACGAATAAAACAATTACAGACCCCTTTCATGGAACTTACCACAATCTAGCAACGTTCAAGGATTTTAAGCCTGTTTCTGAGCATGAAGTTTGAAAACTTTTATTGAAGCTCAGTAAGAAGTCATGTTCACTACACACAATGTCCACAAAGGTCCTTTTACATGGCATTGACGTGTTGATTTCTGTGGTCCCATCGTTGGTTAATCTTTCTCTCTCAACTGGTTATCCCCCCCCCCCCCCCCCCCCCCCAGTGGAAAGACGCTCTTGTGCAACCACTCTTAAAAAAACCTGGTCTTGATACAAAATTTAGTAATCTTAGTTCAAGGTGCTACCCAGCAAACTCTGAATCACCTTAATTGTAATTCACTTCGGCCACCCAATCAGTCTGCATATAGACAATTTCACAGTACTGCATGAAACCATAAAGAATGACTTGCTGATTGATAGCCATGGATAATCAGAAGGTAACTATTCTACTCTTGTTAGACTTAAGTAGTGCATTCGATACCTTAGATCACTCTCACTTATTGGAAACGTTAAAGACTTGCTATGGCATTGACGGTGTTGTCCTTAGATGGATTGAGTCATATTTGACAGATAGACATCAAAAGATCAAAATTGATGATACTGTAATGTTTTTTTCCAGTACTCTTCGGGGCCACTCAAGGGTCTCGGTTGGGCCCTCTGTTATAATATCCTGTACACTGCAAATGTCCAAAATAAATTCCCTGAAATATTATGAGACTGTTAGGCAGATGACACGCCTGATGTACTTACTTAAAATTAAAGCATCTCGACCATAGGGGCATCTGTTGAGCATAGGTCCGCTCGCTATTCATAAGGACCGCTATTCATAGAAAACCGCTCTTCATTTAACACGCATTATGAATAGTGGTCCTTATGAATGGAGATCCTTATGAATAGCGAGCTAATTTGTCTATGGTTTGCTCGCTATTTAGAAGGACCGCTATTCATACAAAACAGCTATTCATTTAGTCACGCTTTATGAATAGCGGTCCTTAAGAATAAGTGGTCCTTATGAATAGCGGTCCTTATGACTAACGAGGTTACCTCGTTGAGCATATACTTGGATGGATGCTGCACAATAAACTCATGTTAAATGATAGTAAAATGAATTGCTGCTCATTGTTACATCTAAACATGTGTCCATACTTAAATCTAATGTGGCGAAGTTCCATCATAAAAACCAACTATCAGTGCTAGAAATCTTGGAGTGCATTTTCACAAAAATTTGAATATGGAAGCACACATTACAAATATGTGTAAATCAACATACTACATGATATATAACCTCCAACGTATTCGAAAAATTTTGATCAGGACAGTATGAAACCAATTGTCCAATTGTCACTAGTAAATTAAGATTACTGTTATTGAACGGACTCCCTGACTCTCACATTGGACAACTCCGGCGGGTTTAAATTATTTGTGCAAGACTGATTTGTGGTTCCTCTAAATTCTCACGGATCACCCCTCTTTTGAGAGATCTGCACTGGCTACCAGTACGCCAAAGAATATCGTTTGAAATCCTGATGATCGTGTATAAAGCACTACTTGGTCAAGCCCTAGTTATATCGTAGAACTATTAAAACTCAAATTTCACAAATATACCCACAACATGCGCAGTTACCAATATACTCTCCTTTTAAAAACTCGATCACATAAAAGAAAAGTAACTCTAGGAGATCGAGCATTTGCATGTGCTGCCCCTAAACTGTGGAATGACTTACCAGTTGGCATTTGGAAATCACTATCAATGGTTAAATACGTTCAAATCAAAACTAAAAGCACATGGTTTCATTTAATTGTTTATGCATGTATATAGTAGTAGGTTTAAGCATAGCAGGGGCCTGGGAACGATTTTGTTACTGGGGTGCTGTGTCTCTTTTTAAGTCCAAAAATCTCTTACAAGCCCCCCCCCCCAAAAAAAAAAAAAAAAAAGAAGAAAAGGTTCTCAGCGTCCCGCACCCCCCGGCTCCCAGGCATGTGGCTCCTCATTGTACCTTCCACACTGGTTCTGGTAGACAAAAGAACATAACTTCATATCTATTATGTAAAAATATGTAGAATGGGGTCACATGCATATTCACCCGTTCTACTTATTTTACATAATAGCAATGAAGGGATGTTCTTTTGTCATCGTGTTCATAGTGTCACAATCAGAACTGGGTTACCGAGGCATATTTGGCAGTCACAGCGGGGTACCCAGACAGTGTTTATTGTGATGTCGAAATAGAGAGTTCCTGCGTAAGAAAATAGTTTTAAAACATTCTTCTTGACTACAGTGAGTCCGTGATCCTTTGGGGCCTTTTTGAAACAAATACAGGGGCTCTGCGGTTTCTTGTTTGTATTAATACTCTTTCATTTTACTGTTCATGATGGATTCTCTATACCAAACGAAATTTTGATAGCCACAATAGAATCCATAGAAACAAACGAGGTCCACTAAAACATAACATTCGCGCACTTTGGGCACATTTTATTAGAAATCAGTCGGCGCCATGGTTTTAAGTGCAAAAGTTTACGTTAAATTCTTTGTTAAAAATATGAACACCATTTCCCAGTTGGAGCCATCTTTGTACCTAAAACGTATATTTGCCCCCATCACTTTTTGTGGATTAAAATTTGTGCATCTTGTAATCGGTAATTTTGAGAAAGCTTTTACCGCAATTCCTAATCTTCAGTATGGATTTGACGCCAGTAATGCGGAGCGAATTTCATTATAGGCCTTTATAATGGTTTCTAAAATATAGTGAATCGGTGTCAGCAATTAAAATTAACATTAACTTAAAACAGGGAGTTATGAAAAATGTTAGCAATTACTTTTTATTATTGATATTTCCATGGAATTTTTTGCTAGAATAAACATCCCTTGTATAATTGATAACAAATTCACTTTTTCTTAATATTTGTCTTTTTCCCCAGGACTGGCCAACTTATTTGAATGACATGGAATGAAATTCAGTTGTTAACTCTTACCGCCTTTGCAGGAGTCTTATCAGCCATAAGTACAATCTGTAAAGCGCTTAAACACATCACCATTGATGTATTAGTCGCTATATAAAAGCGGAATATTATTATTATTATTATTACATGTGAATATGTACCCCACTACCAATAAACCACTTCTGTAATGTATACAAATTTATACACATATATTCTCTGAGCACCTAGTGACGAGCTATTCCATGAACTTGCTTTTTATAAATGAGCCTCATGCTTGGAATCCAGTTTGCATACAATATTTGTAGTTATGTCCGGCAAGCTTTCAGGTTGTCAAGAACAACATTTGTTTGAAAGGTATGCATAAATTAGCATACGTTACCGAAGCGGTCTCTTGGCAAGATGTAAAGTAACCTTTATACAAAAGCCATGTACTCTCTATTCATTAATTCCACCCACGCCGACTCAACCAGAAGGCAAACAATGGCTAGTTACCAACGAGCTGAGCTACATAGTTGGCAACCAGGGGGTTTGAGTTGCCAACTAGGGTCGAGTTGGCAACTAGCTTAGTAGGGTGTTATGAATATGGGTCCAGGAAGTTGTGGTATCGTTTGTAAATCTAATACACCTGAATAAGATCTGGCATGATAAATATTCTTTATTTTTAGATCTTTTAGAAATCTTTGTTTAGCCGATTATTTCAAACACTGAGATAAAGAAGCATAAATACTGTCTATAATATGTGAATATTACTTATTTGCCTGTTTTTGTGTTTTATCTCAAACACTGAGAGTTACTAAGATTCTGGAATTTGATCTTTACTTCCTATTTTACCCTATTTATGTATCTATTGTGATATGATTTACATTACGAACGAGAATTATCTTATGATAAACATTTATGAGTGCACATGGACGTCTATTAATGATGTCTATTGTATGCATAAGTTGCTAATTCCGAACTAAATTTCTTTTCAGACGGGATAGAACCTTAATTACATTCAGATGATTCTAATGCTTGATAAAGTTTTGCAAACATGGGCCTATTTCTCGTTGTCAACATAAAAACAATTCCTTGTTGTTGGTTCTCGGCAGAAACGAGCTAAGGTGAGAATCGACCATCTGAAAATCGGAAATTCGTTCATCAAGCCTTTGGATCAAGTGAGGAACCTTGGGATAGTCTTTGATTCCTCCGTCACCATGGACCAGCACATTACATCTGCTTGTAAAGCTGCTTTTATTTCCATCCGGAATCTTGGAAGGATCCGTAAGCATCTAACTAGGCATGTTGCTGAACTGCTTGTTCACGTCTTTGTGACGACCCGACTGGACAACTGCAACTCCATTCTGACTGGTTTGACCCAGCATCAATTGCATAGATTTCAGCGCCTGCAGAATATGGCGGCATGTTTAGTCTCCCTACAAAAGAAACGGGTCCACATCAGTCCAATTCTTCGTGACCTTCACTGGCTGCCGATTAATCAGAGAATTGCCTACAAGCTTGGAGTCCTCGTGTTCAAGGCGCTCAACAATAGATCGCCATCCTACATATCCAAGCTCCTGACCAAGCATGAGCCGGCACGTAGTCTCAGATCAGCCAACCAAGCGCTGCTGGCCGAATCTCTCAGCCACACAACCTGGGGTGATAGAGCCTTCTACATCTCCAGGCCTAAGCTGTGGAATAGCCTCCCCCAATTCATTAGGAGAGCAGAGACCCTATCAACTTTTCAATCATACCTGAAAACCTATCTGTTCCCCACTGCAACACCATCACAAGAATAACTTACATGTATGACTATCAACACAATTTTTTGGAAAGGAACAGAATTTCAACCACGGTCTGAAAACATTGAAATTTGTGAGACATCCTGAGCAAGCGCCATGAGCGCCCAATTGAGGCGGATACCGGCGCTATAGAAGAAGCCATCACCATCATCATCAAGTAAATCTGACAAGATTTGGGGTTTACAACGTGGAAAATATATATAGTGATTCCAAAATTCTACATATCCTTCATAAGATAGTGGTGTACAAAGCGTATTATGCTTAGGACTGCTACTAAAATAAGGCAATTTTTGACACGTTAATTTGTCCTTTATTCACTGCATGAATGTGTAAAAGCATTCAGTATTGGTATTTTTGGTATTGTCTTACATACTCAAAGCAAGTATTTTTTTTTTAATATATAAAAATGAAATTCGATACTTTGGTGATGACCAGCTGAAAGTTTGCCACAGCAACTACAGTGCGTCCCAGAAAAAAGTTAACAGTTCGAAATAGTCTGCCCAAATAAATGTTTCAAAATATTTAAAGGAAATTTTCAGACCTGTGGACAGCTTAGGGTCTCTTCTATCAAATAACACCAACATATATAATAATATTGTATGCTTGAGTGAGCAAAAGCCAATTTTGTGAAAGGCTGCAAATTCCAGACTTGACAAGAATTGATATTGGCTCTGGCCGGTATCAGCCAAGCTGAGAGTCATGAAAAGGCTGAGAAATTTCCATTTTTCTGATCGATAAAAGACAATTTATGAAATAACAAGCTTTGTTCTCGATATATGCTTACATATTTGATCAACATCTTATGCTTGAGTGAGCAATTAACTATTTTGTTGAGTGGTTCAAAGTGTTACTGTTGAGGAGACCTTTAATTTCACCTGCTTACTCACTCAACCAGAGGGTTTTGATGGGATATATCAGGACATGCAGTGAATAAAATATGTTCTATCATAAATTGTCTTTTATTGATCAGAATATGACAATTTCTAAGCCTTTTCATGACTCTCAACTCTGCTGATACCAGCCAGCACGGACATGTAAACATTTGTCAATTATGGATTTTGCCACCTTTCACAAAATTGGCTTTTGCTCACTCAGACAAGCGTAAATATTTTGAGATATTTTGGTGTCATTTGAAAAAAGAGAATCTAAGCTGTCCATAGGTATGAAAAATTCCTGAAAATATTTTGAAATATTTAATCGGGGAGACTTTTTTCAACTCTCAATTCTAAGACGGTTTTTATGTTGACAACGAGAAATAGGCCCATGTTTGCAAAACTTTATCAAGCATTAGAATCATCTGAATGTAATTAAGGTTCAAGTCTGAATTTTCCACCCTTTAAAAAAGTGGTTTTTGACCACTCAAGCGTAATGACTAGACAAATATTTTGGTGATATTGCATAGTAGAGACCCTAGGCTATCTATAAGAATGGACATCTATTGAAACTATTCTGAAATATTTATTTTGGGAGACTTTTTCCAAATGTTAACTTTTTTTGAGACGCATTGTATAATCTTTTTAAAGTCTGTGTAAATTATACATTACACACATAAGAAATAATAATATTTTACTCTCGTAGAAATAATTATCTCAGCATGGTTTATTCCACTTAAATTAAAATTTGGTTTCTCCAGTTGGAAAGAATGAAGGTATCACCAAAGAAGGTAGCACCAAGAAATATAGTTTTCTGACATAATCGGCTAAACAAATAATAAAGAATAACGATAATAACGTCTAATATTATTTGGGTGTATTACATTTACAAACAATGTTGTAACTTCTTCGTTATCATATCTAAGTCACATTAACGCTGAGTCTCTGACTTTCAAAGTAATTTCTGTTTTAAAAATTGCAAATATGAAATGAATATGAACTTTGAATAACAGTTGCCATGGTAACTAAAAGTAACATAAATATATCAACATTGTTCTAAAACATGTGGAATATAATTCTGAACAGAGTCTCCAAGTTTCATTGAATTCTCCCCAAACGGAGATTTGCAGGGTACTCTGCTGATAATTAATATGTCTTTTATCAATATAGTATTAAAATACATCAAAGAGATATAAAATATCATTCTTCTGTCTACATACTGTATCAAATCCATATTAAAACTAAAGTTTAAAAACCGAAATCGATTTCACCTCCAAATATCAAAACTTACCCAAACCACATAGGTTTGTATTGAAATAGACGACAGTTATAATGGCAACAGTCAGTGCGATGCATATCCTAATGTGCGGAATGTGATTCTTAACACGATGACCAAGTTTCAATAAAATATAATAGTTACATAATGATACAGGTTAAGAAATCATAAGGGTACAGTAGGAACCCTCACGAAATAAATGTATGTGTTCGTCACCTTTGGCACCATGTTGATTTTTTTCCAGCTAACATCTTGAATATCTTGAAGTACATTATAAAGAAGTAAAAAAACAAAACAATTCATCTCACAATACGTAAATAAAGTCAAATTTCTTAACGATTTCTAGTAACAGCCCGAGTTTGAGATCGGCAGCATGATCGTCAGATGTATGATGAAAAACAAGTCAAAGGCAAATCATATAGTGTACATGTAAACACAAAAGAGGCAATACATTAATATTCAGATATTCTATACACAGTATTTAAAATCTTTTATCAATGTGCAATCCCATTGTTGTTAATGATGTCTAATCACCAGACTGTTCACATCAAATATGCAGTGTTGCCAGTTCAGGGGTCAAATCATAGGCCCGTATTCTGAACTCCGGTTTAACTTAAACCATGGTTTAAAACCTGTGGTTTAACTATGGGTAGCCCAAAATGTCAAAACTTTGTTTACACTGTATGTTCCTTATGTTTACTGGTCAAGAAAACTATTGTACTTATCATTCCCACACAGTTTTTAAAAGTTTGAGTACCAAAAATGCTGATAAATTGAATATCTACTGTTAAAGATTTGTGTCACATTTGGCTGCCCATAGTTAAACCACACATTTAGACCATGGTTTAAGTTAAACCGGAGTTCAGAATACGGGCCATAGTGTCTAAAGATTACCACCACAGTACATTGAAGCCACTGAGGTTACGACATTGGATTAAAAAAAAATCGCCTATTATCAGAGTGCTAGATTGTATTATTCATAAATTTGTTGAATACCTCTAAAGTTATGCATCACAATTTCACAGAAATATCTCCTCTCAGTATATTTTATTCAACATGAACAGTTTCAATGAAATCTAATAATCATACCATAAAAGTTGCAGGGGAAGATGTCAAAAGGGTTTAATGGGACCCTCTAAGAAATATTTAAAAAACCCATTTTCAATGCCTTTACGCCATCTTGATGAAGGTCACTTTTTTCTTGTTGAAATATTGAATATCTTAAAGTATATTATAAAAGAGATAGAAAAGTTGGTTTCGTTTAGTCCTGGGGAGGGGGGGGGGGGGGGTTCATGGATACCCCTCTTAGATACCCTACTATTAGTCTAGAGTAGCGGTGTGCACACGGATAACATTTTGTGTGTCGGGGCAAAAGGGTGTATATTAAAATCCAAAATATTTCTTACCTTGAGCAAGACAAATTTTTCCAATCCACACTAGAATGACAACTCTGTAATACAGATGCTTTTTCATGCTGACAGTTAATAGCTGAATGAAAATGATAGCCTTACAAGCCTTGAAATTTTGAAATCTGAAGTGCTACTTGTCGTTTCAAAATGTACACAATGTGTCCTTTCTTACAAGAAAATTCTGGAAAAAATGCAATTAAAGGGGCAGTGCAGTAGAACCCACTCCCTTTTGGATACGCTAACTAGTCAGCACGTACTGAATGTGGCAATATGATGACACCGTAAATCATATTTGAAAAGAATAAGTCAGCATCGGAGTTTCACTGTAAACATAATTGACGATTCACTATGCATCGGTGTTCAACTAAGGGTGCGTTTACACTCACATTTTTTCAGGACGGAATGAGCGGCTTGTGTTACGCGTTTAGTTCAAAACACGGTTGCGTCCACAATCATTTTCGTATAATCGCCGATGTAAAACTCACAAAGTGCGTTTTGAATCGGAGTTTCTCCCAAAACACGGTTTCTGGAGAGGCATTATACGCACAATTATTTGTAACGTCATATTAACGAGAAGCGCGCGCAGTGAGGTTTGATCAGTGGGAGCAATGTGGTATATAGGTGAAGGCTCTTGATTCTCATACGAGAGGTCCTGTGTTCGATCCTCGCTCGGTGCTCCTATCCTCGGACAAGGTTTTTGCCCACATTTTTCCCTCTCACCCAGGTGTAAATGGGTACCTAGCAATGCTGGGGTAATAATAATTACAGGGTCCGCAGGGAGAGCAGTATTTATACTGATCTGGCTATCCTGTGTAAATAAGACCTAATTGTTATTATTATTATTATTATATAAACCCGTTTACAAATGATTGTGCGTTTATGCTTCCCCAGAAACGCCGAGTCAAAACGCACATCGGCGATCATACGAAAATTATGGAAGGCTATCGATGACACAATACGTATACTTGTACGTAAACTCATTTTGAGTATATGTATACGATTAGACCAACCAGGGGGCTCTTTTTTAGTATACGTATACTCTGCAAATTCGTATACGTATACAAGTTTGCCGAGTATACGTATAAGGGTCTGCATACGTATGCGAGTCGACTCATATACGTATACGAATTTGCAAAGTATACGTATACGTGTTATCTCGATATACGTATGCTAGTTACTGAAGATTTGCCAATCAGCTGCCGCCTTGCAATGTCCACGAGCCTGCATGCACAGCAGGCGAAATAAGTGCTCGCCGCGCGCCGCGGCCTGGACATGACAACACACATGCAAACTCTACCTGCTAAACTCTGCATGTGGTCGTCGTGAATAGTACAGTATCTCCTTCTATCTATGCTTCAAAGTTCGTGATTTGTACGGAAATAAAATGGCTGAGCGGTACCTTCGGCGATGTCGATCGGTAATTTGTGATTGCAGTAGGCTGATGTCGACTCGTATACGTATATGAGTCAACTCGTATACGTATACGAATTTGCAGAGTATACGTATACTAAAAAAAAGAGCCCCCGATTGGTCTAATCGTATACGTATGCTCAAAATGAGTTTACGTATACTCATTTTTAGTATACGTATACTCAATTGAGTATACGTGTACGTACAAGTATACGTATTGTGTCATAGATGGCCTTCCATAGACAATGACTTAGGACGCAACCGTGTTTTGAACTAAACGCGTAACAAAAGCATCATTCTAGCCTGAGAAATGTGAGCATAAACGCACTCGTAGATGAGCGTTTCCAAACACACATTCTGACTTCGCAAAGAAAACATAAACTCACCCTAAAACTAACGTCACATTGTTTTAGAAAAATGTAGTTCTCGAACATTTAGTGGTCGAAGATATGTAAAACATTCTTGAATATTCTCGTGGAAAAACCCCCATAATGTTCTTCCATATAAAATGAAGTCCCCGTAACGTTTACGCAGTTATGCTTGTGGCAGCTTAATGTAGGGATGGGGTGGGGCATGCAAGGATGCAATGCTCCTCCGCCCTGGCTAAGAAATTTATCTTTTTTCTGTTTTGCTTTCTAGAGATTCTTCATACATTTATGCCAAAGAAATGAAATAACTGCTTTAGGGAGTTTTGTTTTGCTCGAAAATGACTATAGATCCACCAGCATAGACGCCCATTGAAATATTTCCTCCATCATATTTATGCCAAACTATATCAGATTCTGTTCGGCACGAGATATTTGATCGACAGTTGACACGTGAAAATGTGATTCGGGTGAGGGAAATCGGTTTGGAATGTACTAGAAATTGTGGGGGTTTATTTTGCCAAAAACTATATCAAATACAAATTTGGAACGCGAACAGCCTAGAATCAATTGTTATTTCCTGTTAAAATAGAAAAAAAAAAAACTATGACAAAGAGAAAACATTTCGGCGTGGGAGAAAACACAATAGAAGCAGACTTGCGGCGCCTGAATGGCGATAGAGGGTAATGCGGAAAAATAGTTTCCTTGTTTGCGAATCTAATTTAACGAAAAACAAATATAATACATGGATATCAAGTGTTATGAAGTGCATTCAGAGAAGGTTTTGTCACGTTAAATGCAACTTGACTATAATATGAGCTGCTCATTCTCAAGTTATCATTCAATTCGGGCAAAGCCTGTCTTTTCGAGTCTATAGCTACAAATGAATTGCTTGAACAATTATGTCAATTATTGTATATAGGGTATATAAGCCATAGCACATGCGCTAAAAGTATTGTCAATGTTAGATTGAAAAATAATTGATCACAGACAACGAGGGCGATGGGGGTTGGGTGCGGTAATTTCTCGCCTCGGTGATTCACAGCCATAGCAAAGGGCGATCAAAATTCATCATAAGCTCAAGTTTATTTGTCTTTCAAAAATCACATATAACAAAATGTATAATAGAGTATAATCATAACGGTACAAAAGATAGTGTATACTGTATTGTACAGTGCGTATCAAAAAAAAGTACACACTTTGAAAATATCCTCCAAATCATAATTTCACAATATTGACATGATTGTTTTTCATATACAATTATGGGTGAGGGTTTGTTTCATCGGATGACAGTGGACCACTATTGTAGCTGGGTATAAATCTTGTCAGTCCATTCAACTCTTGTCCAATTTCAAGCTCTGACCATGCAGGCAGAAGGGCTCGTATTTTTCCTTCACTATAATTTGAGCTCTTCACACTCATAATTATAGGCCCGTATTCTCGAAAGGCCCCTCACTTTAAGCCCCGCCTAAGTGTGTAAATTTAGGCCGGTGAATTATGGAGAGACAAATGTCATCCTCTTTTAATCTTAACCCCTTCCATGCCACCAAATTTTTGAGCAATTGCCAAAAATGAACTTTAAAGAGTTAGATATTAACTTTCAATGACTTTTTTCTTGAGCAAACTGGGCAAAGATATATTGCATAGGTATATACATTATATTAAAGGCATAAGTTTCTGTGTGAGGAAGAATTTTCAAGCCATTCTGAGCCTAAACGAAATGTTCAACACTCAAATTTTTGGGCGCGATTTGCCGCCCACGGCATGGTAGGGGTTTAAAATCACATAGTCCTGGAACTAAATACAATTACAAAAACCGACACGATAGAATTGATTTCTGATGCTAATTTCCTGCCAGAAATTAAATTTGTTTGTTTATTTATTTTGCTACATAAATAATAGTAATTTATAATGGACTTACTTACTGTGCAATTGTACCATTTTGCACAGACTTTACACACAAATCACATAGAAGAGTATTTACGTAGCACACATAGAATTAAGCCAGGCTTAACTTAGGCCACTTTCGTGAATACTGGTCATAGACTTCAACTCAATAATATACTTACTAAAAGAAGTATTAAGTAAACAGGTAGGTTCGGATTCCCACTGCTCATGCATGCATGCACTGAGAGAAAAAAAAAACATTGCGCAAGTGGCGCGCGGATTTTCACGTGAACCGCAAACACGTTTACATGACGTCATATCAACCCGCTTACAAATGATTGTGCGTTTATTCCCCCAAAACGCCGAGTCAAAAACATCGGCGTTTTAAATCGGCGATCATACGAAAATGACTTAGGACGCAACCGTGTTTTGAACTAAACGCGTAACAAAAGCATCATTTTAGCCTGAAAATTGTAAGCATAAACACACTCGTAGATGAATATGCGACATTTCCTCCACGACAATAGCTCCATTCGAGCGACATTCCTCCGCGACATTATCTCCGTCGAAGAAAATGAATATACGACAATATCATTGCTCTGCAACAATTGCATCGAAATACAATTATGTCGAGACAATTACTGCCGAGATACCTCTAACTGCTTATCCCACGAAAGTACAATGAAAGTGGCGTACGTAGATCCATTTCGAGGAGTGGTTGGGGGGGGGGGGGGGGGATAAACGATTGGAGGGAGACACTTTTGGAGGCTTGATGACACCGGCATAAATCCGTTTCGAGGAGTGGGGGTGGGGAATGAAATTTCTTGCTCACATTTGAGTATACACACCCCAACACCCCTCACCCCACACACCAACACACATACTCTTTTTATTTGTTTTGCGAGCGAGCCAAAATCACCACTTGCTTTAAAAGAAGTCTTATTTTGTGGTCAAAATACACTCTCGACTTATAAGTTATTTGAATGGCATATTTGGTCACCTCAAATTTTTTTCACCTCTGCCAAATATCATATACTTCGCTGTTGCAAATGTTTGCTGTCCAAAACCAAACGTTACGAGCGAGCAAAGCGAGCAAGGAAAACACACTCTTTTGGTGATAAAGTATTATTTCGTCATCAAAATACACCACAGGCCTATAACCTTTCTAAAATATATTCCCCGCCTCCCGTTGCATGCCCAATTTGTTTTCCTTCCCAGTAAGTTTCACTCTAGGTTTTCAGTGAGCGCAGCGAGGGACGAAAAATATACAAAATACACTAGATGATTTATAATGTAGACCTATATTTGCAGAATTCGAGGATATAGTCGGACACCTCGCTGCAAAACTATTATATATACGGGCATCCGCTGCTGGAATAAGAATGATTGCTGTCAAGATTAGCATTATTTTTCATGAAGATTTAATTAATTCATAGGGTCCTGTGGGAAAAAATAAAGCTATCGCCACAACTAAGGCATATTTAAAGTTTGGTACCTTTGTGCTCTTTTATTTTTACATTGTCAATGTAGTATTGATTTAATATAATTTTATATATTTTATATATCATATATTTGCATAAATTAGCATAATTTTGCATGAAGATGTGGTTTAATTCAATAGTTCCTGTGGGGGAAAAAAGAAGGTTTTGTCCTAACAAGTACATATGCAAAGTTTGGTGCTTTTGTAAATTCTGTCCCCAAAACACAAAAATATGGGTTTAACAGACCTGACTATAGGGGGCGCCGCCGCCGAAGGCTGTGCAGTGCCGTATAAGGCTGTGGCCCTCGAACGGACCATGTCCCCGAGCGAAATATAAGCCGAACCCCTGCCGATACGTAAAGTGGTTTCCTTGTCGACTAGATTGACTTTTCAGGGAGATATGACTCGGATTACAGATACACGTCAGTCATCACGTTCGATTCGGATCACGCTCAATTTCGGAGCATCACTGCCTTATCACGTGTGTGCAAAATAATGTGCAGCATTACAATTAACGGTATCTTTCAGAATGCAAAACTATCTTTCAGTACAATTGCACCGTAGAAGTTGGCTCACTTCCGTCCGCAAAATATACTTCTTCACTTTTCTGGAGATTTTTATTCTCCTTTTTGTCCGATATTATCTAAAAAAATGATAGTGAATAATCCTAAACTCAAATTTTTTCAAATGAAAGCTAAAGGGAAAAAAATCCACCCTCATATGAACTTAGTTTTAAAAGAAGCAGAAAAATTAAAGAAAATCATCATTGAATATTTCAGAAAAATCCAATATAGGAAATGATAAAGTTATAATTTTTGAAGTTGTAATCAACCAAACACCAGTTGGCAACTCCGTGACGTATCTTGCGAGCTCCTCTCCCATTTTCCCTGTACTGGGTTTAGGAATTTATGTTATGGTTATTTATTTATTTATTAATTTAGTATTGTTTACCCAGGGTAGCCACATCAGTGAGTAACACACTGTTATACTTGCAGGCCCTGCATAACACAAAAATGAGACACAAGCAAGATCATGTACACATATAATCATGGGCGAAAAAAAACCAAAAAACAACAACACAAAAAACAGACATGCAGGAGCACGTGTGTCCAGTATAACGAGTCTCCAGTACAAAATAACAAAAGATTTTTTTCCATGTAGCACAGCGAATCCTACTTTCAATTTGGTTCCATAGTATTGAAGTACTGTGGGAGAAGGCCTTTTTACCTGCCTGAGTACGGACAAGTGGCACTACAACGCCATTGTGAACAGCATTTCTAGTCCGATATGCATGGAGGTTGTCGGATCTTACAACAAGCTCAGACAGGTAAGCAGGTGCTTCCCCATGAAGGATACTGTAACTACAGTGTAAAAAAAGAAGAGAAACTTTATCAACACAGAAATAGGGGTGAAAGGTTGACATCGAAATTTGGGTATCGATTTATGTATTTGTTATTATTGTATAGAGCATTGGCGGTATTTCAGCTTCTTTGGAGAAGGTTCCTGAACGTATACACTGTAGTTAGTATTATTGCGATTCAAAAAGGTGTCCCGTCTGCGCATATTTTTTTTTACACAACCATGACAACTATTTACCCATTTTCTGACTTTCTGACATCAATTCCCTCCAGACCTGTATTTTTATGTTTAAATATAGAAACAAATTACTTCCTGATTCTTTCCAAGACTTTTTCACGCTTAACAGTGCAATTCATTTATATCCCAACCGTGTCTCTGCCCATTTCCATTTGATTAATCCCAAATTACTTATTGCACATAAATCTATACGACTGGGCGTTGTGGCGTGCGCCTGTAATCCAGCTACCAGTGGAAGTTATAAACTGATTCAGCGGACCCAGGTTCGAGACTGAGTCACGTCTTTCGGATGGTGACGTTAAAGGTCGGTCCCAGACGTAAATAATCATATCTGATTGATACACGTCTGTAAAAACCCAATTACACACACACACACGACATCATGGTTCAGATATATGGAATGCATTACCGGATTCCATCAAATCTTGTCAAACCTCACCGCTTTTAAAGCTAGAAATAAAGAAAGATTGCTATCGCGTTACACTGAATCAGCTGAATGCCATACAAACCATCTTAACGTTTGTAGTTAGATTACTGAAATCTCATAACAACTTTGTTTCTGCATCAACTTTAATTTTTTATTCCTAGTTTCACCATCAACATTATTTTCACTTTTAGTTATTTTTTGCACTAGCCCCCAACCCCTTTTTCATCATTCCCATCAAAAGCGTATCACGCAGTTTAAATTAATTATAATGGGAAAGTATAATTGTCATAATATAATTTGTCATCCATTCCGCACAGCAAAAATATTAATTATCTGAATATGATTGGGTTGCCACATCATCAAGCACTTGCTTATAGTGACAGTCCATCTTCTGTTTTTCATTAAAATATCAGTAAGTTGGCAAAGGTTAATTTCAGATTAATTACTACCGCCTATTCATTTTATACTCATTGTTTCCCCGAATATGATTGTACTTATATTTGTTATACTTAAGTCGAATTATGCCTATACCTTTGTAAAATGTGAAACATGCAGAAGAAAATGCTCTGGCGAAAGAATCAAAGTCGTCAGCGCTCATTTCAGATCCATCCTTTTCTTTTTTCTCTTATGAGGATAGGCAGCTTAAAATCATCGATAATTTTTAGCGACTTTCATTTTCGGGGAACGATTCGTACCTGCCTAGGCTATGTAATACCTGTTAATATATTTTTTTAAAAGTAAAGTTTAGGTAAAGTTTAGGTGTATCAAATGAGGGAGCGATGAGACCTACTGAGACAATTTTCTCTTTTGAAAAGTGAAAGTTTGCATTCTAGAGCACTTCGGAGCCTGAGTAGTGTGCTTGTAGCCTTAACTCATTATTTAGTTCCCTAAGTTTCGAAAGAAATTTCATGATAGTGTGTGATCCTATTGTAAAGGGGCTTGTTTTGGTAAAAAGGGATAATTTGCCTCCTATAACAAGAAGATTGTGAGAAAACAAGATGCATATATTTACATGGAAGGGGAGGTACTAAGAAAATTCAGCGATTTATACGTCCTAAAAGACGTACTACCATGACTACTGTTATCACAAAAATACATTTTTTTTTATAACCAGGGGGTATATAAAATGGATGCCTTTTCTTTTCATCTTTTAATTCCTTCTTCTTTTTTCGCCATTCCTTACTTTTTCCTTCTTTCTTTTATTTTTTTTCCTTCTCCTTTCTCTCATTTTTTCATTTTCCTTTCTTCCCCCTTTTTAGGGGGGGGGGGGGGGCTGCAACCCCAAGCCCCCCCCCCCACCCCCAGTAGGCCAGTGCTCAATGGTAGAAGTGCCGTACCGGAGATCGAACCTGCACGATCCTGTTTTTTTTTTTTAACCACTCGGCTAAAACAGATCCATTAACGATAAAGATGACGAGATTTTCCATTAAAGATATTTTGTGTCTACGTGTGAGTATACTCTTGAATGTTAAAAGTAGGGCAGCTGTAGAGTGTATGTTTAATGCAAATCTCGTTATCGTTATTATCAGCGAGGTTTGACATGCCCTTTCACATATCAGTCAAATCCGTTATTGTAAAGCTAAGTGTATAGCTAATTAGAAGTTGTCAATTTGTGAAGTTTACATTCTCTCGTATAAGTAAGAAAATTAAAATACATCAGAGACAATGAAATTGTTATTGTTATGGTTATACGTTTTTTTTTGTTTTTGTTTTTATTTCCATATAAAAATAACACAAACAAAAGACAAACAATTATTAAATCATTACATCTGGACATACGGTTTCCTTCCGAGGACGATTACGAAACAAAAATAATAGCAGTCATAGATAAAAAATATGAATATATTGTAATTTTGAAGTATATTAAACATACAGCTGGTAGTCCATATTTAGCACCCTACTCTGCACCCTTAGAGGGGTGGCTGCAGTGAGTGGGCGAGATGACTGTCATTTAGTTATTTGAAAGCAATACTGCAATACATTTAACAGAGGTGGGCGCAGGAAGGGGGTTTTGACTTATTAATAATATTGAGAGAAAGATAACGGCTCGGATCAACTTTTTAAACTCCCCCCACTTTTTCAGGCAGAAAGTTGACTGCTTTTCAGTTGTTTGGACGCAATACTGCAATATCTTTAACAGAGGTGGGCGCGGGGGGGTTGACGTTTTAGCAAATTCTGAGAGAAAGATAACGTCTAGGAGCACCCTTTTAGGCTTTTTTCTTTTACTTTCGCCCCGCTTTTTCGCTCTCCCTTTCTTTAAAAGTTCATATGCAGATGCGTCGAGTATCCACATGTCTTGAGTTTGAATCATAACAAAATAAATGAAATACCCTCTGACAAACTTCATAATGAAGCAGGGCAGACTGGCCATGGGGAGTTAGGGGAGTCTCAAACAAAAGACGTCAGACCCCTGGTGAACCGGTACCGCTTCATAATATGATGAAAATATGGAAAATGTTAGGAATTCATATCTTTTTAAGTTGCGAGTGGGCAGGGCACGTGTAAATTCTTCAACCAAATTTCAGTCCTAGTTGACCTCAAAATTGAAAAAAAAAAATTCTAACTTTTATTGGTTGACATGATTTACACAACAACAAAAAACAACAAAAATCAGACATATATAACATAAATAGTCTTGCGAAAAACAAGTTAACGGTGGGTAACAACTCTTACTACTAGGAATCTCCACAATATATGTTCAATGGGGGGCACTTTCTATAATGAAGGTACAAGTGATGTTTCGAATAAGGGCAATATGACTTCCTAAACTGACTTATTTATATTTCTGAATATATATGTAACTTCTATATAACAATTATAGTCCAAGAGCATTCTATGTGGTCCTTTCTAGTCCTTTATGAATTCCAGCATTACTCTTCTCTGAGTAAAATCTTCACACGAAACACAGAATTTTAATCCACAAATTCTAGTCTTATCTTTGAGACAACAATACATTAAAAAACAAGTCTTAAAGATAAAATTGAGTTCTGGTTATGATATTGAATTGTAAAAGAAATTGTCTCAAGGCAATTGGGAAAGGTTGATTATATAGCACATACGAATTGGTGTATGCTGTAAGGTTTTGGAATCACCAAAATGATAAGAAATTGACCCAATCCAGCTGAGATTCACATGCACTGCACACAGAAACATGCATATAGGACTATACACAAATGTTCGGCCCAAACATTTCAGCTGTTTCTTGTCATATCTTGAATGTGAGGGCATTTGCAGAGCCATCCTTTTCAGGGGGACATATCTAATATGCTAATCTTCCAAACTAACATAATAAGTATGAGAAAGGTCACAAATTATTTTTTTACCTTTCCCAGAACTCAAGCTTCCCTTTAAGTCTACGTGCATCACAATATGTTTGTTCGAAAATTTGTATAAAATCGATTTGACAAAAATATTGAAATAGAGAATCTTTTGTAAGGGTGATTATTGGTAAAAATTATGATCAATATAAAACAAATTGTTTTCGAGTTTTTTCTTCATCCCTTTGGTCTATTTCCAAAATTCTGAAAACCAGTGGCAGAATTAAAAAAAAAACACATACGAGAAAATCTTGTGCTTATTCGAAAAATAACAGCTGGGAAAATTCCGGGCAAATTAGACACAATCCATAAATTAATTAGAAAGGCCGTCAGACGGCAGACGGCAGACCAACGCCTTAAAGGCGGCAGACCCACGCCTTAGCGGCGCTACAGGTCGAGTAGTTGCATTCTTTCCCTAATCGATTCTTTCCTGTCACTATAATTATTTTATTTATATTTTATATTTTTCTCTTTTTTTATCGCAATAAAGTCTTCCAGATTTGGCATAATCTACTATTTAATACATGCATGTAAAATATTATGGTTACTTATTGTTATTATTATGTAATTTGGCACAATGATACACCATGTGAATATATTTGTTTGTGTATTTTACCTTGATTATTGTGAAAAATGTTATTTTTAAAAAGGAAGTAATAAAATATTCTTAAAACAACAAAAAACTATCCGAAATGAAGTTCCTATAACCGATCATCACCAAAATCTAATCGATTCTTTTCCTAATCGATTCTTTCCTGTCACTATCCGAACTGAAGTTTGGGTCAAAAATTCAAGGTTACACAGAATTTGCAGGGGTCAACCGATCATCACCAAAATCTAATCGATTCTTTCCTGTCACTATACGAACATTCCCTGAAAATTTGGTGCAAATCCGTTCACCCGTTCTCTAGTTATCTTGTACACAAACAAACAAACAAACATACGGAGCCCTTTACATAACCCTGCCGATTTTATCGGCGTGGGTAAAAAAGAGATAGATATAGCAATGAAAAACGATTTCATTGTAGGTATATATCTAATTGTAATCACGGTCAACTCTAAATATAAAAAAAAGTGAATTCGCCACACTACGTGCCAAGTCGAGGGGTAAAGCCCTCCCTCTTGCGTGAGCAGGCCGATATTCCTTCATCAGCCGTTTCACTCACTGACAGAGTTAGCCTGTATTCCACCCAATATCGCAGGGGCGGCGGAGCGTCTTTCAAAGTGGGAGGGGGGAGGGATAAACAAAAACCGGCACTTTCGAGGGGGGGGGGGGGAGGGCACTACAAAGGGTGAAAACAAGGCGGAAAATGCCACTTTAAGACATTAGTATACCGCTACATTCTGATTAATACACTATAGAGGTAGTTGAGTGTAATGGTCTGATCATTCATTTGCGAGCGAGCGAGCAAAATATTGAAGATATTTTGAATAGCAGCGATTTTCCTAATAATTACAAGAAAACAATGGTAAATGCGAGCGAGCTTTGGAAATTTGTAAAGATAAAATTGTCTTCCTTCCTGTTATGACTTAGGGGCACTGCTCATTCTTGTTTAACTTAGGGAATTGTGCCCCTTTCTGCCCCCTGTGAATAAAACTACAGGCACCACCCTTGAAACAGAGTGGTTAATACTGTAACGAACCAGGGCTAAATGTTTTATAAGTGACAGTACTTCGGTTACGACGTGCAAACCAAAAGAGATTACAACGTATCGGTTCTGGTTGGGCTTCAGGCAGGGAAATTAGCATAATTCTTATATTTAATTGATGTAAGAGTT
Organism: Heliocidaris erythrogramma; assembly: GCA_025617745.1. Taxonomy (NCBI): domain Eukaryota; kingdom Metazoa; phylum Echinodermata; class Echinoidea; order Camarodonta; family Echinometridae; genus Heliocidaris; species Heliocidaris erythrogramma. The sequence continues at coordinate 34,274,366 of CM046859.1, read as the reverse complement.
TTGTCATGACTCATTTTGATAGATTTTTTCTTGATAAAATTGTCTTGCCGAGAATCAGAGGATACATTTGATAATTCAGTCGGGATTATGTTGTGTTAATGAAAGTGTAAATTTACCAACTGTTACGTCAATGATTTGTTGTATGTATAGATAGTGTATTACATTTCTAAAATGATAGGATTGTGTGCTTCAGTCTAAAGGCAACTCATTGTATCCATCCCCATGATGACCCGATGGATCTCACCGGGGTTTCATCTGGCATTTACTCTACAGCATATGGTCTATTCATGCTGATCAATAATTAGGTGATGCTACACATCTGTTCAGTTCAGTTCAGTTCAGTTCAGTTCTATTTTCATTTCCAACAGAACAGTGAGTTTGACAAGAAATCAAATAAACAATTAAATATTCAATAATATAATACATATTACATGGTTTAAAGTTATAAAAAAGAAAGTATACATAAACGTCCAGTATAATAGTTCTTTTTTATTTTTTAAGTTAAACCTGTGGAAATGGAGGGATCCACTGAAAAGCAGAGCTTGTAAAATGTGGATCCCTCAAAATAATGACAAACATAATTTTTGTATCATTTAAATATACTGACTTGAAAAAAATATAATTATACTTAGATTACCAAAAAGTCGCAGAATAATAATACAATTATAAATTTATAATTTGAAAACTTGTTACGACAAGTAAAACAGGTCAAAAGAGACAATGAAGACTGACAGAAAAGACATAAACGCATAATAATAAAAAAATAAGACAACAGAAAATAAAGCAAGGGAAAAGAGAAATATAGGGATAGAAGATTTTGCTGCATATGTGGAGAGTAAAGAAAAAGAGAGGAGAGGTGGAGAGGAGAAGAAAGGAGAGGGAGGAGAAGGAGAGAGAGAGAGAGAGCACACGATGTGCATACTACAGGGGTAGTGAGCATAATTATAGTAAGTTACATATATAGAGCGTAAAGAAAGACGTGACGGGAAGGATAAATGCATGAAAGAAGGCTCCAATGATCCTACTGATATTGTAGTGCGTTCCAAAAGATGTTTTCTGTTTTCTGTTTGTATTAAACTTCAATTCACACACCAAAGCCAGAAATTCATGTTCTCAACTTAATAATAAGAAGAAGTAGTAATAACAAAAGAAGAAGAAGAAGAAGAAGAAGAAATAAAAACATAAGTTTTGTATTAAACTTCATCACTTTAATTCACACACAAAAACTAGCAATGCCTGTCCTCGAATTATAAATAATAATAGAAACAAAAATTAGTAGTAAAGATTATTTCTGCGGTTGGGAAATCCCCGTGCGTCTACTTTGTAAGCTGCATTTGTTCTGTTTCCCCAGTTTCCATTTAGTTTATCATTGCGTGTATGGTGTTGTCGGATCATGTCATGTGAAATTCTTGGTGGCATGTACTGAAAGTAAATATCCTTATGTGGGGACGCAGCCAGGAAGTAGATCTGTAGGAGAATGAATTAGAGGGAAACACTAATAATCAAAGAGGAAGATAATGCAAAATCAGAATTTGACAGGAAAGTAAAGTAAAGACGCACTTAATTTGTTAGAAACGAACACTCTTGTCAAAAATACAACTGTATAAAATGCTAAACATACAAAGTATGAGGGCACGTCTGTATCCAACCAACTTTGGGCAGTTTTGTGTTGAATCGGGTAATAACTTGTATAATTATAATGTCAGTTACCACCAAAAATGACAAATTTAAGTAAGTTCGGCATATAAATGTCACGTACATGGTTGAAAATAACATGATTACAATTCTCAAATTTTCACTATCATTTAAATGGACAGAAACAACCTAGATCCACATGTTGGAAACAGCTTTCGGGTATTATTACGTGTAAAAGCATGGAGCTTAAAGGGCCCCAGCAACCAAACGCACCCAAATGCAAGTGTTTTGCTGTTGATGTGCAGGGATGCAAACAACTAATATTCTGTTATTCAAACATCTAGATATGTTTCATAGATTTTTAAATGTTTTTTGAAATATTTTTCCAACCTTCTAAGCTCCACGCTGAAAAAAGCTCCAGCTCTCATTCCTGTAATGACATCATCGGTCAATCATCAATCAGCTACGATAACATTCCACAATTGACAGTGGAATGTAACTTCCCCCAGCTCAGCACATGCTCACAATAGAATTGCATGCTTTCAAACAATACCCCCTCATTACCATTCTTTTCCTGGTGATGCTACAGCCTGTCTGACATAGCCACTACTATGTACGCATTGTGTGGTCTATTAGAACAGATGGTCATCTTTGGCAAAGCTACATACCACTGTCTCTCCTTAGCTCACTAATGATTGACAAATGATGTCACTGCAGGAATGAGATCTGGAGCACTTTTTTAGGGTGGAGCTTAGCATGTTTGAGAAAACGATCTCAAGAAATATTTAAAAATCTATGAAACATATTTATATGTTTCAATAACAAAATATGAGTTGTATGCATCCCTGCACCACATCGACAGAAATCAACTTGCATTTGGGTTGCAATAGACCTTTAAATTGATATTCTGTAGCGCATTTAGGGGATTAGGGGATAGGCGGTCGGCACAAGTGGGCCATGGCCCTCTCTTCATCTGCTGAAAAAAGTCATCCAATAATAGAGGTCAATAGCTTAACCCCTCCTTACCCTCACTCCAACTTTTGGGAGGTCACCCCCTGTCTGTGCTCCCTATTCAACAAGTCGGGATACGCCAGTGGGTGGGGACAATAAGGGGATGGCGAATCTAATACCAACAATGCAATTCTTCTTACCGAATCATTGTGAAATCTGTCACGCTTGGGGAAGTCATTCTCACGGCGACGACGGCCCTCCATAATCTCCATGTGTCTTTGTTTGAGGACTACCAAGCACATGAAAACCAGAACGAAGAGAGCTCCTACTGAACACAGACCTGCAATGATGGCAACTTTTGGGCGATCTGTGGTAGGGAAACGAAATATATGTTTCATAATTGGCCACTATTCCCTATTTGATACATACATACATTGATACATGGTGTAAGCCTATCAGTTGACCCTTTATGACGATCCCGAATACGCTAACGAATATTTACCGGTTAGGGTATAGGACTACTCTACAGCATTATTTTGAGGACATGCACGGGCGTATTTTTTATTATGGGGGGCACACACGACCCGTGCCCACTTTTGTAACCGAAGTGGCACTACAGCACTGATCTCGAAGATTGTGTACCCTTTTGAGGTGATGACCCTCCCCCTTTAATGTGAAGACACAATTTTTTGCTTGCCAGAAAATCTGCTGTTGACTGCTTTTTCTTTTTTTCTTTTGCTTGTCAGAAAATTTCTGGACAGCCATAATGTACCCCTGCCCTCTTTCACAAAATATGGAATCTACCCCTGATTGAGGAAATACATTATTAAATGCAAATTAGTTACTTCTATCTTTTGAATACGAAGAATACCATAACCAACATGATTCCAGGAACACAAATAATGCTCTCTTTCCTTTTATGAAAACTTACCCGTTCTTGACACAGGGGTAACTGACGTCGGCATCGGTTGAGTGTCTGTTGAATAAATAAACTGTATATTAGGAAAAATTCAACAAAAATATATTCTTTTTACAATGCATTAATTTTGTTTGGTTGAAAGAGATCGCATGATGTCGGGTTAATAGTTATATTTTTCTCACTGCGGACTTCACTGTTTGCTCCGGGAGCGATAATCCCCAGATACGCCACTGAGTGCAGGGTCAGAAAAACCAGTAGACATACCTTAATACCACACGGTACCCGGTTTCAACTTCCCGATCCAAAGGGAACTGAAAATATTTTTGGGGTTGTTTTTATGCTTTGGCTTTTTCAGATATTTTGTTGGTATTGTGCCCACCCGCCCATTTTCCAATATCCTGTATCTAGATCTGGTTTAAGTCCGGTGACAAATCCTCAACGTTCAACTATTGTCCAGGAGTGCTTACTTCCGTTGGATGCAAAATCATGGAAGCCCTGGTAGCCGCTCAAATTGAAACTCATTTCGAGTCTTCTTGTCCAATCACTAATTTCCAACACGGATTTAGGAAAGGAAATCAAGTCATATGTCACTGTACAGATTCACTCCTGTGATGAAGTTCTAAAGAACATACATATGTTTAGGCATTTTACTCCCAGTGTTAAAGATCGTATGCTCGATCTGTAATGAAAAACACAAGCCAGAAAAAATTGGAACCAGTGGGATTCGAACCTGTCATCTACTGCTGGTTCCAATTTTTTCTGACTTGTGTTTTTCATTACAGATCGAGCATACGATCTTTAACACTGGGAGTAAAAATGCCTAAAGATTTGTTTACAAATTAAAAAAATTCCTCCCCAGTCAAGCTTCTTCGTTTATTAACATACATATGATAAGACGCCGCCCGAATGAACTAAAGTTTCACCATTTAGTTGCTGCTTTGTATCTCTTCCCTAGATTCTGGGATGAGCTCCCGGTGGAACTTCGCAGTGATTTACTATTACTGAAATATCACATTTGGCAACTCAAACAATAGTGTACAACCTGCACACAATATTATTAAATACGCAGTCTATTATTGAGAGCGGTGTAAATGCGGACGTGGTACTCTTGCGCGGTCGGAGGTTATGGCGGGAAGTCCTGGTGTGTGTCGTTAGGTTGGTTGGCTTGTCGCCTGTTGAATGGGCGGGAGCCGTAGCGGGAGCGTGTCTGGTTGGGTTGGTGGTGATGGGCGGATGTATGGGTTGTGGTGGAGTGGCATCAGTGGTGGGGAGAGCTGGGCGGGGTGGAGGAGTCTCGTTGTGGAGAATAGGAAACCAGATGTTGATGTGAAGTAATGTGTCCTGAGGTACGGTGTTGTGTTGATGAATCTCAATGGCTTCTCTAATTCTTTTGGTGTTCCAATGTCGGAATGGTTATGATGAGTTGGGGCAGTTCTTGTGTTCCTTGAGTCTGGCGTCGAAGTTGCGGCCTGTTTCTCCTATGTATCCCCCAGGAGTAATCTCTTTCGGTAGCGCTAAAGGTTTACTTCATAACTCAGCTTATCTCTTGCCCTTCCTCTTTATGTTTTTTTTTTCGGTTTGATCCTTATCCAATATGAAGATTGATTTGATCTTTCTTATTCGTTTCCATTTGAAAAAATATATATATTTCATACAATTTTCGTTGATGATTTGGTATAAAAAAACATTTTATTCTAAACGAAGAAGCTTGATGGGAGGAATTTTAATTTGTAAACAAATTTTTAGGCAGTGTTAAAGATCATATGCTCGATCTGTAATGAAAAACACAAGTCAGAAAAAATTGGAACCAATTTAAAATTAAATTAAAATTCCTCCCATCAAGCTTCTTCGTTTACTAACCATTGTCTACGGCGGACCGTTTGAATATTAATGAGTCAGAAAGAACAGGATCTTGGGTATTTGATTCCAGTTCATTGTGACTTGGCCGTGAACCAGAATAGCCTGGTGGTTACGTCGCTGCCCGGCAAGCAGTAGATGACAGGTTCGAATCCCGCTGGTTCCAATTTTTTCTGACTTGTGTTTTTCATTACAGATCGAGCATACGATCTTTAACACTGGGAGTAAAATGCCTAAAAATTTGCTGTTGTGTTACTCCATTTCTCTACATGTTATTCTGTTTTATACTGTTTTATTTGTATTTATTGACCCCCCAGGAGTATTGCAAGTCAAAATGGGGGACCCTTAGGGTTTTGGTGATCAAGTTTGCCTGCCCCATCAGGCCCGTAACTAGGGGGGGGGGGGGGGGTCATTGGGTTCGAACGACCCCCCCCCCCCCCCCCCCGTTGGCGAGCAGAGGTCCGCTTGAAAAAAAAAGATTAAAAAAAAACAAGAAGCGAGGGGAGAAGTGATGGAAAGGGAAAATAACGTGATAAGATATCGATCTTTCTGTCTATTTTAATACGTTTCATTTCGATCTTGTCCCGTATCTTCCTAATCTGGCAATTCTATAATTAATCAATGTCGTCTTTCACCATTCATTTTCGAATTTTGTACGTTATACCATGTTGCAATCGATTTTTTCAAAGCGTCATTCAAAGAATTATTTGAAGTAGGTCCATGGCAGGCCTGTAACGGGGGGGGGGGGGGGGGGGGGGGGAGGGGTCAGAGGGTTCGAATATTAAAAAAAATTCAAAGTGATATCAGAATAGTGATGTTTATGTTAAAAGTTTTAAAATATTTCCATACCAACTGGCTTAGATAGGGGAGGGGCGCACAAGGAGTCACGTGAAAGGGGAGAGCGGAAAGAATGTGGAAAATAATGTGAGATAATAGGGTTTCCAGTCAATTTTATTTGCTTTTGTCCTGCAACTTCATAACATTGCACAGCCATTTATAAGGCCTAGTCAATATACGTCTTTGGCCATTCTTTTTCGGAATTTATTTTCTATTTTGCTATCGATTTTGTCAAATACTGAAAGAGTTCAAAGAGGTTCTTAAAATCGTCACCCGGTCGTTGAAAAGTATTGTCGTTGTGACGAATTTGAATGACAATTTCTTGAAATCGACTTCCCAAAGATGGATTTGATGATAACATTTTGAAGCGGATTGCCAGGTCGGACGAAATTCGAATGAAATCTGACGAAAAACAAATGAATTTGTTGAATGACATTTTAATAAACTATCTTTGACATCTGACATTTGGATGATTATTAATTCCTATCAGACTATATGACGAAACTTAAGTGCTCAATGGTGCATTTTGATCTTTAAAAAGTGTTAGATTGGACAGGAAATCCTTACAATACAAGGAGATAGATTGCTTAAAACATCATACAAAGATAACATGGGAAGATAAGCGGTGATAAACATGATAAGACTCAAATTAAATCTGTGTTAATGGAATATAATAGTGAAATATAGAAACCATAGTGGAAAAGAGAGAGATGGGTATTTTTTATTGTGTCTGTTCACTTCAAAATTGAAAATTTTCCCGCTCTCAAGTTGCATGGAGTACTCCAGGCGGACCCGGTCAAGTCATTCAGGCCCTTTAATTATGGACCTATAATATAGCCTGTTCAACCGAAGTACCATGTGAGTTTTTTATAAAAAATCAATTTCTTGGAAATTATAATGAGAAATAACAAGTTTTGGAAATATTATTTGGGAGATAGTAAAATACGTTTACCGTCGCTCGCTTCGCTTTAATCACAAAACTTTGAAATAGTTTCAGGCAGTTTCCACAGTATTTATTGTATGTCCATGAATGTTCAATGTTATGACAATTCTCGAGCACGTCACTGCCTTATTATCGCCATGACGCCCAGGGTTAACTTACTTTCGATATTGAAATTAGCGACAGCAAATTAAAGTTCATTTTTCTTCGCTCGCTTCGCTCGCTCGCAAATATTAGAAATTAGTTTCAGGCAGCGAGGTGCATGAACATTTCCATAGGATGCTATTGCAATATTCAGGTACGTCGCTGCCCTATCGCCATCGCACCGAATACTCGTTAGGTCCACTTTCTATATTTAAATTAGCAGTAGCAAAGTAAAGAGCATTTTTCCTCGCTCGCTTCGCTCGGTCGCAAACCTTATTAACCGGATAGTTCCATGCAGCGACTCCGAGGTCCATAATATTCAATGTTATGACAATTTTCAGCCACGTCACTGCCCTATCGCCATGGACAGCTCTGGGGAACTTTGATTATTCTCTCTTTGTATTTATTTTCACGAGAGTTGCCAAAGCTATTATATATATATATATACACACACACATGTATATATATATATATATATATATATATATATATATATATATTGTGAGGAAATAACATATACAACAGCTTTGGCAACTCTTTGGCAAAGGGAGGACAGCTCTGGGGAACTTTGATTTAAGTTACGCAACCATTATTCTCTCATTTCCTTTCGCATTGTATATATATATATATATATATAAATGTGAAAGAAATTGCGAGAATAACGTTGCGTAGCTCAAAGTTCCCCAGAGCTGTCCTCCCTTTTTGAAATTTTTGCAAAGGCTGAAAAAATGTCTCCGCCGGGAATCGAACCCGGGTCGTTGGCTTAGAACGCCAATGCCTTAACCACTAGACCACGGAGACGGGTTAGTGGTTTCGGCGACACCAGATTCAATTGACCGACAGATTGACAAATCCTCAACCTTATTAATTAATTCCTTTGTCGGGGGCAGGTGAGTTTTGAACAAAGACAAGCCGCGTGCCTCAGCTGGATCCAAGCGAATGCTTTGAATACATGTATACATTAGAATAATTATTAACAAGTGTAAGGAAATAACATATACAACAGCTTTGGCAAATCTCGTGGAAATAAATACAGCTGAGGCACGCGGCTTGTCTTTGTTCAAAACTCACCTGCCCCCGACAAAGGAATTAATTAATAAGGTTGAGGATTTGTCAATCTGTCGGTCAATTGAATCTGGTGTCGCCGAAACCACTAACCCGTCTCCGTGGTCTAGTGGTTAAGGCATTGGCGTTCTAAGCCAACGACCCGGGTTCGATTCCCGGCGGAGACATTTTTTCAGCCTTTGCAAAAATTTCAAAAAGGGAGGACAGCTCTGGGGAACTTTGATTGAGCTACGCAACGTTATTCTCGCAATTTCTTTCACATTTGTATTTATTTCCACGAGATTTGCCAAAGCTGTTGTATATGTTATTTCCTTACACTTATATATATATATATATATATATATATATATATACTCTCTAAATGTAAAAGAGTGAAAAAGCACTCAAAAAAGAGTGAAAGGAGTTAAATGAGGGACAACCCCTTTTCGAGTGCAAATGAGTGGTCACTATTTCACTCAGGAAAGAGTGAAACACCAATTGGCGTTCTAAGCCAACGACTCGGGTTCGATTTCCGGCGGAGACATTTTTTCAACCCTTGAAAAAATTCACATCAACATATATGTTTATGTGAATCAACATTTCATTTTTGTATTTATTAGATTATTAGAAGGACATAGTGTGCTTTGAATCTGCAATCATGAATTGAGTCCGAATGATTATCACCGTGAATTTGCAAGTTACCTTGACATTTGTGTCAAGAGGGATAAATTTGGGTTCCCCAGAGCTGTCCTCCCTTTTTGAAATTTTTGCAAGGGTTGAAAAATGTCTCCGCCGGAAATCGAACCCGGGTCGTTGGCTTAGAACGCCAATGGGTGTTTCACTCTTTCCTGAGTGAAATAGCGACCACTCATTTACACTCGAAAAAGGGTTGTCCCTCATTTAACTCCTTTCACTCTCTTTTGAGTGCTTTTTCACTCTTTTACATTTAGAGAGTACGCTGGTGCCCATACCCTTGGAGAGGCACACCCCCTGACCCCGCCACCCGCCACCCCTAATCGGGCGCTTGGTGCAGAAAGGTCTACTTTTTCAAATGTTGAACCCTCCCGCAAAAATCCTAGTTACGGGCCTGCCCATTCCTGCCAACTTGTCAGTACACTTGGGGGATCGAATATATTATTTTCAACCTTCCTGTATTGTGTTTTGTTCTTCTTTGTAATTATATATAATATGTAATTTGATTTGCCGAATAAAATAATAATAATAATGGTATCACTGTGTGATTTTCCTTGTTAAATTCTTACCTGGCAGACAGTAACGTCCGGGGAGTGTACTCGGATAGAGATCAACGAATCCATCGTTACATGTACAGTTAAAACCGATTCCTGAAATATCCATACATGTAGCATGCACAGAGCAGTCGTTGCCGAGAGTAGGGTTATCACATTCGTCGTAAGCCACGATTTCTGTTCGTGAATAACATGTTATGATATACATGTAGTTTATATACTCACAAATCAGTCTATATCAAACAAATGTATTTGCATTTGGACTATTCCATGATTAGTCTCCATGGTTACCTTACATAGTTAGGTACATTGAACAGCATATTTGGCTCCTATATGAAAATGCATTGATATTTTATTTTATTTTAGTAGTTACTACACTGGACATGGAACAAACACTGACATTTTAGTTAGTTACGTTACATAATAAAGACATGGAAAAAAATTACACGACTTTGGCAAAAAGTTGGCTCAAACAGGGTCCATCTGAAAAAAGGCATTATAACGATGTAATTGATGATAATCTTAATAAATTATTTGATGGACTTGGATGAATTTGGACGTAAATCTCTTCACTTTCAACGACAACAAAAATATGGTTAGTTACGTTACAGGTCAGTGACGTTACACTTTAGATAATCATGAAATAATAGGGGTTTAACACCTTTTTACTGAGACTTTCTGATTTTTCAACATGTTTATAATGGAATTCATTGATTTGGTGCTTTTCCATCAAAACTATAATTTCAAAGTATACTAAAACATTGATTTTCACATTGTTTTTGTATGTAGTCCCACATATGTTAATTAATGTACAGTTTACTTTCAAAATACAAAGGAGTGAATTTGTCAGGAATTTTCGTACATGTACACACACCCAATGAATGCAAAACGATTGCTGGTCGTCGTATATGTTTACACACCCAATGAATGCAAAACGATTACTGGTCGTGGTATATGTATACACACCCAATGAATGCAACATGATTGCTGGTCGTCGTATACTACAGTGCGTCCCCCAAAAAGTAAACAGTTTGAAAAAGTCTCCCCAAATAAATATTTCTGAATATTTTCAATATATTTAAATTCTTGCAGATAGCTGAGGGTACCTCCTATACAACAACACAAAAAATCTAAACCTGAGTGATCTCAATCACTTTTGTGAAAGGGTGCAAAATTCAGACTTGACAAGAATTGGTATTTGTTCTGCATGGTATCAACAAAGTTGAGAACCGTTTGAAATTGACAGATGGAAAAAGTCTCTCACATTAAATATTTCAAAATATTTTCAGGAAACTTTCATACCTGTCATTAGCTTATGATGTCTTCTATCAAATGACACTATATTTTATATTTGAGTGAGCCAGGGCCACTTTTGTGAAATGGTGCAAAATCCATTCTTGACAAATGTTTGTTGTTGTTCTTGAAAAGACTGCGCAATTTTATATTCTGATCAATGAGAGATATTTATGAAACAGACTTTGTTCAATGTACTTCCTGATATATCCCATCAAAACTTTATGGCTGAGTAAGCAAGCCAGATGAAATTAAAAAAGCAAACATATTTCATAAATTGTCTTTAATTGATTAGATATGACTCCCAGCTCGGCTGATACAGCCAGAGCCAATATAAATTCTTGTCAAGACTGGATTTTGCACCATATCTCATTACTGGCCTTTGCTCAATCAAGCGTAAAATATTGTGATATATTTTAGTGTCATTTGATAGAAGAGACCCTTAGCTATCCACTGGTACAAAAGTTTCCTTAGAATAATTTAAAGCATTTATTTGGGGAGAATTTCTCCAACTGTGTACTGTAGAGAGGTCAGTCGCATCCGTCAGGCCTACTGTTCGCTGCTTACTGGGGCATGAATGTCATTGAAATATTTGGATTGATAGACGCTAGTGATCTATTGTCTCGTGTGAGCCAGGTTTAAAAAAAATTGACAGCGGAGCACAGGGGCGGATCCGGGGGTCCCGGGCCTCCTCCCCTGGGGAAAAAAGAAGACACCCGGAAAATGCTGATGCCCTTTTTTTTTTGCTTGTCAGAAAATTTGTGAATATTGGCCCCCTCCCTCACAAAATCCTCTGTTGTAGAGCACATTTTTTTTACCGTCTACCGCGAGTGAGCGTGCGTTGATCTGGATATCACGCTGATCCGCTACGAGATGATCTCTCTCCTCCGCATCCATAATGGCATTCAGCGTGGTATTCGCATCACCTTCAAAATCCTCATCCACGCTCAGCATGACTTCTACCCCGAGACTACCGTTGAAGAAGCCGATGACGAGAACGTGGATGATGCCATTTACTCCTACGCCTTGCAACTCCCTTAGCAGCTGTACAGTTATGCCAAAAATAAAATATGTCAGAGTATTCATTGATACTTATTTCGAATCTTCTGTAGTCACTTTGATCAAGGGTAGGGTATTTCCACGCTTAACACGACATGATTATTTACAACATGTATTTCGGTTGTCTTTTTTATTTCAAGGATCTTTCACTAAACATAATGAAGGAGTCATGGTCTATTGGATAAATCATGGGACTATGGATCACAAGCATGGTACGATGTTAAAATACCTGCCATGGCACTGGGGAGCGTTTCATCAAGTGTTTTGTCAGTATTTTTACCGACAAATTTGCTCTCAGCTAATCAGATGCAAGGATTTCAGTAGCTTATAACAGTTGTCGGTAAAAAACACTGACAAAACACTTGATGGAACGCTCCCCTGATGTCCTTTGACAAAACATTAATCTACGTCTTTTAGTCTAGACCCTGGTGTAGAAAATGTGTAATCGGTCGGAAAACATAAATTATACATTTTAAATGCTGCAATGCCTGTTATCATGGAGGCTAGGCTGGATCTGATTTGAGGGATAATAGTAATATTGAACTCCTTTTATGTTGCAAATTTTTGAAAAATAAAATGAGCTATTGTAATTGTTATAATTTATATCACTGCCATGAATATCATTGCTATTGCTGTTATTAGTTTTAATTATCGCGATTGATACTGTTATTAAAGTTATTGTTATAATTTTATCATTACATTAATTTGATGATATTGTCACTTTTACATTTGTTATATGGGATTGGGTTATTGCATTACGAGTCCTTTAAATATCATTCGAAAAGTGGTTTAGGGAATATGTAAACATAATAGAGGCAGATAGTTGCATAGATGTGATGGCCGGACAGGGGCGTATCCAGGTTTGGTAAAACGATTGTAGCACACTTTCGAAGAGTTATCAAAGTCCTCAATTGCCTATTGGGTGGAAAATGCTTTAAAAAGGATTTTTTTTTCTTTTTTTGCCTGTTTGGTTTAAAATAACAAAGGGGTAGCACGGGCTGGTTGTGACCCTTAAGGGGCTTTCACACCGGGACTTGCGTAGAGTTCCGTAGGGTTACGTAGTGTTGGCTATCGACGTGCAGACCATCATGCAATCGCTATAGCGCTAATTTAAGGATTTCTATTTATCATTAGTTTAAATGTAGCCACATCAGGGGCGTTCTTTGCAGCTGAGGGAAGTATGTTCCACTCAACTATTGTTCTAGGATACAAGGAATATTTGTAACAGTCTTTATTAGTCCTAATAACATTATAATTTAATTCATGTGATTGTCTAGTTCTTGGTTTCAAGGAAGATTCTTGAGCTACATTACTAATGTAAGATGGGGTTAAATTATTGGTCTCCTTGAATAAAGTTATGAGACGACTTTTTGCTCTCCTGTCCTGTAGTGTTTCCCATCCTAAGTTTTGTAACATTGTAGTGACACTACTACAGTGCCTGTACTCATTCGTTACAAATCTAGCAGCCCTTCTTTGTACTTTTCCAAGGCTATCCTGATGAACTTTCTGGTAGGGATCCCACACAGAACTACAATATTCAAGTCTAGGCCTCATAAGTGTCTTGTAAGCTATTTCTTTAGTACGAGTGGAGCAGTTCCGTAGGGTACGTTTTAGTAAGCCTAGGATACTGTTTGCTTTATTAACTGTTATATTAATATGATTTGCCCAAGACAGGCTGTTGCATAGCTCAACACCTAAATAAGGATGGCTATTAACAACATTCAGAGTACAGTTTCCAAGATGGAATTTACAAGGGGCAATTTTCCTCTGATGGGTAACATGCATTATGAAACATTTAGATGTATTATATTTCATCTGCCAAGTTTTCTCCCAATCATGAAGTCGATTAATGTCACTCTGGAGTATGTCACAATCTTCAGGGGAAGTAATAGATCTATACAAGATTAAATCATCGGCAAACAGTCTTACTTTGGACGCTACATGATCTGGTAAGTCGTTTATGCAAGAAACAGGAGCGGGCCGAGTACAGTGCCCTGGGGGACCCCGGAGGTCACTGGAGTATTAGATGATGCTTGTCCATCCATGATAACTTCTGATGGCGCTTGGTCAAAAAAGCATTTATCCATCTTTGGATGTTTCCTCTGATACCAGAGGAATGGACTTGTAGCGTTAATGCATTTTTTTTTTTTTTGGGGGGGGGGGGGGGGTTAAATGTAATTTTATGCATTTAAGATCAATTCCTCTTTATTCAGCTAATCCAAAATGGCTGACAGATTTATTTTTTATTGTACAGCTGGAGACAACCAGGCATTTCCTGGTTACGTAGTACATGTGATATATTACCATTGGAAATTATAATTTGTTTATTCATGTTCTGTCTACCCATTATCTAAACATGTGTTTTACATTGTACTTGTATTACATAACAATACACCTGTCTGGATCTCCCTGCACATACTATATTTTCCATGACAGTAGCTATTTCTATGCTCTTTTGTGTTTTGGTCATGTGAACATCACATGCCAATTTTGTCCTTAATTTGCATTTACAGTACTTTTCCACTACATGTTTATATAGAGTGAAAGTCTGTTTTGCTCTTTTTTCACTCCTACATCAGTCACTGAGAAGGCACACTAGTTATTGAAGCTTATTTTTTAACCGGGTACGACTCCCGTAGAACTTTCTTCAGCAACCTGCTGACACCTGGCTTAGCTGTTTTAGCCAGCTTTTGGTAAGAGACTTTTTATCCACGGCATACAACAAAGCTACTTCATCTCTGCAACGAGAGATTCTTCAAGGGAGCAGAATTGAGAAACTATTTGGACACCTTCATTCCATCGAGTATATAGAGCCGTCAACCTAGCTCATCTGAACTTCAACAGACTCCGGCTCACCGCTGCATTCAGCGGGTGAATATACCACGTGTCCATCTACGCTGTCATTGGTTTCAACGAACATTCTGACTCTGTTGCTGCCGTGAGTTTTTTCACCCAAACATTCTTGCCCTAGCTTCATCCTCACCAAGGTACACATTGCCAAGCAACCCATAATTGAGGGCATATTATTTCTCACTTCTTATTGAGCAATTAATCGTGTATTTGTTGTACCTAAGTGCTGAATTACTTTAGTGATCATTTTTTTTAAAGAATTGTTAATCTGATTGAATTGGCACCAGTTTTGATTGCCATCTTGCACCAACCAGGCGCACATATTTTTACTATATAAATATATTACATACCAAGTTCAAGCATTTAACGATTCCTTTTTTTTGTATTCGTTTACTCATATTTTGTGAGCCACAACTTTCACCAAATTAGCTTGTGCTCACACTACTCTTTACATTTTTATGCTTATTACAGCGGCGGCCTTCCGCTATAGAAACAGAGCCACTTGTACTTAAGCATTTACTTTGTCTATTTATTTGAAATTGTTTTGGTGAATATATACAAACATTAAACCACCAGCAATTAATTTGATTGTGTTAATTTTCATTCATTTCTTGTGAGATCAAATTAAGTTTAATTTTAGTGAGGAGGTTTTTTAACGCGTACATATTTTTAGTTTGAATTTTTTGTTAAATACACTAGATACCATCGCCACAAAAGTGGTGACCCCGACATGATCTCACAAGGGTTGAAGTATATTTGTCTTTGAATTTCATTGGTTTATCGGACCTGGTTTTGTCAACGCACGTGCTACGTGGTCACAAGCCATGCCTGACAGCGAGTCAGACAGTTCAACTTCAATAGTTGGGGCCGTTAGCATAAAGCTTCCGCAATTCTGGAGTTCAGATCCGCAACTTTGGTTCGCCCAAATTGAATCCCAATTTGCTACGCGCCAAATAACAGTGGAGACAACAAAATACCACTATGTTATTTCTGCTTTGCAGCCGGAAGTTGCGCAAGAGGTACGGGACCTCCTCATAAATCCACCCGCGACGACGCCTTACTCTATTCTAAAGGAGCAGCTTATTTCCCGCACCACGGCTTCTGAGCAGCGCCGTGTACAAATGCTCCTCACTGAGGAAGAGTTAGGCGACAGAAAACCGTCGCAACTCCTGCGCCGCATGGAGCAGCTTGTTGGAGCTAAGAAAATTGAGAAGGGAATTTTGAAACAATTGTTTCTTCAGCGCATGCCCTCTAACGTGCGGTTAATTCTCGCTTCGACTAGCGACACATTGTCATTAAGCGAATTGGCAGAGTTAGCCGATAAGATTATTGAGGTCCACGTCCCAACCGTAGGGACAGTTTCCGCAGAGGTACCTACCACCTCACTCGCCGCACAGGTGGTGCATCCCACCGTCGCACCAGTGACCGCAGCCGCCGGTCCTGACCCCATAGAGGAGTTGCGCAAAGATGTACACCAGTTGTTTAAGATGGTGACGGACTTGCAGCGACAAGTTTTTCGTTCACAGCGCAACATTCGTAATCGTAGCAAGTCACCGTCACGTTCTAAGGTGACAGCTGAATCACAAGCAGATGCACTAGCATCAAACTTGTGTTTCTACCACGAACGCTTCGGGGACAAGGCAAACCGTTGCCGATCTCCCTGCGCCCGATCACGTGAATTTTCGGAAAACGCCAAAGCCAGTCGGTAGGCGCGACGACCCGAACTGGTGCATGCGATGGTCGCCCATTCTACATTACGGATGTAAATTCACGGAGGAAATTCTTAATTGACACAGGCGCTGCAGTAAGCGTTTTTCCGCCCTCCAAGCAGGAGACGAAAAAAGTATCAACGCTTACTCTGCGAGCCGCGAATGGAACGCCCATTGCCACATATGGTCAAATGACCCTTGATTTAGGCCTACGCCGCACTTGCCGCTGGGTATTTACCATAGCGAACGTGCCCTCCCCGATCATAGGCGCCGATTTTTTGCACCATTTTCAGTTCTTAGTTGATGTGCACAAACGCCGACTAATTGACCCGCTGACCAACCTGTCAGTGGCTGGTAAACCGTCCAGAGAACCGGCTATCAGTCCAGTCTACGGAGATCGCGAGACTGACAATCAATTCGAACACATGCTCATGCACGACTTCGTTGATATTACCCGCCCGGTATATCACTCCGAAGATGTTAAGCACAATGTGACGCATCACATTGACACAAACGGACCCCCTGTCGCACCACGCCCGCGCAGGCTTGTTGGGGACAAACTGCAAATTGCACGCGACGAATTTAATCACATGTTGGAGCTAGGTATTGTTAGACCTTCTAATAGTAATTGGTCTTCACCGTTGCACATGGTGCCTAAGAAGTCACCGGGGGACTGGCGCCCGTGCGGCGATTACCGTGCTTTGAATCGGATCACCATTCCCGATCGATACCCTGTTCCGCATTTACATGATTTTGCGTCCGAACTCCACGACAAGAAGGTCTTCTCAAAAATAGACCTTGTTCGTGCATATCATCAGATCCCCGTCGAGTCCGATGATATGCACAAGACTGCCATAACAACTCCGTTCGGTTTGTACGAATTCACGCGAATGCCTTTCGGATTGCGTAATGCCGCTCAGACATTTCAAAGATTCATAGACCAAGTCTTGCGTGGATTACCATTCGTCTATGCGTATATAGATGACTTGCTTGTTGCGAGTGAAGACATGCAGCAGCACGAGCAGCATTTGCGCTTGCTGTTCACGCGCCTGCAAGCATACGGCGTCGTAGTGAACCCTAGAAAGTGTTCATTCGGGTTGACCGAACTCTATTTTCTTGGCCATCACATTGACCAAGAAGGCATCCGCCCTTTGCCCGAGAAAGTAGCGGCAATACAGAACTGCGAGATACCCACTTCCGTTAAGCGTCTGCGAGGCTTCTTGGGCCTGGTTAATTTTTACCGTCGATTTATTCCCGACTGCGCCAAGACGCTGTTGCCACTCACCGACCTCCTTGGTGGGCACGGTAAGCGTTCAAGGAAACCTCTTAATTGGACACCGGAATGCGATACAGCATTCAACGCGATCAAGGAGCAGCTAGCACTTGTTACGATGCTTGCATATCCCGACACGAACGCGCTTCTCAGTCTCATGGTAGATGCATCGGACCGCGCAATAGGCGGGGTTGTACAACAACTCAAAGGTACCGCTTGGCAGCAGAGACTCGATACAGTACTTTCGGGCGCGAACTTTTGGCCGTATATTTGACCATCAAGCATTTCCGCTACATGCTTGATGGACGCACGTTTTGCGTCTTTACAGACCATAAGCCGCTGATTCACTCGTTCCGCGCTCATCCTGACCGTCATAGCCCGCGCGAGATCAGACATCTCGACTACATATCGCAGTTCACAACTGATTTGCGCCATGTCAAAGGGACTGACAATGTTGTGGCTGATGTTTTATCGCGGCCCGAAGCGAACACATTGCACGCATTGCACTCTGACACGCAAATCGATTTCAAAGCCATGGTGCAGGCCCAGGAAACCGACCCAGAGTGGCAAACGTTGCTAAACTCAACCAACCCATCGGGTTTAGTACTTGAAAAAGTACCTCTCATCTCTGTAGGAGGGGAGATTATGTGCGATGTATCACACAATATGACTCGACCGTTCGTTCCCGTTGAACACCGTCGCGCAGTGTTCAATGCCATACATGGGTTATCACACCCTGGAGTACGCGCATCCGTGAAAGCCGTCACTTCACGATTCGTATGGCCCAGCATCAAAAAAGACGTCCGGAAATGGGCCCAACACTGTGTGTCGTGTCAAAAGTCGAAAATACATCGACATGTGAAAGCGCCTATGGGCACATTCAGCGCACCTGACGCGCGATTCGCACATATACATCTTGATTTAGTTGGTCCGCTGCCGCCGTCAAACGGTAACATGTACCTTTTGACATGTATAGACAGATATACCCGATGGCCCGAAGCCATTCCGATACCGGACCAGTCTGCAGAGACGGTAGCACGCGCATTCGTGGACAGGTGGATTGCTGTGTTCGGGGCACCGGACACCATTACTACCGACCGTGGTAGGCAATTCGAGTCCCACTTATTCAAGGAGCTCGCGAAGCTTTTAGGGACCACGAGAGTCCGCACCACATCGTACCATCCTGCGGCCAACGGGATGGTGGAGCGTTTTCACCGGCAATTGAAATCTGCTCTCAAAGCGCACGAAAACCAAACGAATTGGACCGAGCACTTGCCGCTAACACTACTTTGTATCCGCTCCACGGTAAAGGAGGACTTAGCATGTTCCCCTGCCGAACTTGTTTTTGGCACAACGCTGCGTTTGCCTGGACAGTTCATTGCTCCAGAGCAAACTGAACTCGATCCGAGGGATTATGTTTCTCGCTTGAAACGGCATATGAACGCATGCAAACTTACTCCGACTCGATCTAACCAAGGGACTACTTATGTTCCAAAGAATCTGTTCCGAACTTCGCACGTGTTTGTTCGCGACGACACGGTACGTAAACCGTTGCAGCAACCGTATAAGGGACCGTTCCGAGTCTTAAAGCGCAATGAAAAGTTTTTTACGCTTGACATACGTGGTAAACGCGAGCAAGTCAGTTTGGACCGATTAAAGGTCGCCTACGTAGAAAAGCAAGATGGAAACGAAACCATGCGAAACTTCCATGCGCTGGCTGCTCGTAGTCCACCAGCAGCCGATGTTGGACAAACGTCCGCTGCAACGACTAGTTTACCTGCAAAGCCGCAAACTAGTGCAGCAGCGCTAAGCGCTGATAAGACACAGGTCCGAATAACCAGGTCAGGACGACATGTCCACTGGCCCCAAAAGTACAAAGATTATTGTGCTTTTTGATTTAGATATTATGTCGTTCTCAAGTAATTCATTTCATTACTCGCTCACTAGGAGGGGGTTAATTGTAGCGTTAATGCATTTTTTTTTTTTTGGGGGGGGGGGGGTTAAATGTAATTTTATGCATTTAAGATCAATTCCTCTTTATTCAGCTAATCCAAAATGGCTGACAGATTTATTTTTTATTGTACAGCTGGTGACAACCAGGCATTTCCTGGTAACGTAGTACATGTGATATATTACCATTGGAAATTATAATTTGTTTGTTCATGTTCTGTCTACCGATTATCTAAACATGTGTTTTACATTGTACTTGTATTACATAACAATACACCTGTCTAGATCTCCCTGCACATACTATATTTTCCATGACAGTAGCTATTTCTATGCTCTTTTGTGTTTTGGTCATGTGAACATCACATGCCAATTTTGTCCTTAATTTGCATTTACAGTACTTTTCCACTACATGTTTATATAGAGTGAAAGTCTGTTTTGCTCTTTTTTCACTCCTACATCAGTCACTGAGAAGGCACACTAGTTATTGAAGCTTATTTTTTTAACCGGGTACGACTCCCGTAGAACTTTCTTCAGCAACCTGCTGACACCTGGCTTAGCTGTTTTAGCCAGCTTTTGGTAAGAGACTTTTTATCCACGGCATACAACAAAGCTACTTCATCTCTGCAACGAGAGATTCTTCAAGGGAGCAGAATTGAGAAACTATTTGGACACCTTCATTCCATCGAGTATATAGAGCCGTCAACCTAGCTCATCTGAACTTCAACAGACTCCGGCTCACCGCTGCATTCAGCGGGTGAATATACCACGTGTCCATCTACGCTGTCATTGGTTTCAACGAACATTCTGACTCTGTTGCTGCCGTTTTTTCACCCAAACATTCTTGCCCTAGCTTCATCCTCACCAAGGTACACATTGCCAAGCAACCCATAATTGAGGGCATATTATTTCTCACTTCTTATTGAGCAATTAATCGTGTATTTGTTGTACCTAAGTGCTGAATTACTTTAGTGATCATTTTTTTAAAGAATTGTTAATCTGATTGAATTGGCACCAGTTTTGATTGCCATCTTGCACCAACCAGGCGCACATATTTTTACTATATAAATATATTACATACCAAGTTCAAGCATTTAACGATTCCTTTTTTTGTATTCGTTTACTCATATTTTGTGAGCCACAACTTTCACCAAATTAGCTTGTGCTCACACTACTCTTTACATTTTTATGCTTATTACAGCGGCGGCCTTCCGCTATAGAAACAGAGCCACTTGTACTTTGTCTATTTATTTGAAATTGTTTTGGTGAATATATACAAACATTAAACCACCAGCAATTAATTTGATTGTGTTAATTTTCATTCATTTCTTTTGAGATCAAATTAAGTTTAATTTTAGTGAGGAGGTTTTTGAACACGTACATATTTTTAGTTTGAATTTTTTGTTAAATACACTAGATACCATCCCCACAGACTTTAACAACTCATTATCTGTTGATTCTACTACACAGCAGTACAGTGTTCCGGACAGCAGGCAAGAGTTGCTTGAGAAGTTCATAAGGCGGGAAATGCTATAGGCCTAATGCTTTTTTCTTTTTTTTTTCATCTTCGCTTGCGCACAGAATCCGTACGCAACCGTAAGCAACACTACGCAGACTTACCGCCTGACCTACGTAAGTGTACGTGGAAAAGTTACGCAACCCTACGCTACCCTACGCAGGGACTACGCCTATCCATCATTTGTTTTACATGAGTACGCAGCGAATTTTGGCGTACTCCCTACGCAAATCTACGCAACTCTACGCAAATCCCCTTTAAATCCGCCATTGGGGAGGACCAGTGCTGTCCTTTGCACTTTACCACATAACTTATCGCAGACTCCCCGTCTTGAAACTCGGCACTTTGTGGGTTGACATAGTTCATGTTGAAATCAGCTGGAACATTGTCAATTGCGATGACTATGAAACTGATCCGGAATGCCCTTCGAACTGGAAAGTGAATTTAGAATGATATACATGTAAATGTAGTAATATTTTCCCCCAGAAAATCATTTGAAAAGACAGTGAAAGCTTTGTAAAATTCAGTGACATCGAAGAACTGATACATTTCACGAGACCGACAACCCACGAGACCGATATGTCGGTATCGTGGGCCTTCTGACAACTTTTATCGTTTCTGTTGCTCTACTGGGATGTGTCCTCGATGAACAAGATTTGGGACTGACTCTTTGTAAACAGTATTATTTTGTTAAATTCCTAAATTTCCTTCAGAATTCTCTGAATATTTCAACAGTGTGAGATACTTTAATGCTATTTACTGCTTGTTGGGTAGCCTATTCAATTCAGCTGTAATGACAGACTGGTGAGTGTAAAGCTTACCTCGTATACATTCTCTCGACTGGTTACTTGAACCATAACGTTGTCGGTATCCTGGACGACATTGGCATGAAAACCCTCCTGATTGAGACTGGTCACATATCTCTCGGTCCAAAGAGCAGGCTGGAGAACACTGATCTTTAACGGTTAGAGGAAATTAAATGATAACCAGTTGAACATTATTTTGCTTTGGCATGGATTAGGTGTAGGATTAGGTGTAGGATTAGGTGTAGTACATGGGGGGGGGGGGGGGGGGTTGGCGCTGCAATTCGCGTAAGAGATTACGTTGTGTATTAATAATGTACTATATTATAGAGTTATAATATATATCATTAAAAAAATATTTAGCTTTACCTTGGCACATTCCATTAACGGGTGCTATTCCTTCCCTACAGATACACTCATTATTGTGGCAGGCCTGACTTTCATCACAAGCGGTACCGTTACAGTTCAAATCTGTTGATACAAAAAAAAATAGGTGAACCAGTGGAGAGCTGAAATGAACCCAAACGATACAGAAAGAGGGCAACAGAGAAGGGATATATTCCATAAAAATGGGCAGAAAATGAGATAAAGAAAATAGAAAGCTAGAAAAAGACAGAGGAAGAGAGGGAGGGTACAATCAGTGGTTGTTTAAACTGAAACCAATTGAAGCAATTATGAATTGGAAATTGATAATAATATTGGATTTTTTTTAGAGCCCTCCGTCATATCCACCATGCAAGGTGCTTTAGGCGCTCCGTTATTATTACATTTTCATTTCAAGAACTCATGTTTAAGACAGTAATTGTACTGAATAAGAGGCGCAACACGCGGTGCTCCATAAATCAGTAGACGAAATACAACTAGGTTTAACTTACCAGGGAGATGGGAGGAAGTCCATCTCCCTGAACTTACCAATATGACAGGTAGATCCAATGAACCCTGCGGGGCATGTACATGTCAGATCTGTTGCTTCCTCCATGCACGTCCCTCCATTGAGGCAGGGATCAGATACACACTGAACAGCTAAAAGATTAATAACAAAAGTATTACTACTACTACTACTACTACTAATGATGATAATAATACAATAATAATGCTACTACTACTAATAATAATTGAATTTATATAGCGCTTTTTACAATGGCTTCAAAGCGCTTTACAATGACATAATAGAGACTTATTAAACATATATATGACAGTAATCAAAGAAAAGTTATAATATGAAAAATCCTAGGACAAATGAAATAATACATAACTAATTAATAATTATAATACGAAAAGATGTGTCTTTAGAAGAGATTTGAAGGATTCAAGAGAAGTGGACTGACGGATATGTAGGGGAAGATTATTCCAATGAGTGGGGGCACTGACTGCAAATGCACGTTGGCCATAGCGAGTAAAAGTACGAGGTGGAGGAGACAGGAATAGATGTGTAGAAGAAGAAGATCTGATATTGCGAGGTGTTTGAGATTTATTAGAAATTAGATTTTGGAGGTAAGTAGGAGCAAGATTATTTCTTATTTTAAAAACAAGAAGGAGAATTTTGCATTGTATCCTTTTTTCAATGGGTAACCAATGTAGGGAATGAAGAATAGGAGTTATATGGTCCCGCAGTTTTGATAGTAAAATAATATTTATAATGGCAATAGTTACAATTACAGTCATTGAGTATGATTAATTGTAATAATAGCTACAATAATAATGATATAAATAATTATGAAGATATTGATACTCATCATGTTACGTTTTTGTATTGTGTTTTTGTGCCGTCCCTTTGTAATATTCTACTTGAAAAATCAGATGAATCGTATTTTTTGTTTCTACAATGCTAATTAATCAAACATTGTTTTTACGTAGAATATATTTCAAAAGACAATTTTTTGCAACATTTAGGATGACACATTTATGATACATCACTTCATTGTTAATTACACAATAAACGGACAGAGGGAAAAACAAATCACACTTTGACATTAGAAGAAGAAAATATACTGCACAAGGACAACCGGTTATTAATGAAACCCAGGACCAGGGCAATTAACATAATAATAACTAATGTTCCATTAGCAAGAACAGTTAAAATCATATAACGGCTGTTGGTGTAGTATTTTAATAACAAAAGTACAGCTCTTTAGTTTGTCATAGCTGGATATGAACAGCGGCTGATGGTGGGGCATCATGGCTTTCAGATTTTAAAACCTCCGGAAAGGGCCAGTATTCAGAGGGTCTTTATCTACAATGATGTGATGTGACGTATGGAAAACTTGTGATTTCAACGTAAACAAATAATTTATTTATTAATCCATCTTTTTATTTCTATTTCAAATTTATTTCTCTATTTATTAATTCATACTATTTATTATTCATTATTATTATAATTATTACAATCATAATAAAATATAATTAATTAAATTATTGATTTATTATTGATTTATTCATTTTTAATTTTTTTTTTTTTTTTTTTTTTGGGGGGGGGGGATGGGGGGAAGTGGGAGATTTGTTATGATGAATGAAATGCCAATGAAGTCTAGTTACATACTTACCCCCACAAACCGTGCTTCCGTTAGATCTTTCATAACCCGGATAACAAAAACATTCGAAGTAGCCAAGATAGTTCAAACAGAAACTGTTGGGATCTCCAAAACAGATTGTATCATTCATGCATTCATTCACGTCTATCAACGGTGGAAAGAGAAAAGAGAAAACTTATGAAGCAATGTGGAGAGCTAAAAAGGGGCAAATGAAGCTCAGGGAAAACAATATTATTGTCTTATTTACCCAGGGTAGCCTCCCGTCTGGTAGGCTCATCAGTAGAGAATGAAACTCAATAAAAATTAGCTTATAATCAAGTGGAAAGTTGTCAGCCCGATCAAAATGTCTTGAAAATACTCCTATTTGATTGCCCAGTAAGGAGAACAATCTCTCTAAAATTTACATATTCCTTGCTAGATATTATCCCATGGGGGCTGCCATTTTGAAAAAAACTGTGATGTTATAGTAGTACATGTCCGTTTTCCTGTACACAATGGATATGGTGTTGCATAATAAATAACTATTGTACAACCAAAGTCACAAATGCAAAGTGGCAACCATCTTGGTACCCCAACTCTCGCACATGTGAAGTTGTATGGAGCAGTTATATGTAGGTCTTTGTCATTTCTTTGAATAATTGACTAACCTTTGTCTGACCAAACAACAACTTGTGTATGCCAAATCCTGCTTTACAAAAGTAACTGCCTCGCTTGTGAAACATCTGAATCAAATATCTTGACACAATTACATATTGATACCTTTTGTCTCATTGACCAACGCCCCCTACCGTCCGATGCAAACAGTGCAACGTTGTAAACTAATGAATTTCACAAAAACAGTGATAAAAACTCCAATTCTCATTTAAACAAAGAGCACATTCACCGGAATAATCTTTTATCCATCATTGGACTCTTCATGTCCTGTACGATTTGAAAGATCACCCACCGTACCCAATCAAAAATAAGTCTTCACGTCCCTGTAATACAGTCAATGGGGATTTAACAACCTCGTCTTCCAACGCCATTTGCCACGGAACTAAGCCATAAGGAAGCAAGCACAGCCAGGACAGAATGCCTCCATTATCTTACATCGGTCCTAATTGGCTGGTCACGCCCAACTTCCAACCCCCACCCTACCTCTCCTATCAAAGAAGAGCATGTTTTTTAACAAGCCAAATCATAAGCTATGAATATTCATGATGTAATGTGAGGGTTGAAGTCATGAAGCAATCTGAACGCAATTAATATCAGGAAATATTTCTATTTATTTCCTTCCGTATTTGTTACTTCATATTGTATTTATTTCAATTTAACTTATTTTTGGTATTAGGAATCTATAGTTGATTATTTCGGATGAATTGCAGCGAAAAATACTCCTATGGTTTCAATGCACGACTCTCCTGGCCATATTGGAACATGACGTCATATTGGCCAATCTCGTAATGACGTCAGAATTTCTGCTTTCGCACGCAAAATGAGACAGTCGTATCAATAATGCACGATAAAAATCCTTTCATTTGAACTACAAAATGGTCTATTATGATGAAATTCATGAGTGTCATCGTAGCTAGTCAGTGGGTATCTCACAAATAGCACAGCTCTGACATTACTTTGTAAAGAATATGGCAGCCCCCATGGGGTAATATAAAGCAAGGAACCTGCAACTTTTTGAAACATTGTTCTCCTCTTTAAATAATCAAATAGGAGTAATTTCAAGGTATTTTTTTTCTTATCACAATTGTATCCAAAAAAGAATTGATGGTATCAAGAAAAGAATTTGTTGTCTTTCATTCCCCTTTAAGTCTAAGGGAATGAGTTAATTCAGTGGTCAATGGGTTAATACTGCTTTTGCTGAGGGCTCTGCAATAAGCCAGTTCGGGGTTAGCGCATGGTACAAATGACCCCAAATATCCACAGATATTTTAGACATGGAGGGTCCCTTTATGTGCACTTCAGAAAAATAACTCTGGGAGTGATAGAGGTGCTCATGAATAGCTTTTGTTTCCCCTTTTAAAAAGAATACGTCCACCTGGATATCATGGAATGCACCATTAGTGCATAATTGAATAATGATTACATGACATTCATGAGCACATATCGAATATTAGTGTCAGTGGGTTTTAGAATTTGGTACAGATGACCTTTATCTGCTCATGCTCAGATTGCATCTCCGAAGTGGCTTATTATTAATACCCGAGAATTGCCAGCAGGTACCCATTGAATACAATCGACTCGGGAGAGCCAAAAGTGGGGAAAAACCCCGAGTCCAAGGATGTAAAGACAGAGCGAGGATCGAACCCAGAACCTCTCGTACGAGAGTCAGGGGCCTTCATCATTCACCTATATACAACAGTGCTCCCAGGTGCGTTCAAAATGAATCACTAGGGCACATTTGTTTTTGCACTGTCGCAATGACCCTGGTGTCTTTTGTGGATTCTTTTTTTGATACAATTGTGATAAGATATTTGGCAAACTTACAATTAAGAATACCAGGATATATAAGAATGATCTTTAGAGGAAACACAAGTAATGGTAAGTCAAAAGTTAGGATGGCAATCATAGAATTCTCCATCATAAAATATACAAATAGTGAATGGCCATGAGTGCAATGGTACAATATTTTGCACGAGGTGAAAGATAAGAGACGCTCTATTCAACTCGGCTGCGCCTCATTGAATAGAGCGTCTTATCTTTCACCGAATGCAAAATCTTGTTCCATTGCACGAATAAATACCATTCACATGAGTGCAATGGTACAATATTTTGCACGAGGTGAAAGATAAGAGACGCTCTATTCAACTCGGCTGCGCCTCGTTGAATAGAGCGTCTTATCTTTCACCGAATGCAAAATCTTGTTCCATTGCACGAATAAATACCATTCACATGAGTGCAATGGTACAATATTTTGCACGAGGTGAAAGATAAGAGACGCTCTATTCAACTCGGCTGCGCCTCGTTGAATAGAGCGTCTTATCTTTCACCGAATGCAAAATCTTGTTCCATTGCACGAATAAATACCATTCACTATTTGTTTTATGCAACATCTCGGACGTTAACGGGCTTAAAACGTTTTTTTTTAAAGAACAGTTTTTCTAGTCCAAATATGACCGACCAGATTCAGCGATCGATAAATTTATCAGCGCCCACTGCACTAAACTAAGCAGGAAACATTTATCGTTAACTTACAAAATATTTGTAGTCTAACTCGCTGAATGAACTCCAATAATCCATGTAATATAATCCAAAACGATAAGAATCGAATCCAATCAGAAACACAGTAGATAACAATCTCTTTCAGTATCTTCCTACTAACTAGTTACTAGTTTAGAGCTAGGACTAACTTAATGTCTACCTAACGTTAGATCTGTCTGTTGTAAAAAGTAACGGGTCCGTGGAAATGGGAATTTTACATGGAGCTTGTGGAAGAAGGTTTGTTCTGAATATTTTAGTTAGATTCCTGTAAGAGTAGCTTTATATCCAGTAGATTCTGGTCCGCTAAATATATGGATATTTTGCAAAAAAAGGATGCCAAACGGCTATTCGCAAACTGGTACGATACTACTCTAGTATTGGGAGCATCGGAGTCGGACAATAATTTATTCAATCCTTCATCGGTTTGAATTAGCAATACAAAGTTTGGTCCTGCCATTATGTGAGTTTTTAAACTTAAAAGTCAAAGAACAAATCATCGGGAAACAAATCAGATCTAGCGTTAGTCTACGCTACGTAGCCTGAAAAACGGCCGGCCGGCGTGGCGCGCGGCGTCGTCGAATCGCCAGCTAGCTAGCTAGGTACGTATGAAGTGCATATTTTGTGTTGCATAAATAAACTGCGCCGCGCGTACCATGCTTTATGTTTATTGTGACGTCAGAGTGCAATTTCGTTTGATCCATTTTATTCCATTGAACGGTGATGACACCTACCTCACAATATACTGTGTACATCGTTAGTGACGTCAGCGTGCAATGGTGCAAATGGATCAAACGGAATTGCACGCCTGGAGAATGATACTGTTCAACATTACTTTTATCGGATGTCATGTGTTTAAGAGTTGACCAATGGGGTCGCAAGAATCTTAGGAGGTGTTGTATAATACTATTTGATTATTGTTCGACTATTAAACATGTTTCTATTCAATTTTTAACCCTTATTTCTTGTGTAGTTTACCCAGGAAATTTTGCAATTGACAACCGCAATTGAGCGGTATAGAAGCTCGAATTTTATACATTGATAAGTTTTCTATTCACTCACTTCTACAATCGGGAGCAAAACTAACAAAAACCCTACAGGCTTGAGAAAGAGTAGGGCAATTTAGCAAGGCTACCTGAAGTTGAGATTTCTTTCAAAATTTGAACCTTTGCAAATGCTGTTTTATACACTTTATAATAGATTGGGGGCGCAATATTTAGCAGGAGTCATATGAAACTTGCATGATATAGCGAGCAAAGCATTTACATCTTTACTTTTTCAAATTTCGACCCTTTAACAATTTAAGAACTATATACTGGGGGCGCGAAATTACGAGATCCTAAAAGAAAATGATTATACGAGGGAGCAAAGCGACCGAGCTTTGGATATTTTTCGCATTTCAAACCTTCAAAACCTATTTTCTAGTGCATTTACTCTGCGGATTTGGGAGCACATAAACCGTAAGGATTATGATTTTTCTTCATGTCCCCCTATTTCCTTTGCATTTTTGCGCCTCTTCAATTGCCCCCGGGGGCACGGGCCCCGGCCCTGCCCCCTAGATACGCCACTTTTTTCCAAAATATGTATCTAAACCTTGCATTTTAGAGCACCCCAAAATGGTTTTTAATAAAAATAAGGAATGCCCGGATCTACACCAATGGACGTAACTTAATTAAGAATAACAATGCGAGCATACGAATTTTCTTCAATATTTTTGCAT
The DNA here is from genome assembly GCA_025617745.1 of Heliocidaris erythrogramma. Taxonomy (NCBI): domain Eukaryota; kingdom Metazoa; phylum Echinodermata; class Echinoidea; order Camarodonta; family Echinometridae; genus Heliocidaris; species Heliocidaris erythrogramma. Next base: position 34,244,902 of record CM046859.1, on the reverse strand, counting down.
TGAAATTATGGCATTTCTTATTTCCTTACTGCTAATCATAAAAAGAATGTGATGGTATTTAAAGAACAAACAGGTTAATAATTATTAGTCAATTAAGTTAATGTATCATAATTCCTATCTACTTTATCCAAAAATATGGGGGGGGGGGGGATGATAATACAGTCCATCCCCAAACTCAACCCCCCCCCTCCCCGGGATTGACACCTATGCTACTCTACTAAAATAGGTAATTGTTTGTAAGTTTGTGATTGATTGGAAGACTTGCGATCACGTTGTCTGTTACAAATGGAGTGATGATGATAGTGGTAGACATTGTATGTGCTCGCACATTATGATGTAAATCTTCCCTTGGCCATATGGCCATATATGCTTCACCATATGGCGTTGGGGCTGTTCTTTCACACATCATGCCAAATGGAGAAGAACGACCGATTGCGTTTGCTTCACGCACATTAACCACCAGTGCACAGCTGGAAAATGAAGCTCTGGCTCTGATATTTGGAGTGAAAAAGTTTCACCCTTACATCTATGGACGTCAGTTAATACTTATGACTGATCACAAACCCCTAGTTACAATACTAGGCCCGAAGTCTGGAGTTCCGATGATTGCAGCAGCTAGAATGCAGCCTTGTCTGCATACAGCTATGATATCAAGTACAAGAGCGGTGCACATCACAAGAATGCAGATGGCTTGTCTCGACTTCCTTTGCATGTGAATCATACTAAGGATGAATACGAGAGCATTTTTCATTACACTCATGTAGATGAGTTGCCACTGACATCACAACAGATTGCTACTGCTGCAGCTGAAGACCCAGTACTATCACAAGTGTTACAGTATACACGGAGAGGATGGCCCAACTCAGTGGATGATGATGGTCTTCGCCGACATGAGCTTTCAGTGGAGCAAGATGTTTTGATATAGGGACTAAGAGTCATCATACCTGCATGTCTGCAGACTAAAATGCTGACAGAATTACACGATGGGCACATCAGTATGAGTCGTATGAAGAACCTTGGCTAGGAGTTTCTTCTGGTGGCCATATTTGGACAAAAACATTGAATCACTGGCAAGGAATTGTCACACTGTTCTTAATATGAGGAATCAACCAACTGAAACGCCACTTCATTCATGGAAATGGCCTTCAAGAGTTTGGGAGCAAGTTCATGCAGATTTTGCAGAGCTAGATGGTCAGCATTTATTCTTACTAGTTGATGTTTATGCCAAATGGATGGAAGTCTATCGAATGAGAACTACAACAACTAGTGCCATGATTGATGTTCTGCGACATATATTTGCCATCCATGGTCTTCCTGAACACTTTGTATCAGATAATGGACCACAATTCATTTCTGCACAGCTTGCTGAGTTTTCAAGAAGAATGGGGTGAATCACATTCGAGTTCCACCTTATCGTCCTTCTTCTAATGGAGCCGTTGGACGTTGCGTAAAACTTTGAAACAGAATCTGAAGGCATACAAGCAGAGTGATTTGACTACTGAGCATCAGATTTTCTCTTCACTTATCGCAATACTCAACATTCCCTAAGTGGACGCACACCAGCCAAATTACTGTTGAAGAAACAACCACGTACCGCATGAGTCTCATTAAACCTTCCTTGCCTGCCACAGTGGAAAAGAAGCAAGCTGCTGTCAAGAGAACACAAGACAGAGGGAGTACCAGCATACGTCAGTTTTCACCAGGTCAGCGGGTTATGGTACGTGCATTTAGAGGGATGAACAAGTGGAATTATGGAATCATTGTGCAAGCTTTGGGACCAGTAAGATATGTTGTTCAAGTTGGTGATACATAAAGACATGTTCCTCTTGATCATATTATAAGAGGACCCATAAATGACCTTCCTCCATCTACCTTAGAGGATGATATCCCATTTTCACTAGTTTCACATGACCAGTCTGATGGACAAACATTACCTCCTCGGGAACAAACTACATCTGCCGGAAGAACACACAGATTTCCTGTTCGTGATCGACGTCCACCGAACAGGCTTGATTACAAGTAGCTAGACAGGAGAGGAACACATGCATGTATTTGTTTTACTCCAAGAAGGAACTTAAATGCATGCAGTTGTTGGATCTCTAAGAAGGAGCAGCATATGATTTTATTGACTCACACTACCAGGAGGCAAATATTTTGTGGAAAAAGGAAAGCACCGGAAGTACTTGAAAGAAGAACAGTTAGTGATTATTCATTTGGCGGATATCTTGATGAATCTACGAGATATATGGAAATGAAATTTTATTTTCATGATGATGAACAAACAATATGATGTGGGAGGAGTGTTACGTATATAGATGTAGAACATAATAGACCTGCTAGCTGACAGACAGCATAACTGTTATGCAAATACCAATGTTACAAGAAGTAGCCAGTGACCAGGGAACAATAGATGTATGCACCTGCATAGCATACTACTACAGTAAGAATGCCACTGCTGTTCCACTGCACTGCACTTCACTTCCAACAGCCTAGCAGCAAGCAAGGACACACCTTTCTCTCAAGGTAATTCATACTCTATGTACTTGAGATATAACATTAAGATTCATGGATTTGATTACACCACATGATCACTGCATGTAAATGATGGATTTTCATCACTTAAGTTCTTAAGAGAGCATTGTGGTATATTGGTAATTCTCTTGATTGTCTAATAGAGGTCCTAGGTTTGGTCTCTGCTCCATGCTTACACCATTGGAGAAGGTAAGTTACCTACATTTGTTACTCCCGGTTCAGGTGTTTTAAATGGATACCTGACAATGCTTGCATAGTAGTAATTCTAGGGTCGTCAGTGAAATTAGTATGATTACGGATACTCCTACTATCACATTATTATTTTTCACTATTAGAAATATCCCAGGAGTGAGAACAGCAATGAAATAGATTTGAAATCATATTTAATCAAAAGTTCAATCAATTACATGGAATATAAGCAGTGTGTCTTTCCGAAGACATTTAGTGATTTTTTTAAATGGAAAGATGACGTTCCATTCCTTGATGCAACGTGTCATCCCATTACTAAGGTATAATTATGTAACATTAGAAAATGCTTCACTTCAAAAAAGTACCATATGCTAAAACTTTCATCGACAATTGCACATGCAATGTACGTTATATTTTGTCATTGTCTGTCAATTGTTCTGTGTAAATGTATCTCTGTTTTATTTGTCGCCTTGTACTGTACAGAATATTCAGATAGTAGCCAAGGCTTCAATGTTATTTGTAAATGCTTTCATGCTGTTGTTTCATTCAATAAATAAAGTATGTAACCGAAATAAAATCAGTGTACTTAATTTCAATTTTTAAGTACTATTCTAGCAATTGAAAAGAAAAGATCTGAAAGTTCGATCAATGGGATACTTTTTGTTCGAAGATTTTATCAAAAATGTCACCTAATTTTTAATGAAAGTTGGTGGTCGCATTCCTTTGTAAAACGTTTCATCGCTTCCAAAAGGTATACTATGTAAGCATAGATGACTTACCAGTTATTGAAACCATAAACATGCAAGAGCCAACATTGTTCGAGGAGTCTGTAGCATTACAAGTAACAACAGTATCTCCAAATGGAAAGCTGCTATTGCTATTATAAGAGCAGATAGCATTGAGACTGGTATCCACGTTGTCTGTTACAGATGGATTAATGATGATGCTGGTAGACATTGACGATCGATAATCTGTCGAGGATGTCTTGTTGGTACAGATGAGTGTGGGATCTTCGTCGTCTGAAGAAAATGAACAAAGTTTTACCAATTATGAATAAAATTATTAACTTATTTTTTCCCCCAGTAAGCAGAACTTTATAATTAAAAAATATCAACTCGGGAAGCGATTTCCTGTGTTTGACTACACTTTGAGTCAAGCTTTATATGGATTTATAGCGGCATCAGAATATGCTCATTATTTTCGGGGCCCCTTGCTTCTAACTGAAGTCCAAGCTCTCAATGTAATGATATTTATCTTTAAATAGTGGTCTTCAACAACCATGTACCACGTAAGCCCATAAACCTGGCAAATCATAAACAAGACCTGAATGACTTTCCCCATGGTATAATATTTTTACTTAACAATTTCCATTATTTTATTTACGAATATAATACCTAAATGATACTGTAACATTAGAATATGCTTCACTTAAAAAAGTACCATATGCTAAAACTTTCATCGACAATTGCACATGCAATGTACGTTATATTTTGTCATTGTCTGTCAATTGTTCTGTGTAAATGTATCTGTGTTTTATTTGTCGCCTTGTACTATACAGAATATTCAGATAGTTGTCTAGGCTTCAATGTTATTTTGTAAATGCTATCATGTTGTTGTTTCATTCAATAAAAATTATGTGACTAAAATAAAATCAGTGTACTTAATTTCAATTTTTTAAGTACTATCCTATGAATTAAGAAGAAAAGATCTGAAAGGTCAATTCTATGGGATAATTTTCGTGCCAATATTTTATCAAAAAAGTGTCAACTAAATTTCAATGAAAGTTGGTGGTCCCATTCCTTTGCAATACTTCTGAAAGGTATACTACGTAACTATAGCCTACAGGACGTACCAGTTATTGAAACCATAAATATGCAAGATCCAACATTGTCCGAGGAGTCTGTAGCATTACAAGTAACAACAGTATCTCCAAATGGAAAGCTGCTATTGTTATTATGAGAGCAGGTGGCGCTGAGTCTGGTATCCACGTTGTCTGTTACAGATGGATTAATGATGCTGCTGGTAGATATCGACGATTGATAATCTGTAGAGGATGTCATGTTGATGCAGATGAGACCAGGATCTTCGTCGTCTAAAGAAGGTAAAAACAAAGTTTTACCAACCCTGAATGAAAATCACATGCTTTCTCTTATTCCTTTTTTTCTGATATGCAGAGGTTTAAAATAATGTTGTTAGATAGGAAAAACTCAATTTCAACACGGAAAGCGATCTCCTGTGCTTGACTACAATTTGACCGAAGCTTTATGAAGATGTATGGCGGGTCAGAATGGTCAGTGTACTTAATATCGTTTTTAAAGTACTATCCTAAGAATTGAGAATAATCTATGGGAAAATTCCGTTCCAAGATTTTATCAAAAGTGCCAAGTAATTTTCAATGAAAGTTCGAGGTCGCATTCCTTTGCAATACGTTTCATCGCTCCTGAAAGGTAGACTATGTAACTTTACACGACTTACCAGTTATTGAAACCATAAACAGACAAGAGCCCACATTGCCCGATGAGTCTGTAGCATTACAAGTAACAACAGTATCTCCTAATGGAAAGCTACTATTGCTATTGTGAGAGCAGGTAGCATTGAGACTGGTATCCACGTTGTCTGTTACAGATGGATTAATGATGATGTCGGTAGATATTGGTGATCGATAATCTGTAGAGGATGTCATGTTGGTACAGCTGAGAGTGGGATCTTCGTCGTCTAAAGAAAGTAAACAAAGTTTTACCAACCCTGAATGAAAAACACACGCTTTCTCTCATTTTTTTTTAGATAGAAAAGACTCAATTTCAACTCGGAGAGCGATCTCATGTGCTTGCCTGCACTTTGACCCAAGCTTTATATGGATTTATAGCGGTTCAGAATGGTCAGTGTACTTAATATCGATTTTTAAGTACTATTCTAGGAATTGAGAAGAAAAGATCTGAAAGTTCAATTCCATGGGATAATTTTCGTCCCAAGATTTCATCAAAAGTGTCAACTAATTTTCATTGAAAGTTGGAAATTCCATTCGTTCAATTTGCAATATGTTTCATCGCTTCTGAAAGGTAACCTATGTAACTATACATGACTTACCAGTTATTGCAACCATAAACAGGCAAGAGCCCACATTGCCCGATGAATCTGTAGCATTACAAGCAACAACAGTATCTCCTAATGGAAAGCTGCTTTTGCTATTATGAGAGCAGGTAGCATTGAGACTGGTATCCACGTTGTCTGTTACAGATGGATTAATGATGATGCTGGTAGATATTGATGATCGATAATCTGTAGAGGATGTCATGTTGGTACAGCTGAGAGTGGGATCTTCGTCGTCTAAAGAAAGTAAACAAAGTTTTACCACCCCTGAATGAAACACACACGCTTTCTCTTATTTCTTTTTTCTGATAAGCAGAGGTTTATAAATACTTGTTTTTAGATAGAAAAGACTCAATCGCCACTCGGGAAGTGATCTCCTGTGATTGACTACATTTTGACTTAAGCTTTATATATAGCTGCTCAGAATTTTTAAGTACTATCCTAGGAATTGAAAAGAAAAGATTTGAAAGTTCGATCAATTATATGGAATAATTTTCATTTGAAGATTTTATCAAAAGTGTCACTAATTTTTAATGAAAGTTGGCGGTCGCATTCCTTTGCAATATGTTTCATCGCTTCCGAAAGGTATAGTATGTAACTATACATAACTTACCAGTTATTGAAACCATAAATAGGCAAGAGCCCACATTGTCTGAGGAATCTGTAGCATTACAAGTAACAACAGTATATCCAAATGGAAAGCTGCTATTGCTATTATGAGAGCAGGTAGCAGTGAGGCTGGAATCCAAGTTGTCTGTTACAGCTGGATTAATGATGATGCTGGTAGACATTGACGATCGATAATCTGTAGAGGATGTCGTGTTGGTACAGTTGAGTCTAGGATCTTCGTCGTCTGAAGAAAGTAAGCAAAGTTTTACCATGAATGAGAAACACACGTTTTCTCCTATTACCTCATTTTCCTTCAATAAGCAGAGGTTTATAAATGAAAAAAATCAACTCGGGAATTGATTTCCTGTGTTTGACTACACTTTGAGTCAAGCTTTATATGGATTTACTGAGCGGCATCATAATTTTTCTGTCCACCTTTTTAAAACTGAAGTCCAAGCTCTCAATGTAATGATATTTCTCTTTTAATATTGGTCTTCAACAATCATGTAAGCCCATAAACCTTCAAATTATAAACAAGACCTGAATGACTGTCCCTATGGTATAGTATTTTCACTTAACAATTTCCATTATTTTATTTCTGAATATAATACTGAAATGATACTGTAACATTCGAAAATGCTTCACTTAAAGAAGTACCATAATGCTGAAACTTTCAATTGCACAGGCAGTATAAGTTATATTTTTTGTCATTGTCTGTCAATTATTCTGTGTAAATGTATCTGTGTTTTATTTTCCGCCTTGTACTGTTCAGAGTATTCAGATAGTAGCCAAGGCTTCAATGTTATTTGTAAATATGTTGTTGTTTAAGTATGTGACTAAAACAATATCAGTGTACTTATTAATTTCAATTTTAAGTACTATCCAAGAAACTGAAAAGAAAATATCTCAAAGTTCCATTCTATGGGATAAGTTTCATTCCAAGATTTTATCAAAAGTTTGAACTAATTTTCAATGAAAGTTGGTGGTCGCATTCCTTTGCAATACTTCTGAAAGATAAACTATGTAACTACACAGGACTTACCAGTTATTGAAACCACAAACATGCAAGAGCCACCATTGTCCGAGGAGTCTGTAGCATTACAAGCAACAACAGTTCTCCTAATGGAAAGCTGCAATTGCTATTATGAGAGCAGGTAGCATCGAGACTGGTATCCACGTTGTCTGTTACAGCTGGATTAATGATGATGCTGGTAGACATTGACGATCGATAATCTGTAGAGGATGTCATGTTGGTACAGTTGAGTCTAGGATCTTCGTCGTCTGAAGAAAGTAAATAAAGTTTTACCAGCCATGAATGAAAAATACACACTTTCTCTTTTTATTTTTTTTTCATCACAAGCAGAGGTTTAGAAATAGCATTTTTTTATCATGGCTATGAAAATGTTTTGTAAACAGTCAATGAAAATGTGCTTGTTTTGTTTTATTACAGCAATTTATGTTTAACCAAGAAATATCAATGTAAAGTGCATCCAGGTTTTTATGAATATGTCCAATTTTCTTATGAATTATTTATACAATATGTATTTGATATGAGAGCAAATAATAAAAAATATTAAAAAAGAAAGTGTCAACTAATTTTCAATGGGAGTTGGAGGTTCCATTCCTTTGCAATACGTTTCATCGCTTCTGAAAGGTACACTATGTAACTATAAGGACTTACCAGTTATTGTAACCATAAACATGCAAGAGCCAACATTGTTCGAGGAGTCTGTAGCATTACAAGCAACAACAGTATCTCCAAATGGAAAGCTGCTATTGCTATTATGAGAGCAGGTAGCATTCAGTCTGGTATCCACGTTGTCTGTTACAGATGGATTAATGATGATGTTGGTAGATATTGACGATCGATAATCCGTAGGGGATGTCATGTTGGTACAGCTGAGTCTGGGATCTTCATTGTCTAAACAAGTTTTTAATAAGTTTTACGAATCCCAATCGAATGATTATATTAGTGCTAACAGTGGAAATTCTTGATCGTTAATAACGAAAAAATTGTAAAGTCGAAGGATGTAACATTGATTGGGGGCAAGTTTCATCATATTTCTTTGAATATATACTCTCTTGAAAATATTGCTCGAAATATTGAATTAGATTTTCACTTTTTGAAAAATCAAGGGCACAAAATCTGTGTGCATCAGTAATCAAGTCAGAATTCAACAACTGCCATTGGGTATTGTAGCGGAAATTCCAGAACACTTTTTAACCGAGAGTCATGGATAACTAATGGCACTATATAACAAAAATGTTGGCATAAATGAGAGCTGCAACACAGAATGGAAGGGGTACGGCACCCCTGTCCTTTCAACAAATAAAGTCTTTGCACTTTGCTTTATCACGAAAAATGTTGCACTTATCTTGCTAAATTGAATATTCTATTTTGCGAGGTCGGGACGATTCCTCTCGGCGTAGGCAATGTAATACCTGTTTCTAGATTTTCTTTAAAATAAGTCACGAGGGAGCGGAGAGACCGACTGAGCGGTTTTCCTATTTTGAATAGTAAAATTGTGCATTCTAGAGCCCTTCTAAGCCTGAACTGTAGCCTTAACTCATTATTAGTGGAACGGCATAGTGACAAACTATAAGTGCATATTGTGATAAAAGAACTAAATTTGGCACATAGGTAGAAATATGTATTATAAGCAAATTTAGATGTGGATACATCTCGATTTCGGCCCATGAGGGCAGTGGGGCCATCTTTCAAAATGGCTGCCATCAGGGTAATTTTGAAACACAATCCAATATCCACAAATATTGCCCACATTTATCTGCATATTAAAAAACGTTGTACAGGAGAGCGGAAGTTAGTGGGACCCGTTGTGATTTTCTTGTGAATGTAATTTTACTATGCCAAGGGGTTTAGCTCTCTTCAGCTCTCTTTAATATTCTACCAAAATGTGATCATTGCTTACTTTTCAAATGTCTGCACTCCATTAACCATCTATTATTTCACAAAATATAGTGTTCAAAACTTGTAGGAAATTTATTATCATTTCTTATAATACCGAACATTATTATTTTACCCAGATTAATGCATAAGAAATATTGAAAATTACATGTGAGTTTCTTTCTAATGATGAAATAATGTAAGATCTTTTTAAAAATTCTTAAATTTTCGCTGAAAATTCCTATGGTAGCATATAATTATAATCATATATTTTAGAATGCTTGATTTATGCTAAAAATTTTGATATACATTGACCACCATATACCTTTCCTGTGGTCGAGCAATTGGTGAATGAAAATGACAAGTCTATCTGTCACATAAACGTGACATCGGCACTGAAAGAGTTACATGATATTTGAACCATCATGCCTGAATAATTTTTGAAACTCTAACATTAAATATATGACTTTGGACATTTTACATATAGGGTAATGTAGCTCGCCTTTTTCAAATGAAAAGTGTCCTAATTGCGGCCATTTAGATAGGTGGCCACCACGGCCCTCAGAATATCCCAATCTGGTAATAATACTTCAATCTACTTGTGTGGCAAATCTGGTATATTTAGTTTTAAAAATGCCTCTAGTTGGTGAGACTATTTTGGAAAATAATGAAAATGGCACCCTTATCTTAAAGTGGGCATCCACTTTTCCTGATACAATCAGTCCTAAAATATTCAAAGCTGCATTTTACCCTCAAATTACTTTTTAAATGTGATGCATTCAAATGAAAAATGCCAAATACCCCGATTGGAGCCATCTTGAATGGGGGCTATTTAGGAAATTAAGAAACATGGCCCCTAAACGACTTCCGAGATATTTCACCCCCAAAACATCCAAATCTGAACTTACGTATCAAATGTTTCCCAAAACCGTATGATTGATTTTAGGCTATGCTTGTATGCTGAGGTGCTCCGATGGCGGCCATTTTGAAAGATAGCCTCCACGGCCCTCAGTGATGAATTCTGACATGTCTCTACATCTAATTTTGTAAATGATACATATTACTACAAACATGCCTAATTTGGTGTTTCTCTTACAAAATGCATCTAGTTTGGGGGCTTTTTTGGGGGAAATTAATGAAAATGGCCCCCTTTTCTTGAAATGGGCACCTAAACCTGTTTTCATGACACATTCAAACCCTGAGACATTCAAATATAAATTCTACACATCCAGTTACCCCAAATTAACGTATTAAATGGGTCTTTGGACTGTGTTTATATGAAAAGTGCCCTGGTGGCGGCCATTTTAAAAGATGGCCGCCAAGGCCATCAGGGGCGGAAATCGAGATGTCTCCACATCTAAATTTGCTTATAATACATATATCCCTGAGTGCCAAATTTGGTGCTTTTATCACAAAATGCACCACTCCACTATTTTTAGTTTCGAAAGAAATTTCATGATAGTGCGTAATCCTATTGCAAAGGGGCTGGTTTGGGTATAAGAGGAAAGTTCCCTTCCCATGTGTTCTGCGCTGTAATGCGCGCTGACAAGAGACAGCATTGTCTTCCGAAATTAGTGAAATGTTTCAATAAAAGGTCAATCTTTCCACCCTGGTTCATTGTCATTCTGTGTCTGTCAATATAAATATGATATACCATTATAAAGTCGTGGGTACTTTTTATTGTGGGTCAGTATATATATATGGATGGGGAGGTATTAAGAAAATTCAGTAATTTATACGTTCTAAAAGACGTTCTACCATGCATTGTAAAAAAAAAAAAAAAAAAAAAAATCGATTTTATTTTTTCTCTAGACAAGGGCTATAAAGAATGAATGTCTTTCTCATCATCTTTCTTTCTTTATTCTTTTTCCCCCTCTTTTTTGCCTTTTCCTTTGGCCAGTGGGTATAGTAGTTCATTCACTTGACTCTCAATCAAAGGATTGAGAGTTCGAATCCCGGCCCGGTACTAACGTCCTTCGGTAAGGCATTAATCCATTTTTGCCACTCTCCATCCAGGTGTAAATGGGTACCCGATATGCTAGAGTACTACATATTTGGCCGGTCGGCTATGACCGGGATAATAATGTTGGAGCGCCATGAGCGTCACGTCGTGACGGACCTGAGCGTTATAAAAGGAGCCACCATAACTACTATTATTATTATTGTTGTGTTCTGAATTAATTACTGATACACAGAGATTTTGTGACCTTAATTTTCTAAAAAGTGAAAAGTCTAATTAAAATATTCAGAGCAATATTCTTAGAAAAGTATTAAGAGAAATATAATAATACTTGCCCCAAAATAAATTTTACATCCTTCAACTTTACAATGTAAAAACCCCAGTCTGATACGAGGTACAGTTTCTCAACAACTAACGATCAAAACAGTCCACGGTTTATTTTAACACCTAGTACATTAAGATATTCAAGGATGTGATAAAATGTGTCAGCACAATCAAGTTTGACAAATCTTTAACGGTTTGATTTTAACCCATGGAACATATCTTTACATTTCTTTTCAGTAAAGCAGTTTTATTTAACGGCTCAGCCCTGTAATATACATCGGTGAATATGACCTGAGATCTTACCTGTTATTACGACAACGAAAGAGCAGTTGTCTGAATTTCCCGAAGAGTCTGTAGCGTTGCACGAAACAACAGTATCACCTAATGGGAAACTGTCATTTGTAAAATGGGAGCAAGTTACATCTGGATTCTTATCCACGTTGTCTGTTACAGATGGATTGATGGCGATGTTGGCAGACATTGACGATTGATAAACCGTAGAAGATGTTATGTTGGTACAATTCAATTGGGGCTGTTCTTTGTCTGAAAGTGGAATCAGCAATATTGATTATAACGGTGTTCCGTTAATTACTGAGTGTACTTGATCAAGTGATTTCATACTCAATCCCCGCTTACTCTACTAAACCATGGAGAATATTTGCAGAACTCGATTAAAAGTTTGAAGGATATTGATCCGGAAAATGGCGTTGAAGAGAGAGATATACTGAAGCTTTTCGTCTTGCACTCATCAGAGTATACCGCAAGAATTAACAGAAAGCCGAAATCAAACAATACAACCAGAAACTAAAGGAACAAATTGTGCGAAATATTAAAGTCTTGCGGTATACTCTGATGAGTGCACGACGAATAGCTTCAGTATATTTCTCCATTTTCCGATTCTGTAGTACCAAACATCTTTTCGCATATTGATCTGTACAAGTTGCAATTACAGCGGTCTGTTTAATAAATGTTTGAGCAGGATTCCTTTCAAATAGAAACGAATATTCGGATTTACAACAAAATAATGACATTTGTGAGCAAACCTTAATGCTCAAGCATCCCTACTAGATACCCATTAATTTCAACCCGGTAAAGATTTGCAAATGAATATCATTCACAGTCAAACTAATTTAGGTGTCAGTTGTATAATAATAATAACAATAATATGTCCATTTATATAGTGCAGCTACTATACAAATATACTCTACTAAGTATCAAATTATTTCCCCGGTTTAGCCGAGCCGCCATGATAGGCGCTAAGGCATTCAAGGAATTTCTTCCTACCGGGTACACACTTACTTCACCTGGGTGGAGAGTGGCAAATGTAGATGAATGTCTTGCCTAAGGACATTAGCACCGCGACAGGATTCGAACCGCAAACCATGTGATCCGCAAACCATGTGATCCACAGGTGACGTATCCACTAGACCACGACTATTCTGGGCTATGCTCATACATGTAGTCCAGGCTAAAATGTAAACTTTTCCCTTTCCCTTTGGCTGGTATTCATAAAAGCATGCTATTTTTAGACCAGGTCTAAGTTGGTAGATTTAGTCTACTGATCTGTGCAGGGCCAACCTCTTTATCCCGCAGAAAATACCGTAATTCTATAACTAAGTGTACAAACTGCTTCTCATTTTCATTTCATGACTAGATTCATTTCGTTTATTCATTCTGTTTAAAGGAGAATTAACGCTAGAATATAAATGTATTTATGTTCAAAGTTGTCATAATTAAAAGTTAAACAGGTCAATGATTAAGAATATATTATATTCTTAATCATTGACCTGTATCACTTTAGAAATAAAATATCAGAAAAGGGTTTAAATCAAGACATTCTAGCTCACGGCATCATCTGCTAACACTTTACATGGGGGCTGCCATTTTCTTGATGATATATGGAGTTGTACATGAACCATTGGAAGCCGTTCCGATCAGGAAGATACTCAACCGCAGATTGTGGACGTTTTAATGCCGCGAGAGGGCACTGTGATCGTTACCTGATCATGCCGTTGCCCCGCAGGGCGCAAACCTCGGATAGACTTGTCACTGCACAAACATGCACGCTCCGCCTGAGCTCGAGCTCTCGTGCGAGATTCGGTCGGCTTCGTGCAGTCGAAATGTAATCCACTTAGTCCAACGGACGCGTTCGACGCACAAACTTTGTGTACGAGTGAATGGGGCTTACGCAATCCTGACTTTCCCCACGGCCGCCCGGTTGCGTATCCCTTTAATCCTCGAGCTAAATTGCTTCTCTTCATTATTAAAAAACCCCATATATGATGGAAAATACATAACAGGTGTATACATATATTCTAAAATTTGAAATTTATAGATTTCTTTTTAAATTATCTGGTTTTGCTAACTAGAATCGATTTCTTTGGCTTGCCTGGCAGAGCAGAACATGATTTATACAACGCGCATTCTGACTTTTGAAGTCCATTATCTCAAAGCAGGTGAATGCATAGTTTGTCACTATTGACGCTGGGGAAAGTCATCGTCCATAAATTTGAATTAATTCGCTCCGTCGCGTGCGACATAGTATGAAGAACATAGATTTATATTTAGTAAAATCGTAATTTTCAGAGAAATATAAAACACATTTTCGTTTTTAGAATTAATGTGTAAATCTGTTAAATATTTTCAATCTCAAATGGGATTTTGGATCAGGAAGAAAGACAATTTTGCATTCGGATTAAAAATATCTTTATGTACACATCAAGAAAATGGCAGCCCCCGGGTATCGCTAGCAGACGATAAATCTTGCTGAGACAGTCTTGATTTATACCCATCTCGTATATTTTAATGCAAAACTACGTAGGGCAACAAGAAGGAATAGATTACATCTTTGAATATAAGCACATTTACATTTTGAGGTAAATTCCCCTTTAATTTTATAATAGAGAGCATAACATTTGGCGCTCGATAGATGCCCTTAACCCGCACTAAACCACTGAACCAACGTCGCGCTTTCCCCGCTAGTTGTGTAAAACTAACTGGTGTCCCTGTATATTTTATTGAGTGTTGAAAATGAAGGAATTCCCACCGCTCAGTCTGATTGCTCACCGTTTCTCTCAAAATCTCTTTGTTTTTCTTTTGTAAAAATGTCATTTACTGGAAGAAAACAAATGTTTTGAATCGAACTGAATTGAACTGAAGTGCATTTGTAAGATCATTTTCTTGCAAACATAATTGACATATCAGAATGGCAAACAATTACCCGTTACATTGTAGTATCCTCTGCATGTCTTGTTCAGTACATCATCAGATATAATGGTAACGACATCATGTATTCCAATGGACACACTAGTTCCATTAGGAAAGCCTCCTATCGTCACAGACACCGAGATATCTCCATGATATCTGTACCCAGGTGTAGATTTTACGACGTCATCTACTACGAAATCTGTAATAAATGTATGTGTCGCCTGACCTGGATCTGTAGTAATAGTGCGATTCAAGCTTGGACAGTTGACTGGCAACTCGGTCACTGCCGAATGATACACGAAGGAAACAACATCAGAGCAATTTGACATTGATTGTAAGAAGAGAGAATGAGGGGGGGGGGGGCGAGCATATGATAGGAAGAGCATGACAAAGCAGAAAGAGGGAGAAAAGTGAAAGATAGACTTAGTGACAGGGGTAGAGAACAATAAAGAGAGAGAGAGAGAGAGAGACAAACAGACAGAGAGATATTATAACAGACTCATGAAATGCGAGATAAGATTTAAATCAATTACTCACCTCAATTACTTATAAAGATATACATAAATGAGAAATATAATCGATTACAATAAAACCAAATTCAAACAGCATGAAGTGTACTCGAAAATGGAATTAGCCATGTTTATAATTGTTTTTCGTATATTAAAGTGGTATATGGAATCACCGATTTGCAGAAGAAATATATTTTTCAGATATTTTCATTACCAATTCTAAATGTTATGAATGAGGAGAGTCAACTTTAAAATACCGTATTAACAGGAAGGTTGTTCTAACTCTTTAACTCCAGAATATAGAAAATGATTCTGATAAGAAATGATGCGACCCTTTGAGAGTCTTAGAATAATCATATTCTAGCTTCGGGAATTTCTCATGAATATTGAATCAAGATGAACTATTCTATTGGGGGGTATAGGTGGAGCAAAATTATGAACGACTATGATCATTGTACAATAAGCTGTTTTCTATAAATAGAGTGTGTCCAATGTTAGCCTCCGGCAAGCTTTCAGGTTGTCAAGAACCTTTGTTTGAAAGGGAAAGCATAAAATTTGCATACATTACCGAAGCGGTCTATTAGGTGTCACTTAGTCATTTCATTAAAAATCTAATAAATTGTGAAAAATGTATTGCTTTCTCAAAAGTAGCCAAAATATTATTTGAGGATTATGTAAACCACCATTGACCATCTGAAAAGACAAAATAGAGGAGCTTGCTTGAAATATGTGTAATTAACACATGAATAGTACATTTCAGCCTGCCACACACATACCACAGATACATGACAAGCTCCTCTATTATGTCTTTTCAAACAGGTGCTGATTGACTATGGGTGTTGTTACATAATCCTGACAATATTTTTTGGATACCTTTGTGAGAGCAATACAGTTTTCACAATTTAATAACTTATTAATACAAGGCATTAGCGATAATGTGTCTCGCCTACATGCGATAACTAGAAATATCGTGATCTCTGTTGCCATGCAACAGGTCCCCCAAGTGCATAAATCTGCATAAGTTATGCTTGCATATATCTACATTACTAATGTTTGGAAAGTGACGTTTACAAAGTCATGTCATAAGAGAGTCTTGCGGGTAAACTATAATGTTTGACCTGAAATGACCTTTGACCTTACCATGTGACCTCTGATGGCAGCATAACATGCAGGTCCCCCAAGTGCTTCTAAAACCCAAGTTTGGTTGAAAAGTGAGTGATGGTTGCAAAGTTATCTGTCATAAGAGAGTCTCACAGGTAAACTTTAACGTATGACCTTTGACCTTATCATGTGACCTCCAACGGCACCATAACATGCAGGTTCCCTTAGTGCATCTACAACCCAAGTTTGGTTGAAAAGTGAGTGACGGTTGCAAAGTTATCTGTCATAAGAGAGTCTTGAAGGTAAACTTTAACGTATGACCTCAAATGACCTTTGACCCTATCATGTCACCTCCAACGGCACCATAACATGCAGGTCCCCTCAGTGCATCTACAACCCAAGTTTGGTTGAAAAGTGAGTGATGGTTGCAAAGTTATCTGTCATAAGAGAGTCTTGCAGGTAAACTTTAACGTTTGTGACGGACGGACGCCATTTGGATCTCTTAGTCTCGCCTTCACCTCCGGTGGGGGAGACAGAAAAGACCAATTAACACCAAATTTCACAAGAAAATTATTATATTCAAAATGTCTTAAAGATTTAAATTGAATTTAATTAAATAATTTGTCAGAAGGTAAGAAAATGGGTTTTCTTTATACACCGAGCATTTTTTTTTTTTGGGGGGGGGGGCCAAAACGCTGTCAAAGGGCACTTTGGTGTTTTTGTTATAGGGGGTCTGACAACTCCTGTCGACCGAAAGTTTTGTCACTTCTTATGTTTTAAGAATAAACATCCGTAAATCTTGCTTCTGAAAAGAATTCGGTACCTAGGGCAGTATTCTGAGATTCATTTGATCTCAGATAAAATCTGAGATTTTAAGTCAGTGAAATAAAATACCCTTAAAATATTTTTAAATCGGTATTCTAAGAATCATTCCAGCGAGATTTTATCTCATCTAAGACACGCCCATTTATGATGCCTTAACCATTACAAATATCGTTAATTTCACTTTCATCATGCTCAGCCAAGAGAATTGCTCTCTGCCAGTCTCTTGGGCAAGAGAGCGCGAATGCGCTATTTTTACAATTTTCAATACGCGTACATCAAAGCGCAATCGTGCTTTTTGCTAGGATTTCATGAAAACGTCTAGCAAGGGTACTTTCCGAGGTTTTAGAAGACCATCACAAGCATTATTGCAAGTGTGATATTAGTTGGCAAAAATCTTGTAATAGAATTCGATAATCATATGAGAATGTTGCTTGAGAAATTAGTCAGTACTCGGTATCTTTTTGTTTATTTTGATCGCACGACTAGCATTATATTTGTCCAAATATATCGCACTCACTGTGTATCCTAGAGATAAAATAGCCCCTACCTTATTTTAAGTTTTATTTTATCTTACCCAGAAATATGATTGGCGTAGCCGTTTAAAGCTGTGCGTATCATGCGTACAACATGGATAGGCACGCAAGAGGTAGGAGATTGAGATAAAATATGAGATAAAATCCAAGATAAAATGTGGTCTCGGAATACAAAAAGATAAAATAAAATTTTTTAGAGATAAATGATGCTCAGAATACCACTCCTGAGCTTTAAGGGGAAAAAATTCATTTATTTCTGTTTTGTAAAAACCGGTCATACTACTTTCTACTGACAAAGTTTCGTGAATGGGGGAGATGGGTGAAATCTACCCGAATTTGGGGTCTATTTTTGGGGGCTCTGAGGGCCAAACCCGACGGCTACGGTCAGGCAGACAAACATTTTGCCAATGACTTAAGCCCGCCTCACAATGTGCGATTTCCTGCGATACCGTGTCGCATCGCAGGAGATTGCCCGAGATGCGAGTGTGAGAGGTTTTGCGACGCAACAGCAGGCGATTTTTCCAATATCGCAAGCAATCGCCTCACATTGCAGGGTTTTGAACATGATCAAATTTTGTTGCGATGCGATGCGATGCGATGCGATTTCCATCTAGTGGACAGAGGAACAACGGAGAAAGGGGAGGAGATTCTCCTTCAAATGTGGCAGGATAGCCGGATAGGCCATCATCTTTTAACATCAGCCTGCCGGCCTATCACAATCGCGTGACAAAAGACAGATTTTGTGCATATGTAGTCCCATACATAGGATTTGATTGGAGTGTGATTTCATCGTTTTGCGCAGTGCAGGAATGGGTCGCAGCCACTCATACTCATAGGCCCTTGCCTATGTGGGACTGTGTCCAACATTCACTGTTGCAGCAGTCAAAAGCGGACAACAAAATTGCTCTAAACAAGATTTAATTTTCTTAAATTTGCTAATTACCTGATTCAGGGATTCTTCAACTCTTACTTTGCCACAAATGTAGGGATTCAGACTTGAAAGTGAAATTTAAATCACGATTTTCCTCTCCTGTATGAATGATCTAGCCTGGAAAAGGGCCTGCTGATACGCACAAAAGCTATTGTCATTGAAGCCTATTCACCCGTAAAAGCTAGTCTGGAGTACAAGGTTATCTTCAGATAAGCTTGTATACGTATAAGTGGGTCGCAGCTAAGATCTTGAGTATTTGGCTGTTGGATGGGAATTTTACCCTGCAAATTTAACTTACTCGTTTTGGCGAACCTCATTTATTCTGGGATTCTCATTGCCAAATCATACCAGAACTTGAAGTCTGGTGCACACATTATAAATATAATTATAATATTATTATAATTAGTAAGATTAACTATTTTGCGGGATACATCTGATGGGTGATGCATGTAAAACTAAATGATTCTAAAAGTAAAAGTATAACAAAGAAAGTTACTGGATCTAAATTACTTAGATGTAAATTAATGTAAAACCCCATGCATATTACTGACCTCTAAATTTTTTAGGACAACTGTTTGAAGGTCCTTACTCCCCCAAAATTCTGAGCCCTTTCATCTCGATTCTAACCCACAACAGCGGCAGAAGTACTAGTAGTGACAAGAGTTGTACTACTAGGTCTAGTCTACGTTGTGGGCACAAGAAGAGAAACTATTTTTTTACATAAATAATATTTAGGTTGTTCATAGTTGACTCGGTCTAAGTTAGAAGAGAGAGAGCTAGAGAGAGAGCTGCAGCTTGCAGCTGGTGAGCTGGCCGAAGAAGTATGTACAGTAACGGTTATTAAAATTCTTTGGCGCCCAGGGCGCTGGACCGACGCTTGCCTCGTTTCGGTACCTCAACTTCCCTGAGATATGGGCTCGGCAGCCATGCCCATCAGTGCTTACATGCGTCATAAACAGCATACAAATTTTAGGTAGCTGCTTTTCTCGTTGGTATTCTTTTTTTTTCAATATGTAGACCTATTAGATTTCCCCAAATTTCCCTTCTCTTCTAGGATTCCTTGCCATGCTGGATAAATGGATTTTATTTACATTAATAATAGGCCAATATAATTTGCATCTCAGTTTTTGCACTCTACAATGTATATTCCACAGCTCACCCATACTAAGTGAGTTGCGACGACAGGCGAATTTATTTCAGGTCATTTTGCTCAAATTTATGATTAAGGATCAAAAAGAATTCTTCATTATTCAATATGTAAGGACTGAAAGTGAGGTTTTGGATATCATTTACCTTGTTCACATAACATATAAGTGTTTAAATTCTTTTTATAGCTTCAATTTTTTTTAGTTCCCATTATTCAAACATAATCTCTTTTTCATTTAACCCATTGCCTTCTGGAATCAGGTGGGATCTGTATCAAGTCTTTAGCAAGAGAATTCAGCAGTCAACAGCTACATGTTAATCATTTGAAAGTTATTGTGAGATCTACTTTAGATGATCATGGTTATGTTGTACTATTTGTTTCAGAATATTTATATTGATAATTAAGAATTTTAAAATGTCGTAACAAGTAAGCTGTACTAAATACACAAGTAAGCTGAGCTTTATTACCCCTTCAATTAAGAAAGTAATAAACGTTTCGAACTTTTACCCCCCCCCCTTAATGTTATTTTTATACATATAAATAATAATAAAAGTGAGAATTGTAATAATTGTAAATGAATTTATTATGTATCATTGACAAAGAATATGAATATACATGAGATTTTTATAACATATAATGTGATAATATAAATTTGTATTATTATAACTGATATTTGAAAATACATAATTTAATATAATAGAGATAACTATATGTATGTATTGTAATAATGTTGATATATGATTATATAGAGATTTATTTTGATAAATAAAATAATATTCATTCATAATCATTCATTTGTTATTCGCAACTTCAACAAACAACTGGATATTATTATACACTTGTTAAATGTCACAATTCCAATTTGGTTTCCAGCATCAATAAACCACAAAACTCACACCACTCAACATTATTAACCCTAATTGTACCTTAAATGGGCATAATGATATCCAAGTCACTAATACATAAGTGCAATAAAAGATGTTATTATTCATGCATAAATAATGATAGATTTAGAATCATGAAATGCAGAAAGAGAGTGAATAAATTGATCATAAGACATATAGATCAGTGAGAGTTATAAAAGGATGTGAAACATTTGATTTAATATTCATAAATCGATGATGATTATATATGGTGTGTTCTCATAAAATGTGAAAATACATGATATGTAAATGTTGATCATAGAAATTATGTATTAATTAATGTAATTAAAAAGTAAGTTTATATTATCTAGAAATGATGCATAAAACAAACAATAAATAAAGTGGTTGGCCTAGACAAGAAATATTGAAATGCTACCCCAGATATTATGTACATATGATTTGTATACTAATATTTGTTTACAATTGGTAATCTTTTGAGGTATTGATTTGCTATTAAGCAGATATTCCACTAAATGTAATGCACAAGGTGCTTAAAATATGCCTGATGATAAAACTTTGCAATATTTTGTATGTGTATGATTCATTATGTGCATTTATTTGAAAGAATCATTGTGAGTAATGTAATGTGTATTCATTTATTTTTGTTATGCTTGTTTGTTAAAATGTATACATACACAGAGGTGGGGTTGTGTTTCATTTCAGGAAAATGGACCTTGTGTGTTTACTGGAACTATGTCTGACTCGCTGTAAACACGTCCCCCTCTCTCTCTCTCTCTCTATCTCTCCATCTCTCCCTTTCCCTCTCCTTCTTTCTCTCTTTTCTTTTCTTTGACCCAAATCATATCATTTGTACTTCCCATAAAATAGAGTAACTTTTCTAACATGCAGCTTTCATCTTGCTATTGTAAGGGATATTCAGCACGTCTCCAATAAAGATCCATGATACCTATGTCACTGAGAGCTTGGTGTTTCACTCGGTCCTATGGGAATATTTTTTACTTAGAGGGGATATGAGTGCGTTCCACACTGATAGAGATAGAGAGAGAGAGGAGGGGTGGAGTAAGAATTATTGTTCTAATCGTCATTCAGAAATATTAAGAGAGCAATAGCGGGGGACAGGAGAGAGAAAGTGATGTGGAGATTCGAGAAAAGATGATTAGAGAAGCAAAGAAAGAATGAGATAGATAGAGAATGGGGGAGGGGGTAAAGATCAGGGCACATCCAAACTTATATAAAAAGGGGAGGGGCACAGACGGAAAATACCTGACAATCAAACAGAAGAAAAAGAAAGAGAATTAAAAAAGATTAATCTCGGAAACCGTTACCTATTAAACCCATACTTCTGAAGAAATAAAGCCCAGAGCAATTGTCACCGAAGCAAATGTCGGATCACCGCTTAATTAAAACAATGAACTGATTCTATTATCATTCATATTATCATTATTATTTCATTCTGCCAAGAAAAAACCAACAAATCTGTGAATCCAAAATAAACGGAGTTAAAGAGAGTCAAATGGATGTCGGGGGAAAAATAACTCGATTAACTAAATAACTATAACCCGAAGTTTATCTTTTCTTTTCCAATCCATCTAACTTTACATAGAATAACAAGAGCCCCAGGGGGCACGACGCTCACCTGAGGTGGATCAATTCACATCTGGTGCATGTTCTCTCTAGCACCACCAGGAGATATGTTAGAAATTGAAACAACTAGGAGGATGTACATGAGATGATGTTAGAAATTAACATAATCCCCCCCCCACCCCTCCAGTATGTTACCCCCACAGACCCCCTATAGGGCCACCCAGAAAAAATTCATGAACAACTTTCATTTTTCGTCTATAGAGGTATCTCCATGCACAATACCAAGTCTGAGCTATTCCTGGTTTGAAATTTACATAGCTTTTACACTTGGGGGCCCTCCCCCTGGGCCCCCCTGGGAGCCACATGTACCATTTTAGCAACTTTGGGTCCCCTACCCCTAATGATGATTCCTTCCAAGTTTGGTTGAATTCCGATCATGTGTTTTGGAGAAGAAGATCAGAATGTACATTTTGCCTGGCAGCGGCCCCCCCCCCCCCCCACTTCAGTATGTTACCCCCACAGGGCCCCTATAGGGCCACTCAGAGAAATTTCATGAACAATATTCATTCTTCATCTATAGAGGTATCTCCATACACAATACCAAGTCTGAGCTATGCCTGGTTCTGGAGAAGAAGATGTTTGAAATTTATATAGCTTTTACAATTGGAGGCCCTCCCCCTGGGCCCCCCTGGGGGCCACATGTACCATTTTAGCAACTTTGGGTTCCCTACCCCTAAGGATGATTCCTACCAAGTTTGGTTGAATTCCGATCATGGGTTTTGGAGAAGAAGATGAAAATGTAAAAAGTTAACGGACGACGGACGACGCACGACGGACGACGGACAAATTTCCATCGCAATAGCTCACTCGAGCCTTAGGCTCAGGTGAGCTAAAAATGTACCTCTCCCCTAAATGTTGGTTACCTCATTTATAATTATAAGTCTCTATAGTAATTTCAATTACTACATAGGCTACACATTCGTTACACATGCGTTTCATGTCTTTTTTATTAAAAAAACATAATTACCTTTCAAGTTTTAGGAATTTTGTTTACGTGTGTCAGTTGATACTACTACAAATCGCGTTATCAGTAATGAAGTACGCATGCGCGAAATGCTAAAATCGCAGAGTGTGAGACGTGAATCGCAGATCCTGTGGTAACGAGCGATGGCCTGCGATATCGCTTTGCATCGCATCGCATAGCATCGCAAGTGATCGCTTGAAAAATCGCACAGTGTGAGGCGGGCTTTAGATGGTCTGAGTAACTTTAAGTGGTCAAATCCTATGGGTAAAATGGGTTGACTATTTCGGGACAGGCTCCTGCCCTATTCATATTGAATATGCTGCCCATTAATGGAGGCGGTGTAGAATATTCAAGTTTTAATTGTTCAAAACATGGACTAGGCAGTAAAAATAAGCAACACATTAGAATCATCCCTAACCCTATGTATTTTAAGCATGAGCGAATACAAATCTGCCAGCTTTTATTGACATGTGATGTCTAAATTTTACGTAACACCATAATGACTAAAGGTATATACGCAAATTAAATAATTAATTGCAAAATCTGCGGGGGGAAGGCATGATGGCCCCCAGTCCTTTTAGGGTTAATTAAGGAAGACTTAAGTGGTAAACTTATTGTTTTCGATAGAGACCCACTGTTTACGATGAGGAAACATTTGAGCATTATTTGGTTTAATAAGATAATAACAATTTATTTACATAGTAAATGTATTACGTACGTGGATTCTCCACGAAGAAGAGGCAGGTGGCCATATTACCAACTACATCAACTGCAAAGAAAGTGACAGGTGTGTATCCTGGGGGAAACAGGTCTCCACTGCGGGGATCCGTCGAGACGTTGTAAGACACCCCACTCGGGTCAGGGTTCGCATCCCAGTATGTGTACGTCAAATCTAAATCGAGTCCGAGGAATCTATTTGGTGTGGAAGGTAATGTGGTAACATTTGAACATGTCACAACCGGAGGGTCTGTGTCTGGAGAAAGTTTATGAAAAAAGACAGAAAAACTGAATTCATGTTGTTGGCATCATACTTTTGTTGACATCATTTTAAAAGAAATATGATGTGATATATCATTTTACACTTTGTTGAAGATGCCAAAAGGTTTTAGGATTTGAAGGTTTGCATGGTGAAGTTGTAATTCAGAAAAAAGGTTTGGTACAACCATGTGAGTTGGAATAACTCAACGTTCCGGTCAGAATGCTCTGGCCGTCGTCAGGAGAATGAGAAGAGCGAATAAATCAGCAGCTTCACAACTTGTTTGTAATGTTAGGCAATTCACTTTTGAAAGGAGGCAAACAATAACATCATGGAATTAGTATAGAAAGAAATAGTAACAATAACATCAAAGTACCTGCATTGAAAGGATAAATTACATCAAGGTACCTGCATTGAAAGGATAAGTAACATCAAACTAATCCTGCGTTGAAAAAACATTGAAAACAAGTGAACAATATGACTAAGAAAACCAATTAACCGTCTGGATAAGCTGGAAACAAAAGGGGGATTAGGACCGTAGATAATCTGTGATATACCGAGCAAAGCAATTACATCTTTATTTTTTCAAATTTTGAACCCTTTAAGCGATTTAAGAACTTTAAGAACGCGAAATTACGAGATCCTGAAAGAAAATAATTATGCGAGGGGCAAAGCGATCGAGCTTTGGAAAATGCAATGCAATGCAATTTTGAAAACACTGCTCTGTGAGGCATGCGTAGATTAATGTGCCACCAACGTACAATTCAAAAGCATAATACTTCTACTTTAAGACGAAAAAAGAAGAATTATGTTGATGCAGCTCACAGTTTGTTCACAAAAACACCCTTTATTTTCGGGGTTTTTGTTCGGGGACGCACTGCATACTACTTCTCGATATCAATTGTACATGTTTTAACACAGCCAAACTCTACAATCTACCCCGCCACTGCCCGAGGCATCTACACTTGATTAATGAATCCATGGACGGTGGCGTTGTATGGAACTGACGAAAGTAGGCGTTGCTCATTTCGTGGCAAAGTCTGTCCGGAGAAACAGTTTACTGTGTACTTGTAGCCTTTTATGAAGCTAATGTTTAGAGTATAGGTAAAAGCACATAGCAAAACAATGTGTGTCGGGGCAAAAGGGTGTATCCGGGGTGTACAAATTCAAAACATTTCTTACCTTGAGCAAGACAAAGTTTTCCAACTGACAGTATAATGACTACTCCGTAATACAGGTCCTTTTTCATGCTGACAGTTACTAGCTCAATGAAAATGAGTACAAAAATCCTTCTTGATAGTAAATGCATGGTCCATGGTAAATGTAAGCAGACTATGAGTCAATGTCGTCAGTCAGCCAGGAAGTTTATCAACACTATCGCGGCGTATCAATGAGCAGCATACATTGCGGGGGAGCCAAGAAATCAACAGCGCAATTAAAAATGAAATACTTGAAATATGAGTTACGCAAATCAAAGAGTGTCAATCTGTAGAATGTGAATGGGGAGGGGCCCATGATAAATGTAACTTGATAGCATGTTTAAGATAGGCGTGCTACCATCCGTCAAAATAATCCCTTCGAATGAAGATTTTTTTTACACTCGCCATGTTAACAGCAGATTAGTAATATGATATTGACTCAAAATCCTAAAAAAAAAAAGTAACCTTATAACCCTGGAAATTTTGAAATCTGAAGTGACACTTGTCATTTTTTACAGGACACTTCTGAAAAATGCAATTAAGGGGGCAGTGCAGTAGAACCCGTCCCCTTTTGGCTACGCTAACACTAGTCAGCTCGAACTCAATGTGAAAACATGATGGCACAGTACATCATATTTGAAAAGAATCAGTGAGCATCATAGTTTTCATTGTAAACATAATACACGACTCACAATGCATCGGTGTTCAACTAAGGGCGCGTTTATACTCACATCTTTCAGGCCATAATGAGCCTTTGTTAACTGTTCAGCACGAGAGTTGACATGCGAAAATGTGATTCGGGTGAGGGAAATCGGTTTGGAATGTATTAGACATTGTTGAGGTTTTTTTTGCCAAAAATCTATCTCTAATACTAAATTGGAATGCGAACAGGCTATAACCAATTGTTATCCTGTTAAATAGAAAAAAATATGACAAAGAGAAAGCACACCGAGGTGGGAGAAAACACAACAGAAGCAGACTTGCGGGGGCGGATTGGCGACTAAGGGAAATGCGGAAAATAATTTCTTTGTTTGCGAATCAAATGTAATTTAGCCAAAAAAAAAACATATATGACATTGATGTATCAAGTGTTATGAAGTGTATTAATAGAAGACTTTGTCAAACTCAAGGCAAGGTTGTCAAGGGAACATGACTATATTTGACTATAACTATGTCTTTTTCGAGTCTAGCTACACATGTACATGTACAATTATGTCAATAATCTTTGGGTAACAACAATGACAGATAATCACTTTTAATTCACTATTACATGAATTTCAAGTCCAGTGGTAATAGTCCTGGCTGGTTATGACTTTTATTTTGGTAGTTGTATAACTCGAGCCAGATCAAGAATTGAGTACTAACTCCCCTAGTACTAGCGTATTGTTATTACTAATTAGTCTAGAACATGTGGGTGTATACATGCCATATTACATTATGTTTAAAGTACATGTATTGTCGATGTTGGTTTGAAAAAAAAAAATAATTACAGACGAGAACGATTTGGGGGGGGGGGGAGTAATTTCCTCGCCTCGTTGATTCAAAGTCACAGCGAAAGGCGATCAAAGTCCATCACAATAGTAGGTAATAGGCAAAAAATTACAGTACAAAACTACCAATATCAAAGCAGTTGCTTTATCATCCGCAACACAATAGAAA
Organism: Heliocidaris erythrogramma; assembly: GCA_025617745.1. NCBI lineage: Eukaryota > Metazoa > Echinodermata > Echinoidea > Camarodonta > Echinometridae > Heliocidaris > Heliocidaris erythrogramma. The sequence continues at coordinate 34,217,714 of CM046859.1, read as the reverse complement.
TTTAGACCTCAAAATATTCATGCATTTACCCCCCCCCCACAAAAGGTAATTGTATTTGAATAAAACTCCTTTGAGTAGTGTTATTCTTGCCAAGGTCTTATAAAAAATAAATCATGACGAGCTATCATAGATTTTTTACCTGCAACCGTGACAACAAAAAAGCAGGTTCCGGTATTTCCTACATTATCTGTAGACGTGCAGTACACAATGGTGTCCCCGATCAGGAATATATCATCAGATGTATGAGAACAAGTCATATTCGGATTTGTATCCACGTTATCTGTTGCAGTGGTGTTGAGCACAACAGTGGAAGATGAATTCAGTCCACTATCAGTACTAGAAGTTACATTTGGGCAATTCAAAGTAGGTGCTTCGTCATCTGCAAAGTGACAACACAAATTTAGACCAAACGTGAAATCATGCAGTAGGGAATAAATGGTATCTGGATTTTTAGAAAACACATTTGAATAGTCTTAACTTTGTCAAGTTCGTGTAAATAAAATCATGAAATCTTTACTCCAAGTTCCTTTATCCTCTTCTCTCCCTCTGTTTGATTGTACCTTTCTTCTTTTCCTGTATTAAATCATATTGTATTTGTGTATTCAGGCGTACCCGCTACAAGCATCTGCTTATTGGGACTGCGCCTTCTTCCTTGTAATTTTGCAAGTTCTTGATTATACTGATACTACTGTATATGTATGTAAATTGTACTATTTGAACAGATGTTGAATGTTGTCAAAATCAATGGAAGAAAATAAAGGTTACTTTGAATTGAAATGAATTGACATGGTAACATAAAATTTGATAAATGAAATGGCTTCCACACATATGTGATGAGAAAAATATTCTATCTACATCTAAATACATATGAAAATCTGGAAAATGTAAAAAACAACAACATATACTCAACCATAAAAGTTAGTTCTGCCATAATATTTTTCTACATAACATGATAAATATTTTATGAAATCTGTTTTTCAAAAGACAAACTATGCAGAACTTCCTACCCCATCTTCACTGGTTATTTTCTGAATAATTGATAATGATTTTACAATGATCTTACAATGAAATTATGGTTTTTACTGCAGTCGGTGGAATGAAAAAAAACCTGGCAATTTGTGTTCAAAGGCAATGCATGGTTAAGGTGTGATTAAAAAAAGAGCCTTTTCATTTTTAGTTCATGTATTTGGACCGCTAATTTGCCATCCAGATTCATGACACTGTGCATACAAATCATGGATTTTCAATGCATTTTCATGAATCTGAATGAGAAGAATATGGGCCTGTCAATACATGAACTAAATGATCAAATGGAGTACGCAAATGCACAACCCCAAAAATTTCTTTTTGTACCGACTGCAATAAAAACAAAATTATTTTTCAGTTCAATTCAATTGAATGAAATTTATTTCAAACTTTTCAATATAAGTGTACAAAGTAACAAATGAACAAAATAATGTACATGTATTTTAACAAAAATATGGCGAAATATATATTCATGTGGTACATAGGCCTACATAGTTGGAGGACACACCTCTGCAAGCAAAAGCTTGGAGCGAGGGTGCCTTATAGGCGTGCATAATAGATATATAAAAAGGAAATAACTACATACGCACATTACTAGACCGCTGAGCTTATTGGAGGGGGAAAAAGAAAAAAAGGGGGGGGGCGGAGGTGGAATGGAGGTGCAAAATAAAAAAATAGTACGGAAAAGAGAAATTCGCGAAGAAACAGAAAGAAGAAACGGAGATAAAAGACCCAATGGAGGGTGAGGAAGTGTCTTAAACCAGATTATTTGTAAGATGAAGCGATTTTTTTTCCAATTTTTTTTAAATATCCTTCTTGAAAAGATGGTAAGAGACGCGGAGTAATTTTAAATTAAAAATTGTATCTGGGATAACGTTCCACAGCTTAGGTCCCGAGTACCGGATGTTACTTTGGAATAATAATGCTGTGTGCTGTGTGCTTAGGTAGATGGACGTGATTTGCGTATTTGGTTTTGTATTTATGAAAAGTAGAATTTAGGTGAAAGAGGTAACCAAATTCGTCAGGAAATAAAGCAGTTTTGGATTGGGGGGGGGGGGGGGGAACCTTCCAGGGGGGCTCACTTTTCATGGAAAGAGGGGTTCACGCTGATGATGCTGTTACTTTTAATAAAAATAAAAGCTCACGCTTTCCTTATATCTTCTCACAATACGCACTCCAATACAATACTAATAAAGAAAATAATTGATTATAAAACAACTTTAATAATAATAGTAATGATAGTGATAATGACAATAATAACAATAATAATAATCATAATCATCATCATCATATGATCATATGAATCAAAATGGTAATACGTTTACAAATCTTTTTCGATGATGGGTCCCAACGTCTATAGGGCTTTACTTTTAAAAAAATCAAACAATTAGAACGATAGTAAAATTGCTTTCCTTTCCTAGCTCTTAATGCAAACTGATAGGTAGTCTGAGCGCGCAAGAAAAAAATTTGGTGTACAAGTTATTGTTTGCACAAAAGAAATTAATAACTTAAAAGCACCAACACCTAGTTTTCTTTGTAATGTAAACTATTTTTCTTTTTTTCCATTTTCTTTCTTTTTTTCGGGGGGGGGGGGGGGGGGCGACCGCCTCCCCTGCCCCCCCCCCCCACTTCCCGCGCCAATGGCAAAAAGCTCGTTCTGTGGTTCCCCCAAGATTTCTTAGAAAGCGGTAAAAGACCTGAGTTGGGGGCTCGTAGGGTTCGTGTGGGTTGATACTGGCGTAACAAAGACTTGTTATATTTAGGGCTGTTCCGTTAATAGTATTCTACCCCGAATACTCAACAAGATCACATAAAGACCAATTTGACGTCTAGAATAGTTTTAGTACCTGTTACTATAACAATGAGAGTGCAGGTTCCGGTATTTCCCGCATTATCTGTAGACCTGCAGTTCACAGTGGTGTCCCCGATCAGGAATGTGTCATAAGATTCATGAGAACAAGTCACATTTACATTTGTATCCACATTATCAGTTGAAGTGGTGTTGAGCACAACAGTTGAAGATGAAATCAGTCCAATATCTGCACTAGAAGTGACATTTGGGCAATTCAAAGTAGGAACTTCGTCATCTGCAACATAAAAGATATTGAGCTCAAGTCATTGTGACTGCATATGCTACATAAGAAGTTAATAGTATCCAACTTGAATAATAGTCGACTTGACATTTTATGAACCCAGAAAAATTCTTTCCGTTAAAGACCTCAGCCTGACACAAAACAACCATATATTGACGTAAAGCTTAGTAAACAAAGAATATAATTACCCTGGGTATTCATAAATTTTCGTCTCCGTTTATCCATAAAAAATAAAAAAGATAATTTTTTTTGGTCCGCCCCCTCCCTATGGCGTAACAACAGAGGAAACTGCAGGGGGTCGCTAGACGTGTGACGACATGTCATGTATACAGCTCCGAGTGCGTCTACACGATATGTCGTCATCAAATTTTCACCCCCCCCCCCCCCCCCCGCAAAGTAGCGTTCCTCAGAGACGGGGCCCTCGTCAGAAAAACCACCGGGGCTCAACATTCGGGACGCTGTTACTCATTCCACAGGAAACGGAATCTCATGAAGTTGGTTTCAATTTGTTAAGAAAATATATAGCTCCCCCGTGGATAAATAAAGGGTATATTTCAAAATTCGGTCAGGCTGAGGTCTTTAAAGTTTTTTTGTGTGGATTTGTGACCCCATATTGTCTCCGAACAGTTTCAGCCTTGTTGCCCTCAAAGCAAGTTTGAGCATTTTGCATAATTTGCATAAATCAAAAACGTCACATAGACCGGCAATGTTAAACCACCCAAGACAACTTATGCACTATGTGCACGCTGTACCCAACGCTAACAGTGTTGTTAATCTTGTGTAATGAAACCTGCGATTCAATACAATTCCCTGGTATATCCTCCAGATTCAGATTTTTCAGATTTAGATTTGATTACATTACATTTTCATTTTTCAAAGTATATAACAATAAGTACTGAGTAATTTACAATATACACAATAATTGACAACACAGCTTAGTGCAGAAACATTTTCGATCATTACAATCAAAATAAAGAGCATTAAAGTTTGAGTTGTAAGAAAAATAAAATAATAACAGCAATGTAGACTACATTAGATTAATTTTATGATAATGTGAATGAAAACAGAGACTAGCTTAGAAGCAGAGCTTGTAGAACCGCTGGTCCTTTGCAAAAAGTAAATCATGAATACAATAGATAAAAAAAAAAAAGAACTGGACCGGGCAATCATGCATAAAATAATAAAACAATAAAAGGGAAAAAGGAGAATACATCGATACATCGACACATGTATTGCGTCACAGGCTATGCTGCATAAGATAAATAACACACTGGATTTCGATACGGAATTATGCAAATTGCTCAAGGTTGCCCAAAGGGCAATTCAGAGTAGGTGTTTCATCGTCTGCAAGACAAGACAAATTGAATCAAGCAGAATATAAATCAGTACTTGTAGATATATATTAGATTTCGGCAAACAACATGTGAAGAGAATGATCCCAGGACTGGTAAGCTATGAAAATTGTAACAAAATACTAAATAAGATGAGACAGACACCTAATTGATGAAAAGAAATATGTTTGATTACCTGTTACTGTGACAATCAGAGAACAGGTTCCAGTGTTTCCTGCATTGTCTGAGGAACTGCAGTTGACCGTTGTGTTCCCGACCATAAATGTATCGTTGGATGTATGAACACAAATCACAGCTGGATTTGAATCCACGTTATCAGTTGCAGTTGGGTTAATCATAACATTGGAAGATGAATTCATTCCCATATCGGTAGTAGATGCTACATTTGGGCAATTTAGGGTAGGTGCTTCATCATCTGCAAGACAGGGCAAATTGAATCAAGCCGAATATAAATCAATACTTGTGGAAACAATAAAACCTTGATTTCAGCAAACCACATGTGAAGAGAGTGATTTGAGATAAGCTATGAAATATGAAATATGTTTCATTTCCAACAAAAATACGAGAGAAGATCGGACAGAAAACGAATTGATGAAAAGAAAATGTTTGAATACCTGTTACCGTGAAAATCAGAGAACAGGTTCCAGTGTTTCCTGCATTGTCTGTTGAACTGCAGTTGACCGTTGTGTTCCCGACCATAAATGTATCATTGGATGTATGAGAACAAATCACAGCTGGATTTGAATCCACGTTATCAGTTGCAGTTGGGTTAATCATAACATTGGAAGATGAATTCATTCCCATATCGGTAGTCGATGCTACATTTGGGCAATTCAAAGTAGGTGCTTCATCATCTGCAAGACAAGACAAATTGAATCAAGCCGAATATAAATCAATACTTGCAGAGATATATTAGATTTCGGCAAACATGTGGAGGGAAGGATCCCAGGTAAGCTATGAAAAATGTAACAAAATACTGGATATAATCGGACAGACACCAAATTCATGAAAAGAAAATGTTTGAGTACCTGTTACTGTGACAATCAGAGAACAGATTCCAGTGTTTCCTGCATTGTCTTTTGAACTGCAGTTGACCGTTGTGTTCCCGACCATAAATGTATCATTGGATGTATGAGAACAAATCACAGCTGGATTTGAATCCACGTTATCAGTTGCAGTTGGGTTAATCATAACATTGGAAGATGAATTCATTCCCATATCGGTAGTAGATGCTACATTTGGGCAATTCAGGGTAGGTGCTTCATCATCTGCAAGACAGGGCAAATTGAATCAAGCCGAATATAAATTTATACTTGTGGAAACAATAAAACCTTGATTTCAGCAAACCACATGTGAAGAGAGTGATTTGAGGTAAGCTATGAAATATGAAATATGTTTCATTTCCAACAAAAATACGAGAGAAGATCGGACAGAAAACGAATTGATGAAAAGAAAATGTTTGAATACCTGTTACTGTGACAATCAGAGAACAGGTTCCAGTGTTTCCTGCATTGTCTGAGGAACTGCAGTTGACCGTTGTGTTCCCGACCATAAATGTATCGTTGGATGTATGAGAACAAATCACAGCTGGATTTGAATCCACGTTATCAGTTGCAGTTGGGTTAATCATAATATTGGAAGATGAATTCATTCCCATATCGGTAGTAGATGCTACATTTGGGCAATTCAGAGTAGGTGCTTCATCATCTGCAAGACAAGGCAAATTGAATCACGCCGAATATAAATCAATACTTGTGGAAACAATAAAACCTTAATTAGAATTTTTTTAAATATATTCATTCATTACAACCATGTAATATCACAGTTAGATTAAAAATAATGTAGAAATTGAATACATAATTATAAAAATGTTACATTCAAATTCAAATACATAAAAGAAAATGAAAGAAAATATATATTATGTATACAATTATTAACTATAATATATTATCTAATAAAAATATCTAACAATGCATTACAGTTATTAACAATTCGAACAGGATTACACAAATGAAATGGAATAGGAGACTGGAAACTGGAAACCTGAATCACATACCTCAAGAGTATTAACAATAAGATTTGAAATAAAAGAAAGAAAAGAGATATCAGAGGAAAAAAGAGACGTCCCCAAGGAATCCATCAACACTGTCGACATGTATAATATATAATGTCGCAAAAACACAGACGAAACCGACTTCAGACCAACAAAAATGGTACGTTTATTTCAATGACGCACCATTGCCGGTCCGAAGCCGGCCTTGCCGACGCGACCGCGACACATTTGACTATAGCTACTGAAAGTTGTATAAACACCAAGGGACAGAGTTCTCCTTATACCTTTTCGTTTTACAGAGAGGCAGTGGGAATAGTTTTTTATTTCTAATTTCATACTTATCTTCCTTTTTTAATGGAATCTTCACATGTGGTTTCAGCAAACCACATGTGAAGAGAGTGATTTGAGGTAAGCTATGAAATATGAAATATGTTTCATTTCCAACAAAAATACGAGAGAAGATCGGACAGAAAACGAATTGATGAAAAGGAAATGTTTGAATACCTGTTACCGTGAAAATCAGAGAACAGGTTCCAGTGTTTCCTGCATTGTCTGTTGAACTGCAGTTGACCGTTGTGTTCCCGACCATAAATGTATCGTTGGATGTATGAGAACAAATCACAGCTGGATTTGAATCCACGTTATCAGTTGCAGTTGGGTTAATCATAACATTGGAAGATGAATTCATTCCCATATCGGTAGTCGATGCTACATTTGGGCAATTCAAAGTAGGTGCTTCATCATCTGCAAGACAAGACAAATTGAATCAAGCCGAATATAAATCAATACTTGCAGAGATATATTAGATTTCGGCAAACATGTGGAGGGAAGGATCCCAGGTAAGCTATGAAAAATGTAACAAAATACTGGATATAATCGGACAGACACCAAATTCATGAAAAGAAAATGTTTGAGTACCTGTTACTGTGACAATCAGAGAACAGATTCCAGTGTTTCCTGCATTGTCTGAGGAACTGCAGTTGACCGTTGTGTTCCCGACCATAAATGTATCATTGGATGTATGAGAACAAATCACAGCTGGATTTGAATCCACGTTATCAGTTGCAGTTGGGTTAATCATAACATTGGAAGATGAATTCATTCCCATATCGGTAGTAGATGCTACATTTGGGCAATTTAGGGTAGGTGCTTCATCATCTGCAAGGCGAAACAAATTGAATCAAGCCGAATATAAATCAATACTTGTGGAAACAATAAAACCTTGATTTCAGCAAACCACATATGAAGAGAGTGATTTGAGGTAAGCTATGAAATATGAAATATGTTTCATTTCCAACAAAAATACGAGAGAAGTTCGGACAGAAAACGAATTGATGAAAAGAAAATGTTTGAGTACCTGTTACCGTGAAAATCAGAGAACAGGTTCCAGTGTTTCCTGCATTGTCTGATGAACTGCAGTTGACCGTTGTGTTCCCGACCATAAATGTATCATTGGATGTATGAGAACAAATCACTACTAATTCAATACTTGCGGAAATAATAAAACCTTGATTTCAGCAAACCACATGAGAAGAGAGTGATTTGAGATTAGCTATGAAATATGAAATATGTTTCATTTCCAACCAAAATACGAGAGAAGATCGGACAGAAAACGAATTGATGAAAAGAAAATGTTTGAATACCTGTTACTGTGACAATCAGAGAACAGGTTCCAGTGTTTCCTGCATTGTCTGATGAACTGCAGTTGACCGTTGTGTTCCCGACCATAAATGTATCGTTGGATGTATGAGAACAAATCACAGCTGGATTTGAATCCACGTTATCAGTTGCAGTTGGGTTAATCATAACATTGGAAGATGAATTCATTCCCATATCGGTAGTAGATGCTACATTTGGGCAATTCAGAGTAGGTGCTTCATCATCTGCAAGACAAGGCAAATTGAATCAAGCCGAATATAAATCAATACTTGTGGAAACAATAAAACCTTGATTAGAAATCTTTTTAATATATTCATTTATTGCAACCATGTAATATCACAGTAAGATTAAAAACAATGTAGAAATTGAATACATAATTATAAAAATGTTACATTCAAATTCAAATACATAAAAGAAAATGAAAGAAAATATATATTACGTATACAATTATTAACTATAATATATTATCTAATAAAAATATCTAACAATGCATTACAGGTATTAACAATTCGAAGAGGATTACACAAATGAAATGGAAAAGGAGACTGGAAACTGGAAACCTGAATCACATACCTCAAGAGTATTAACAATAAGATTTGAAATAAAAGAAAGAAAAGAGATATCAGAGGAAAAAAGAGACGTCCCCAAGGAATCCATCAACACTGTCGACATGTATAATATATAATGTCGCAAAAACACAGACGAAACCGACTTCAGACCAACAAAAATGGTACGTTTATTTCAATGACGCACCATTGCCGGTCCGAAGCCGGCCTTGCCGACGCGACCGCGACACATTTGACCATAGCTACTGAAAGTTGTATAAACACCAAGGGACAAAGCTCTCCTTATACCTTTTCGTTTTACAGAGAGGCAGTGGGAATAGTTTTTTATTTCTAATTTCATACTTATCTTCCTTTTTTAATGGAATCTTCACATGTGGTTTCAGCAAACCACATGTGAAGAGAGTGATTTGAGGTAAGCTATGAAATATGAAATATGTTTCATTTCCAACAAAAATACGAGAGAAGATCGGACAGAAAACGAATTGATGAAAAGGAAATGTTTGAATACCTGTTACCGTGAAAATCAGAGAACAGGTTCCAGTGTTTCCTGCATTGTCTGATGAACTGCAGTTGACCGTTGTGTTCCCGACCATAAATGTATCATTGGATGTATGAGAACAAATCACTACTAATTCAATACTTGCGGAAATAATAAAACCTTGATTTCAGCAAACCACATGAGAAGAGAGTGATTTGAGATTAGCTATGAAATATGAAATATGTTTCATTTCCAACAAAAATACGAGAGAAGTTCGGACAGAAAACGAATTGATGAAAAGAAAATGTTTGAGTACCTGTTACGGTGGCAATCGGAGAACAGGTTCCAGTGTTTCCTGCATTGTCTGTTGAACTGCAGTTGACCGTTGTGTTCCCGACCATAAATGTATCGTTGGATGTATGAGAACAAATCACAGCTGGATTTGAATCCACGTTATCAGTTGCAGTTGGGTTAATCATAACATTGGAAGATGAATTCATTCCCATATCGGTAGTCGATGCTACATTTGGGCAATTCAAAGTAGGTGCTTCATCATCTGCAAGACAAGACAAATTGAATCAAGCCGAATATAAATCAATACTTGCAGAGATATATTAGATTTCGGCAAACATGTGGAGGGAAGGATCCCAGGTAAGCTATGAAAAATGTAACAAAATACTGGATATAATCGGACAGACACCAAATTCATGAAAAGAAAATGTTTGAGTACCTGTTACTGTGACAATCAGAGAACAGATTCCAGTGTTTCCTGCATTGTCTTTTGAACTGCAGTTGACCGTTGTGTTCCCGACCATAAATGTATCATTGGATGTATGAGAACAAATCAGAGCTGGATTTGAATCCATGTTATCAGTTGCAGTTGGGTTAATCATAACATTGGAAGATGAATTCATTCCCATATCGGTAGTAGATGCTACATTTGGGCAATTTAGGGTAGGTGCTTCATCATCTGCAAGATAAGACAAATTGAATCAAGCCGAACATAAATCAATACTTGTGGAAACAATAAAATCTTGATTTCAGCAAACAACATGTGGAGGGAATGATCCCAGGTAAGCTATTAAAAATGTAACAAAATACTGGATATAATCGGACAGACACCAAATTCATGAAAAGAAAATGTTTGAGTACCTGTTACTGTGACAATCAGAGAACAGATTCCAGTGTTTCCTGCATTGTCTTTTGAACTGCAGTTGACCGTTGTGTTCCCGACCATAAATGTATCATTGGATGTGTGAGAACAAATCACAATTGGATTTGAATCCACGTTATCTGTTGCAGTTGGGTTAATCATAACACTGGAAGATGAATTCATTCCCATATCGGTAGTAGATGCTACATTTGGGCAATTCAGAGTAGGTGCTTCATCATCTGCAAGGCGAAACAAATTGAATCAAGCCAAATATAAATCAGTACTTGTAGATATATATTAGATTTCGGCAAACAACATGTGAAGAGAATGATTCCATTACTGGTAAGCTATGAAAATTGTAACAAAATACTAAATAAGATGAGACAGACACCTAATTGATGAAAAGAAAATGTTTGATTACCTGTTACTGTGACAATCAGAGAACAGGTTCCAGTGTTTCCTGCATTGTCTTTTGAACTGCAGTTGACCGTTGTGTTCCCGACCATAAATGTATCATTGGATGTATGAGAACAAATCACAGTTCGATTTGAATCCACGTTATCAGTTGCAGTTGGGTTAATCATAACGTTGGAAGATGAATTCATTCCCATATCGGTAGTAGATGCTACATTTGGGCAATTCAGAGTAGGTTCTTCATCATCTGCAAGATAAGACAAATTGAATCAAGCCGAACATAAATCAATACTTGTGGAAACAATAAAATCTTGATTTCATCAAACCACATGTGAAGAGAGTGATTTAAGGTAAGCAATGAAATATGAAATATGTTTCATTTCCAAGAAAAATACGAGAGAAGATCGGACAGAAAACGAATTGATGAAAAGAAAATGTTTGAATACCTGTCACTGTGGCAATCAGAGAACAGGTTCCAGTGTTTCCTGCATTGTCCTTTGAGCTGCAGTTAACCGTTGTGTTCCCGATCTTAAATGTATCATTGGATGTATGAGAACAAATCACAGTTGGATTTGAATCCACGTTATCAGTTGCAGTTGGGTTAATCATAACACTGGAAGATGAATTCATTCCCATATCGGTAGTAGATGCTACATTTGGGCAATTTAGAGTAGGTGCTTCATCATCTGCAAGGCGAAACAAATTGAATCAAGCCAAATATAAATCAGTACTTGTAGATATATATTAGATTTCGGCAAACAACATGTGAAGAGAATGATTCCAGGACTGGTAAGCTATGAAAATTGTAACAAAATACTAAATAAGATGAGACAGACACCTAATTGAATGTTTGATTACCTGTTACTGTGACAATCAGAGAACAGATTCCAGTGTTTCCTGCATTGTCTTTTGAAGTGCAGTTGACCGTTGTGTTCCCGACCATAAATGTATCATTGGATGTATGAGAACAAATCACAGTTCGATTTGAATCCACGTTATCAGTTGCAGTTGGGTTAATCATAACACTGGAAGATGAATTCATTCCCATATCGGTAGTAGATGCTACATTTGGGCAATTTAGGGTAGGTGCTTCATCATCTGCAAGGCGAAACAAATTGAATCAAGCCAAATATAAATCAGTACTTGCAGATATATATTACATTTCGGCAAACAACATGTGGAGGGAATGATCCCAGGTAAGCTATTAAAAATGTAACAAAATACTGGATATAATCGGACAGACACCAAATTCATGAAAAGAAAATGTTTGAGTACCTGTTACTGTGACAATCAGAGAACAGATTCCAGTGTTTCCTGCATTGTCTTTTGAACTGCAGTTGACCGTTGTGTTCCCGACCATAAATGTATCATTGGATGTGTGAGAACAAATCACAATTGGATTTGAATCCACGTTATCAGTTGCAGTTGGGTTAATCATAACACTGGAAGATGAATTCATTCCCATATCGGTAGTAGATGCTACATTTGGGCAATTTAGGGTAGGTGCTTCATCATCTGCAAGGCGAAACAAATTGAATCAAGCCGAATATAAATCAGTACTTGTAGATATATATTAGATTTCGGCAAACAACATGTGAAGAGAATGATTCCAGGACTGGTAAGCTATGAAAATTGTAACAAAATACTAAATAAGATGAGACAGACACCTAATTGATTAAAAGAAAATGTTTGATTACCTGTTACTGTGACAATCAGAGAACAGGTTCCAGTGTTTCCTGCATTGTCTTTTGAACTGCAGTTGACCGTTGTGTTCCCGACCATAAATGTATCATTGGATGTATGAGAACAAATCACAGTTGGATTTGAATCCACGCTATCAGTTGCAGTTGGGTTAATCATAACACTGGAAGATGAATTCATTCCCATATCGGTAGTAGATGCTACATTTGGGCAATTTAGAGTAGGTGCTTCATCATCTGCAAGGCGAAACAAATTGAATCAAGCCAAATATAAATCAGTACTTGTAGATATATATTAGATTTCGGCAAACAACATGTGAAGAGAATGATTCCAGGACTGGTAAGCTATGAAAATTGTAACAAAATACTAAATAAGATGAGACAGACACCTAATTGAATGTTTGATTACCTGTTACTGTGACAATCAGAGAACAGATTCCAGTGTTTCCTGCATTGTCTTTTGAAGTGCAGTTGACCGTTGTGTTCCCGACCATAAATGTATCATTGGATGTATGAGAACAAATCACAGTTCGATTTGAATCCACGTTATCAGTTGCAGTTGGGTTAATCATAACACTGGAAGATGAATTCATTCCCATATCGGTAGTAGATGCTACATTTGGGCAATTTAGGGTAGGTGCTTCATCATCTGCAAGGCGAAACAAATTGAATCAAGCCGAATATAAATCAGTACTTGTAGATATATATTAGATTTCGGCAAACAACATGTGAAGAGAATGATTCCAGGACTGGTAAGCTATGAAAATTGTAACAAAATACTAAATAAGATGAGACAGACACCTAATTGATTAAAAGAAAATGTTTGATTACCTGTTACTGTGACAATCAGAGAACAGGTTCCAGTGTTTCCTGCATTGTCTTTTGAACTGCAGTTGACCGTTGTGTTCCCGACCATAAATGTATCATTGGATGTATGAGAACAAATCACAGTTGGATTTGAATCCACGCTATCAGTTGCAGTTGGGTTAATCATAACACTGGAAGATGAATTCATTCCCATATCGGTAGTAGATGCTACATTTGGGCAATTTAGAGTAGGTGCTTCATCATCTGCAAGGTGAAACAAATTGAATCAAGCCAAATATAAATCAGTACTTGTAGATATATATTAGATTTCGGCAAACAACATGTGAAGAGAATGATTCCAGGACTGGTAAGCTATGAAAATTGTAACAAAATACTAAATAAGATGAGACAGACACCTAATTGAATGTTTGATTACCTGTTACTGTGACAATCAGAGAACAGATTCCAGTGTTTCCTGCATTGTCTTTTGAAGTGCAGTTGACCGTTGTGTTCCCGACCATAAATGTATCATTGGATGTATGAGAACAAATCACAGTTCGATTTGAATCCACGTTATCAGTTGCAGTTGGGTTAATCATAACACTGGAAGATGAATTCATTCCCATATCGGTAGTAGATGCTACATTTGGGCAATTTAGGGTAGGTGCTTCATCATCTGCAAGGCGAAACAAATTGAATCAAGCCAAATATAAATCAGTACTTGCAGATATATATTAGATTTCGGCAAACAACATGTGGAGGGAATGATCCCAGGTAAGCTATTAAAAATGTAACAAAATACTGGATATAATCGGACAGACACCAAATTCATGAAAAGAAAATGTTTGATTACCTGTTACTGTGACAATCAGAGAACAGGTTCCAGTGTTTCCTGCATTGTCTTTTGAACTGCAGTTGACCGTTGTGTTCCCGACCATAAATGTATCATTGGATGTATGAGAACAAATCACAGTTGGATTTGAATCCACGTTATCAGTTGCAGTTGGGTTAATCATAACACTGGAAGATGAATTCATTCCCATATCGGTAGTAGATGCTACATTTGGGCAATTTAGGGTAGGTGCTTCATCATCTGCAAGGCGAAACAAATTGAATCAAGCCGAATATAAATCAGTACTTGTAGATATATATTAGATTTCGGCAAACAACATGTGAAGAGAATGATTCCAGGACTGGTAAGCTATGAAAATTGTAACAAAATACTAAATAAGATGAGACAGACACCTAATTGATTAAAAGAAAATGTTTGATTACCTGTTACTGTGACAATCAGAGAACAGGTTCCAGTGTTTCCTGCATTGTCTTTTGAACTGCAGTTGACCGTTGTGTTCCCGACCATAAATGTATCATTGGATGTATGAGAACAAATCACAGTTGGATTTGAATCCACGCTATCAGTTGCAGTTGGGTTAATCATAACACTGGAAGATGAATTCATTCCCATATCGGTAGTAGATGCTACATTTGGGCAATTTAGAGTAGGTGCTTCATCATCTGCAAGGCGAAACAAATTGAATCAAGCCAAATATAAATCAGTACTTGTAGATATATATTAGATTTCGGCAAACAACATGTGAAGAGAATGATTCCAGGACTGGTAAGCTATGAAAATTGTAACAAAATACTAAATAAGATGAGACAGACACCTAATTGAATGTTTGATTACCTGTTACTGTGACAATCAGAGAACAGATTCCAGTGTTTCCTGCATTGTCTTTTGAAGTGCAGTTGACCGTTGTGTTCCCGACCATAAATGTATCATTGGATGTATGAGAACAAATCACAGTTCGATTTGAATCCACGTTATCAGTTGCAGTTGGGTTAATCATAACACTGGAAGATGAATTCATTCCCATATCGGTAGTAGATGCTACATTTGGGCAATTTAGGGTAGGTGCTTCATCATCTGCAAGGCGAAACAAATTGAATCAAGCCAAATATAAATCAGTACTTGTAGATATATATTAGATTTCGGCAAACAACATGTGAAGAGAATGATTCCAGGACTGGTAAGCTATGAAAATTGTAACAAAATACTAAATAAGATGAGACAGACACCTAATTGAATGTTTGATTACCTGTTACTGTGACAATCAGAGAACAGATTCCAGTGTTTCCTGCATTGTCTTTTGAAGTGCAGTTGACCGTTGTGTTCCCGACCATAAATGTATCATTGGATGTATGAGAACAAATCACAGTTCGATTTGAATCCACGTTATCAGTTGCAGTTGGGTTAATCATAACACTGGAAGATGAATTCATTCCCATATCGGTAGTAGATGCTACATTTGGGCAATTTAGGGTAGGTGCTTCATCATCTGCAAGGCGAAACAAATTGAATCAAGCCAAATATAAATCAGTACTTGCAGATATATATTACATTTCGGCAAACAACATGTGGAGGGAATGATCCCAGGTAAGCTATTAAAAATGTAACAAAATACTGGATATAATCGGACAGACACCAAATTCATGAAAAGAAAATGTTTGAGTACCTGTTACTGTGACAATCAGAGAACAGATTCCAGTGTTTCCTGCATTGTCTTTTGAACTGCAGTTGACCGTTGTGTTCCCGACCATAAATGTATCATTGGATGTGTGAGAACAAATCACAATTGGATTTGAATCCACGTTATCAGTTGCAGTTGGGTTAATCATAACACTGGAAGATGAATTCATTCCCATATCGGTAGTAGATGCTACATTTGGGCAATTTAGGGTAGGTGCTTCATCATCTGCAAGGCGAAACAAATTGAATCAAGCCGAATATAAATCAGTACTTGTAGATATATATTAGATTTCGGCAAACAACATGTGAAGAGAATGATTCCAGGACTGGTAAGCTATGAAAATTGTAACAAAATACTAAATAAGATGAGACAGACACCTAATTGATTAAAAGAAAATGTTTGATTACCTGTTACTGTGACAATCAGAGAACAGGTTCCAGTGTTTCCTGCATTGTCTTTTGAACTGCAGTTGACCGTTGTGTTCCCGACCATAAATGTATCATTGGATGTATGAGAACAAATCACAGTTGGATTTGAATCCACGCTATCAGTTGCAGTTGGGTTAATCATAACACTGGAAGATGAATTCATTCCCATATCGGTAGTAGATGCTACATTTGGGCAATTTAGAGTAGGTGCTTCATCATCTGCAAGGCGAAACAAATTGAATCAAGCCAAATATAAATCAGTACTTGTAGATATATATTAGATTTCGGCAAACAACATGTGAAGAGAATGATTCCAGGACTGGTAAGCTATGAAAATTGTAACAAAATACTAAATAAGATGAGACAGACACCTAATTGATTAAAAGAAAATGTTTGATTACCTGTTACTGTGACAATCAGAGAACAGGTTCCAGTGTTTCCTGCATTGTCTTTTGAACTGCAGTTGACCGTTGTGTTCCCGACCATAAATGTATCATTGGATGTATGAGAACAAATCACAGTTGGATTTGAATCCACGTTATCAGTTGCAGTTGGGTTAATCATAACGTTGGAAGATGAATTCATTCCCATATCGGTAGTAGATGCTACATTTGGGCAATTCAGAGTAGGTTCTTCATCATCTGCAAGATAAGACAAATTGAATCAAGCCGAACATAAATCAATACTTGTGGAAACAATAAAATCTTGATTTCAGCAAACCACATGTGAAGAGAGTGATTTAAGGTAAGCAATGAAATATGACATATGTTTCATTTCCAAGAAAAATACGAGAGAAGATCGGACAGAAAACGAATTGATGAAAAGAAAATGTTTGATTACCTGTCACTGTGGCAATCAGAGAACAGGTTCCAGTGTTTCCTGCATTGTCCTTTGAACTGCAGTTGACCGTTGTGTTCCCGATCTTAAATGTATCATTGGATGTATGAGAACAAATCACAGTTAGATTTGAATCCACGTTATCAGTTGCAGTTGGGTTAATCATAACACTGGAAGATGAATTCATTCCCATATCGGTAGTAGATGCTACATTTGGGCAATTTAGAGTAGGTGCTTCATCATCTGCAAGGCGAAACAAATTGAATCAAGCCAAATATAAATCAGTACTTGTAGATATATATTAGATTTCGGCAAACAACATGTGAAGAGAATGATTCCAGGACTGGTAAGCTATGAAAATTGTAACAAAATACTAAATAAGATGAGACAGACACCTAATTGAATGTTTGATTACCTGTTACTGTGACAATCAGAGAACAGATTCCAGTGTTTCCTGCATTGTCTTTTGAAGTGCAGTTGACCGTTGTGTTCCCGACCATAAATGTATCATTGGATGTATGAGAACAAATCACAGTTCGATTTGAATCCACGTTATCAGTTGCAGTTGGGTTAATCATAACACTGGAAGATGAATTCATTCCCATATCGGTAGTAGATGCTACATTTGGGCAATTCAGAGTAGGTTCTTCATCATCTGCAAGATAAGACAAATTGAATCAAGCCGAACATAAATCAATACTTGTGGAAACAATAAAATCTTGATTTCAGCAAACCACATGTGAAGAGAGTGATTTAAGGTAAGCAATGAAATATGACATATGTTTCATTTCCAAGAAAAATACGAGAGAAGATCGGACAGAAAACGAATTGATGAAAAGAAAATGTTTGATTACCTGTCACTGTGGCAATCAGAGAACAGGTTCCAGTGTTTCCTGCATTGTCCTTTGAACTGCAGTTGACCGTTGTGTTCCCGATCTTAAATGTATCATTGGATGTATGAGAACAAATCACAGTTAGATTTGAATCCACGTTATCAGTTGCAGTTGGGTTAATCATAACACTGGAAGATGAATTCATTCCCATATCGGTAGTAGATGCTACATTTGGGCAATTTAGAGTAGGTGCTTCATCATCTGCAAGGCGAAACAAATTGAATCAAGCCAAATATAAATCAGTACTTGTAGATATATATTAGATTTCGGCAAACAACATGTGAAGAGAATGATTCCAGGACTGGTAAGCTATGAAAATTGTAACAAAATACTAAATAAGATGAGACAGACACCTAATTGAATGTTTGATTACCTGTTACGGTGACAATCAGAGAACAGATTCCAGTGTTTCCTGCATTGTCTTTTGAAGTGCAGTTGACCGTTGTGTTCCCGACCATAAATGTATCATTGGATGTATGAGAACAAATCACAGTTCGATTTGAATCCACGTTATCAGTTGCAGTTGGGTTAATCATAACACTGGAAGATGAATTCATTCCCATATCGGTAGTAGATGCTACATTTGGGCAATTCAGAGTAGGTTCTTCATCATCTGCAAGATAAGACAAATTGAATCAAGCCGAACATAAATCAATACTTGTGGAAACAATAAAATCTTGATTTCAGCAAACCACATGTGAAGAGAGTGATTTAAGGTAAGCAATGAAATATGAAATATGTTTCATTTCCAAGAAAAATACGAGAGAAGATCGGACAGAAAACGAATTGATGAAAAGAAAATGTTTGAATACCTGTCACTGTGGCAATCAGAGAACAGGTTCCAGTGTTTCCTGCATTGTCTGTGGAACTGCAGTTGACCGTTGTGTTCCCGATCTTAAATGTATCATTGGATGTATGAGAACAAATCACAGTTCGATTTGAATCCACGTTATCAGTTGCAGTTGGGTTAATCATAACATTGGAAGATGAATTCATTCCCATATCGGTAGTAGATGCTACATTTGGGCAATTTAGGGTAGGTGCTTCATCATCTGCAAGGCGAAACAAATTGAATCAAGCCAAATATAAATCAGTACTTGCAGATATATATTAGATTTCGGCAAACAACATGTGGAGGGAATGATCCCAGGTAAGCTATTAAAAATGTAACAAAATACTGGATAAAATCAGACAGACACCAAATTCATGAAAAGAAAATGTTTGATTACCTGTTACTGTGACAATCAGAGAACAGATTCCAGTGTTTCCTGCATTGTCTTTTGAACTGCAGTTGACCGTTGTGTTCCCGACCATAAATGTATCATTGGATGTATGAGAACAAATCACAGTTCGATTTGAATCCACGTTATCAGTTGCAGTTGGGTTAATCATAACGTTGGAAGATGAATTCATTCCCATATCGGTAGTAGATGCTACATTTGGGCAATTCAGAGTAGGTGCTTCATCATCTGCAAGACAAGACATATTGAATCAAGCCGAATATAAATCAGTACTTGCAGATATATATTAGATTTCGGCAAACAACATGTGGAGGGAATGATCCCAGGTAAGCTATTAAAAATGTAACAAAATACTGGATATAATCGGACAGACACCAAATTCATGAAAAGAAAATGTTTGAGTACCTGTTACTGTTGTAGTAACGTGATATTCTAATACAGCTTACACATAATTTGTCACAGCTGATTGAAGTTAAAAGTGAAATGTCGCCCTCAGTTGGGGTAATAAAGGGATCTTGGTTACAGGCGTATGAACAATGCAAGATAGTCTGAATTTGCGATTTATTCAGGTAATTGTCTGCTTATCAAGCTGATGGAATGCTGCAGCTATCGTCGATAGGCAGATATGACATTTGGCGACGAGGTAAAAGGTATTTTTTTTGCATATAAACTGACTTAACGCATCAAAAGTTCGCTGAAACTAGTTTAGGTCGATGTTCGCTATGCATGTATGCCTATGTGTGGGACTGTGACTGTTGCCGTGTCATTCGCGTTCGCATAACACAAGTACTGAAGTAGTGTAGTGTTCATGTCAAAATGGCCAGCGGTATCGGCAGCCTACCGTTGTTCCCATCATTCGACAGTGAAATGGACCGCCCAGACGTGTCTAATCGGTGGAAAAAGTGGCTATCGCGACTAGAGAACTTGTTTGTTGCCTTGGATATTGCAAATGATAAGAGAAAACGAGC
The DNA here is from genome assembly GCA_025617745.1 of Heliocidaris erythrogramma. Taxonomy (NCBI): domain Eukaryota; kingdom Metazoa; phylum Echinodermata; class Echinoidea; order Camarodonta; family Echinometridae; genus Heliocidaris; species Heliocidaris erythrogramma. The sequence continues at coordinate 34,197,515 of CM046859.1, read as the reverse complement.
TCTCCTGCTACACTACGCGGGTGAGCATGTTCATGATATTTATGATGCCGAGTCAACGAGTCGTGTGATTGTGAGGCCAGCTAGCCCTGCTTCTTCCACTGCACCCGCACCTGCCCCTACTCCCGACCCCTCATATACTGATACAGTCAAGGTTCTGAGTGACTATTTCTCGCCGAAGCGGAACCTGCAAATGGAGATTTTTGTTTTCCGATCATGTCATCAGAAGCCTGGACAAAGTTTAGAGGCTTACGTCACAGAGCTTCGAGCATTGGCGCAGACGTGTAATTTTCATGATAACAACAGCGAAATCTTGAGCCAGCTGATACAGCACTGCACCTCCTTGCGATTCAGGAGAAGAGCGCTTCGTGAGCAGGATAAGAGTCTTAGTGATATCCTCGCAATGGGCAGACTCCTCGAACAAGCTGACGCTCAAGCCAAGCTGATGGACGGAGGCCTCGACACTGCAAATGTGAAAGCTGTCCGACAAGACAAGGCCCGCCCCCGACCTCAATCGCAGGTCACGCGTTCTTCGAAACCCTCATCTAAAGCTGCCTCCAATACATGTCGCTATTGTGGTGGCAAACTGCCGCACGCAAGTTGCCCTGCCCGGGGCAAGATCTGCCATTTCTGCAATAAGAAAGACCACTTCGAGAGTGTGTGCCTGTCTAAGGCCAGATCGCGTCTGCATGTCAAAGCGGTCGACAACGCTACGCGGATCGATGTTCCCAATTTGCCCGTCCCTAGTCGACCCCCTTCAGACTCTTCCTCGGACGAATATTGCTATTCAGTCACCGAGGGAAGCGTTGCCTCGGTGCGGCCACGTACCACGCTGATAGTCGGGAACGTGGAAATTGATTTTCTTGTGGACACAGGAACCACCGCAAACATCATTGATGAAGAGACATATGGCTTGTTGGGTAAGCCTCGCCTATTGCCCACACATGGACCGCCGCTCGTTGCATATGGATCGGATAAGCCCCTCCCGCTCATTGGACAGTGCAATTTGTCCGTTGAAAATAATGGTGACACTCACTGCTTTATCTTCAACGTTGTTGCTGGAAGATACGGGTGTCTCCTCAATTATGACACATCTCTAGCCTTGGGACTTGTGAAATTCATGGGCGCTGTCGCTGACTATAAACGTCGTTTCCCGTCACTTTCCAATGGCATTGGAAAACTCGCGGACAAGCAGTTTATGTTGCACATTGACAAGGATGTACCACCGGTGGCTATCACTAATCGTCGTACCCCCTTCCACCTTCGAGAGAAAGTCGCGTTAGAGCTTGACAGACTGCTTGACGAAGACGTCATAGAGCCAGTCGTTGGGGAGCCGACACCCTGGGTATCCCCGATAGTTACGCCTCCGAAGAAAGATGGCTCAATTCGCATCTGCGTTGACATGCGCAGACCTAACAAAGCCATCAAGCGTGAGAGACATTCAACGCCGACAGTTGACGAGTTGCTCAGCGATCTAAATGGTGCAAAGATATTCAGCAAAATCGACCTGCGAGCTGGCTACCATCAACTCGAATTGGCCCCGGAATCGCGATACATCACGACATTCGCTACACATCGTGGTCTCTATCGCTACAAGCGCCTCAATTTCGGAATATCGTCTGCAAGTGAAATTTTCCAGGAAGCAGTTCGCGATGTTATCCGTGGCATCAAAGGCGCCAAAAACATCAGTGATGACATCATCTGTTTCGGCAGCGGTAGCAACGCTAAAGCTGATCATGATCGTGCAGTCCACGAAGTCATGACGGCGCTCCAGCGGAGTGGTCTGACGGTCAGCTGGAACAAATGTGAATTCGGTGTCCGCCGCATTGAATTCTTCGGGTTGATCTTTTCAGATCACGGAGTATCGCCAGATCCGAAAAAATTTGCGGCCGTCAAGGAAGCCGCTCCTCCTCGCAATGCTGCAGAAGTGCGTAGTCTACTCGGCATGCTGAACTACAGTTCCCGCTTCATCAAAGACTACGCCTCTCTGAGCGAGCCGCTACGCCGTCTCACAGCAAAGGACGCGGAATGGGTTTGGCACGATGAACAGCAAGCAGCATTTGATTCGCTGAAGTCTGAGCTTATGGATTCAACTGTTATGTCCTACTATGACCCCGAAGCAGACATCGAGATCATCACCGACGCTAGCCCTGTTGGCCTTGGGGCTATTCTTTCTCAGCATGAAAAACCTGTTGCGTTCGCCAGCCGTGCCTTGAGTCATGCTGAATCTCGCTACAGCCAGACAGAGCGTGAAGCCCTTGCCGTTGTATGGGCGTGTGAGCATTTTGATTTGTATGTCCGTGGAGCATCGCAGTTTAGCGTCATCACTAACCACAAGCCTTTGCTTCATGTGTGGGAGAAGCCGAAGCCGCCTCTCCGTCTCGAGCGGTGGGGACTACGCCTACAACCCTACAAGCTATGCATCAAATATCGCCCAGGTCGCGAGAACCCAGCAGACTACATGTCGCGTCATCCGCGCTCATCTGCCTCACGTGCTGACCAACGTTCGCAGGAGCTCGCAGAGCAGTATGTATGTTTCGTTGCGCAAACGTCGACACCATCCGCGATGACCCTGAGCGAAATCGCGGAAGCCACGGTCGCTGATAATACCCTCATGAAAGCTATTGAGTTTACACGTAGCGGACGCTGGCATGATCTTGCTAGTGTCAACCAGCCTGGCATCGATATTCGTAAGCTACAAGAGTATCGTAATGTAAAAGATGATCTCACATGCTATAATGACAATGTGTTGCTACGTGGACAGCGCATCGTTGTACCTTCAGCTCTTCGTGATCGCGTTGTATCGATAGCCCATGAAGGTCACCAGGGAATATCGAGAACAAAATCGCTCCTCCGATCAAAGGTGTGGTTTCCTGGGATGGACTCCACCGTCGAAGCCACAATCCGCCTTTGTCAAGCTTGTCAGGTAGTTCAAGATACGCATACCCCTCTTGAGCCGCTTCGCATGTCCGATATGCCTCCTGGCCCATGGCAACATGTCAGTATCGATTTCTGTGGACCCCTACCCACGGGCGACTATCTCATGGTCCTCATCGACGAATTTTCTCGATATCCGGTCGTCGAGATTGTGAAATCAGTCTCTGCGACAACCGTCATACCGGTCTTAGATAAAGTCCTTGCGGTGTTTGGATTTCCAGCAGTTCTGAAGTCTGACAATGGCAGCCCATTCAACTCGGAAGCGTTTGCCCGATACGTAAAACATAGCGGTTTCACACATCGCCGTATCACCCCTCGCTGGCCTAGAGCCAATTCGCAGGCAGAAGCCTTCAACAAACCGCTGATGAAGGCTGTCCGAGCAGCATCCCTTACACAGCAGAACTGGAAACAGCAGATGTTTGTCTTCCTTCGCCAGTACCGTGCAACCCCTCACACGTCAACAGGGGTATCCCCTTTTCGGCTGATGTTCGGTCGCGATCCCTGTACACGCCTCCCAGATGTACCTCCCTCGAAAGTTGGTTGCCATAGCGACGACATTCGACCCGGTCATCAACACACACTCAACAAAGCAATCGCAAGAGATGGAGTAGCGAAGTCGAAACAGAAGCTGTACGCTGATAAGCGACAACGAGCACGTGTTAGCGATATCGCGGTCGGTGACTCTGTATTGCTTCGACGTGACACTCGAGGAGATAAGTTCTCCACCCCCTTCGTTCCCAATCCCATGGTGGTTATCGCGAGAAAAGGGAACATGATCACAGCAGAGTCAGCTGATCGAAAATGTACACGCAACGTTTCGTTCTTCAAGAAAGTCTCATTTCGTGGTTCCCCCTTCGCCTCCGAGGCGGATGTCGATAACTATGATGACGATGTTCCAATTCTTGGACATCATGTTGATGTTCCCCCAGCCCCGAACGCTCACTCACGACATCCTGCCCCCTCCAGTCGCCCCTGACTGTTTCTATAGAACAGTCCCATGGTGTTAGATGTATGTAGCTAAATGATTCTGGTGTTTGCATTTCATTTTAGCAATTTCTGCATATTTTGTATTATTACAGTGTATTTGTACACACCAATTTCACTTGTTTAGTGATCTTGAATTGAACGCATAACTTTTTCATTCATCTTCCTTGTTTTTGGCTCAATATGAAAAAAACAAACAAACAAAAACAACAACAACACAGGAATAACAACAATCGAACATGAGTTTGATAATTGTGGAACAAAGTGAAAATGGTGTTTGTCATAGTTTTTACAGTTTTCTGGATTTATACTTATGCCCACATGTACAGTGTACAATCCTTTTGTTGAGGTCTACAATGTTCCATTGTATGTTTACAAGTTGGTATACTGTCTTTCAAAATGTTAATGCATTTCCGCATCTCCCTGCCAGGTTGATTTTATTGAAAAGGGAGAGAGGAAAGATGAAAAGAAAAGATAGATATCTTATCTACCAAAGCAGAAAATGTAACAAAATGATGTAAAGTGTACACCTGAAAGTACAATGAAGGCAGAAACATGATGTGATATTATGTTATGAACAGAGTGCTCTAAATCAAAATCATTGATTGCTTGCCACAAAATAGTTTAGTTTGTTTAATGATCTTTATGGGCAAGTACTCATTTGCAGACTTTTAAAGTTAATTGCTGATTAGGTGTTAAATGGCACACACGTGCACTTTGTTTCTGTTAGATGGAAATAACCTTCATAAGGTTTTTCGTGTTATGATAGTTTATTAATCTTTTGTTATGTTCAAGCGAGGTTATAAATGGTACAGAGTTTGCTATGTCAAGTTCGAGAAAATAATTATAATTATTGCTGTGTTTGCATGCATTTGGTTCAGAAGAAAATAAACATCTCGTTCATAACCCAACAGGAGTATTAATGGCTACAACTCGTTGGAAACAAGATAAACAAAATACTCAGAGATATCTTAGTTGTTAGATAACATGATATTTTAATATTCAAATAGATCAGTTGCATACTCCTCTATGCTGACATTGAATTTGCTTACTGGTTAATGTATATGCACATTCTCTTAAAGTGTTGGAAATATTAATATCAAAGAAGGGAGGGATGTAGTAACGTGATATTCTAATACAGCTTACACATAATTTGTCACAGCTGATTGAAGTTAAAAGTGAAATGTCGCCCTCAGTTGGGGTAATAAAGGGATCTTGGTTACAAGCGTATGAACAATGCAAGATAGTCTGAATTTGCGATTTATTCAGGTAATTGTCTGCTTATCAAGCTGATGGAATGCTGCAGCTATCGTCGATAGGCAGATATGACAACTGTGACAATCAGAGAACAGATTCCAGTGTTTCCTGCATTGTCTTTTGAACTGCAGTTGACCGTTGTGTTCCCGACCATAAATGTATCATTGGATGTATGAGAACAAATCACAGCTGGATTTGAATCCACGTTATCAGTTGCAGTTGGGTTAATCATAACATTGGGGATGAATTCATTCCCATATCGGTAGTAGATGCTACATTTGGGCAATTTAGGGTAGGTGCTTCATCATCTGCAAGGCGAAATAAATTGAATCAAGCCAAATATAAATCAGTACTTGCAGATTTATATTAGATTTCGGCAAACAACATGTGGAGGGAATGATCCCAGGTAAGCTATTAAAAATGTAACAAAATACTGGATATAATCGGACAGACACCAAATTCATGAAAAGAAAATGTTTGAGTACCTGTTACTGTGACAATCAGAGAACAGATTCCAGTGTTTCCTGCATTGTCTTTTGAACTGCAGTTGACCGTTGTGTTCCCGACCATAAATGTATCATTGGATGTGTGAGAACAAATCACAATTGGATTTGAATCCACGTTATCAGTTGCAGTTGGGTTAATCATAACACTGGAAGATGAATTCATTCCCATATCGGTAGTAGATGCTACATTTGGGCAATTTAGGGTAGGTGCTTCATCATCTGCAAGGCGAAACAAATTGAATCAAGCCAAATATAAATCAGTACTTGTAGATATATATTAGATTTCGGCAAACAACATGTGAAGAGAATGATTCCAGGACTGGTAAGCTATGAAAATTGTAACAAAATACTAAATAAGATGAGACAGACACCCTAATTGATGAAAAGCAAATGTTTGAATACCTGTCACTGTGGCAATCAGAGAACAGGTTCCAGTGTTTCCTGCATTGTCTTTTGAGCTGCAGTTGACCGTTGTGTTCCCGACCATAAATGTATCATTGGATGTATGAGAACAAATCACAGTTCGATTTGAATCCACGTTATCAGTTGCAGTTGGGTTAATCATAACGTTGGAAGATGAATTCATTCCCATATCGGTAGTAGATGCTACATTTGGGCAATTCAGAGTAGGTTCTTCATCATCTGCAAGATAAGACAAATTGAATCAAGCCGAACATAAATCAATACTTGTGGAAACAATAAAATCTTGATTTCAGCAAACCACATGTGAAGAGAGTGATTTAAGGTAAGCAATGAAATATGAAATATGTTTCATTTCCAAGAAAAATACGAGAGAAGATCGGACAGAAAACGAATTGATGAAAAGAAAATGTTTGAATACCTGTCACTGTGGCAATCAGAGAACAGGTTCCAGTGTTTCCTGCATTGTCCTTTGAACTGCAGTTGACCGTTGTGTTCCCGATCTTAAATGTATCATTGGATGTATGAGAACAAATCACAGTTAGATTTGAATCCACGTTATCAGTTGCAGTTGGGTTAATCATAACATTGGAAGATGAATTCATTCCCATGGCGGTAGTAGATGCTACATTTGGGCAATTCAGAGTAGGTGCTTCATCATCTGCAAGACAAGACACATTGAATCAAGCCGAATATAAATCAGTACTTGTAGATATATATTAGATTTCGGCAAACAACATGTGAAGAGAATGATTCCAGGACTGGTAAGCTATGAAAATTGTAACAAAATACTAAATAAGATGAGACAGACACCTAATTGATGAAAAGAAAATGTTTGATTACCTGTTACTGTGACAATCAGAGAACAGATTCCAGTGTTTCCTGCATTGTCTTTTGAACTGCAGTTGACCGTTGTGTTCCCGACCATAAATGTATCATTGGATGTATGAGAACAAATCACAGTTCGATTTGAATCCACGTTATCAGTTGCAGTTGGGTTAATCATAACGTTGGAAGATGAATTCATTCCCATATCGGTAATAGATGCTACATTTGGGCAATTCAGAGTAGGTGCTTCATCATCTGCAAGACAAGACATATTAAATCAAGCCGAATATAAATCAGTACTTGCAGATATATATTAGATTTCGGCAAACAACATGTGGAGGGAATGATCCCAGGTAAGCTATTAAAAATGTAACAAAATACTGGATATAATCGGACAGACACCAAATTCATGAAAAGAAAATGTTTGAGTACCTGTTACTGTGACAATCAGAGAACAGATTCCAGTGTTTCCTGCATTGTCTTTTGAACTGCAGTTGACCGTTGTGTTCCCGACCATAAATGTATCATTGGATGTGTGAGAACAAATCACAATTGGATTTGAATCCACGTTATCAGTTGCAGTTGGGTTAATCATAACACTGGAAGATGAATTCATTCCCATATCGGTAGTAGATGCTACATTTGGGCAATTTAGGGTAGGTGCTTCATCATCTGCAAGACAAGACAAATTGAATCAAGCCGAATATAAATCAGTACTTGTAGATATATATTAGATTTCGGCAAACAACATGTGAAGAGAATGATTCCAGGACTGGTAAGCTATGAAAATTGTAACAAAATACTAAATAAGATGAGACAGACACCTAATTGATGAAAAGAAAATGTTTGATTACCTGTTACTGTGACAATCAGAGAACAGATTCCAGTGTTTCCTGCATTGTCTTTTGAACTGCAGTTGACCGTTGTGTTCCCGACCATAAATGTATCATTGGATGTATGAGAACAAATCACAGTTCGATTTGAATCCACGTTATCAGTTGCAGTTGGGTTAATCATAACGTTGGAAGATGAATTCATTCCCATATCGGTAATAGATGCTACATTTGGGCAATTCAGAGTAGGTGCTTCATCATCTGCAAGACAAGACATATTAAATCAAGCCGAATATAAATCAGTACTTGCAGATATATATTAGATTTCGGCAAACAACATGTGGAGGGAATGATCCCAGGTAAGCTATTAAAAATGTAACAAAATACTGGATATAATCGGACAGACACCAAATTCATGAAAAGAAAATGTTTGAGTACCTGTTACTGTGACAATCAGAGAACAGATTCCAGTGTTTCCTGCATTGTCTTTTGAACTGCAGTTGACCGTTGTGTTCCCGACCATAAATGTATCATTGGATGTGTGAGAACAAATCACAATTGGATTTGAATCCACGTTATCAGTTGCAGTTGGGTTAATCATAACACTGGAAGATGAATTCATTCCCATATCGGTAGTAGATGCTACATTTGGGCAATTTAGGGTAGGTGCTTCATCATCTGCAAGACAAGACACATTGAATCAAGCCGAATATAAATAAGTACTTGTAGATATATATTAGATTTCGGCAAACAACATGTGAAGAGAATGATTCCAGGACTGGTAAGCTATGAAAATTGTAACAAAATACTAAATAAGATGAGACAGACACCTAATTGAATGTTTGATTACCTGTTACTGTGACAATCAGAGAACAGATTCCAGTGTTTCCTGCATTGTCCTTTGAACTGCAGTTGACCGTTGTGTTCCCGACCATAAATGTATCATTGGATGTATGAGAACAAATCACAGTTCGATTTGAATCCACGTTATCAGTTGCAGTTGGGTTAATCATAACATTGGAAGATGAATTCATTCCCATGTCGGTAGTAGATGCTACATTTGGGCAATTCAGAGTAGGTGCTTCATCATCTGCAAGACAAGACAAATTGAATCAAGCCGAATATAAATAAGTACTTGTAGATATATATTAGATTTCGGCAAACAACATGTGAAGAGAATGATTCCAGGACTGGTAAGCTATGAAGATTGTAACAAAATACTAAATAAGATGAGACAGACACCTAATTGAATGTTTGATTACCTGTTACTGTGACAATCAGAGAACAGATTCCAGTGTTTCCTGCATTGTCTTTTGAACTGCAGTTGACCGTTGTGTTCCCGACCATAAATGGATCATTGGATGTATGAGAACAAATCACAGTTCGATTTGAATCCACGTTATCAGTTGCAGTTGGGTTAATCATAACGTTGGAAGATGAATTCATTCCCATATCGGTAGTAGATGCTACATTTGGGCAATTCAGAGTAGGTGCTTCATCATCTGCAAGACAAGACATATTGAATCAAGCCGAATATAAATCAGTACTTGCAGATATATATTAGATTTCGGCAAACAACATGTGGAGGGAATGATCCCAGGTAAGCTATTAAAAATGTAACAAAATACTGGATATAATCGGACAGACACCAAATTCATGAAAAGAAAATGTTTGAGTACCTGTTACTGTGACAATCAGAGAACAGATTCCAGTGTTTCCTGCATTGTCTTTTGAACTGCAGTTGACCGTTGTGTTCCCGACCATAAATGTATCATTGGATGTGTGAGAACAAATCACAATTGGATTTGAATCCACGTTATCAGTTGCAGTTGGGTTAATCATAACACTGGAAGATGAATTCATTCCCATATCGGTAGTAGATGCTACATTTGGGCAATTTAGGGTAGGTGCTTCATCATCTGCAAGACAAGACAAATTGAATCAAGCCGAATATAAATCAGTACTTGTAGATATATATTAGATTTCGGCAAACAACATGTGAAGAGAATGATTCCAGGACTGGTAAGCTATGAAAATTGTAACAAAATACTAAATAAGATGAGACAGACACCTAATTGAATGTTTGATTACCTGTTACTGTGACAATCAGAGAACAGATTCCAGTGTTTCCTGCATTGTCTTTTGAACTGCAGTTGACCGTTGTGTTCCCGATCTTAAATGTATCATTGGATGTATGAGAACAAATCACGGTTAGCTTTGAATCCACGTTATCAGTTGCAGTTGGGTTAATCATAACATTGGAAGATGAATTCATTCCCATGTCGGTAGTAGATGCTACATTTGGGCAATTCAGAGTAGGTGCTTCATCATCTGCAAGACAAGACACATTGAATCAAGCCGAATATAAATAAGTACTTGTAGATATATATTAGATTTCGGCAAACAACATGTGAAGAGAATGATTCCAGGACTGGTAAGCTATGAAGATTGTAACAAAATACTAAATAAGATGAGACAGACACCTAATTGAATGTTTGATTACCTGTTACTGTGACAATCAGAGAACAGATTGCAGTGTTTCCTGCATTGTCTTTTGAACTGCAGTTGACCGTTGTGTTCCCGACCATAAATGTATCATTGGATGTATGAGAACAAATCACGGTTGGATTTGAATCCACGTTATCAGTTGCAGTTGGGTTAATCATAACATTGGAAGATGAATTCATTCCCATGTCGGTAGTAGATGCTACATTTGGGCAATTCAGAGTAGGTGCTTCATCATCTGCAAGACAAGACAAATTGAATCAAGCCGAATATAAATAAGTACTTGTAGATATATATTAGATTTCGGCAAACAACATGTGAAGAGAATGATTCCAGGACTGGTAAGCTATGAAAATTGTAACAAAATACTAAATAAGATGAGACAGACACCTAATTGAATGTTTGATTACCTGTTACTGTGACAATCAGAGAACAGATTCCAGTGTTTCCTGCATTGTCTTTTGAACTGCAGTTGACCGTTGTGTTCCCGACCATAAATGTATCATTGGATGTATGAGAACAAATCACAGTTCGATTTGAATCCACGTTATCAGTTGCAGTTGGGTTAATCATAACGTTGGAAGATGAATTCATTCCCATATCGGTAGTAGATGCTACATTTGGGCAATTCAGAGTAGGTGCTTCATCATCTGCAAGACAAGACAAATTGAATCAAGCCGAATATAAATAAGTACTTGTAGATATATATTAGATTTCGGCAAACAACATGTGAAGAGAATGATTCCAGGACTGGTAAGCTATGAAAATTGTAACAAAATACTAAATAAGATGAGACAGACACCTAATTGAATGTTTGATTACCTGTTACTGTGACAATCAGAGAACAGATTCCAGTGTTTCCTGCATTGTCTTTTGAACTGCAGTTGACCGTTGTGTTCCCGACCATAAATGTATCATTGGATGTATGAGAACAAATCACAGTTCGATTTGAATCCACGTTATCAGTTGCAGTTGGGTTAATCATAACGTTGGAAGATGAATTCATTCCCATATCGGTAGTAGATGCTACATTTGGGCAATTTAGGGTAGGTGCTTCATCATCTGCAAGACAAGACAAATTGAATCAAGCCGAATATAAATCAGTACTTGTAGATATATATTAGATTTCGGCAAACAACATGTGAAGAGAATGATTCCAGGACTGGTAAGCTATGAAAATTGTAACAAAATACTAAATAAGATGAGACAGACACCTAATTGAATGTTTGATTACCTGTTACTGTGACAATCAGAGAACAGATTCCAGTGTTTCCTGCATTGTCTTTTGAACTGCAGTTGACCGTTGTGTTCCCGATCTTAAATGTATCATTGGATGTATGAGAACAAATCACAGTTGGATTTGAATCCACGTTATCAGTTGCAGTTGGGTTAATCATAACATTGGAAGATGAATTCATTCCCATGTCGGTAGTAGATGCTACATTTGGGCAATTCAGAGTAGGTGCTTCATCATCTGCAAGACAAGACACATTGAATCAAGCCGAATATAAATAAGTACTTGTAGATATATATTAGATTTCGGCAAACAACATGTGAAGAGAATGATTCCAGGACTGGTAAGCTATGAAAATTGTAACAAAATACTAAATAAGATGAGACAGACACCTAATTGAATGTTTGATTACCTGTTACTGTGACAAACAGAGAACAGATTCCAGTGTTTCCTGCATTGTCTTTTGAACTGCAGTTGACCGTTGTGTTCCCTACCATAAATGTATCATTGGATGTATGAGAACAAATCACAGTTCGATTTGAATCCACGTTATCAGTTGCAGTTGGGTTAATCATAACGTTGGAAGATGAATTCATTCCCATATCGGTAGTAGATGCTACATTTGGGCAATTCAGAGTAGGTGCTTCATCATCTGCAAGACAAGACATATTGAATCAAGCCGAATATAAATCAGTACTTGCAGATATATATTAGATTTCGGCAAACAACATGTGAAGAGAATGATTCCAGGACTGGTAAGCTATGAAAATTGTAACAAAATACTAAATAAGATGAGACAGACACCTAATTGAATGTTTGATTACCTGTTACTGTGACAATCAGAGAACAGATTCCAGTGTTTCCTGCATTGTCTTTTGAACTGCAGTTGACCGTTGTGTTCCCGACCATATATGTATCATTGGATGTGTGAGAACAAATCACAATTGGATTTGAATCCACGTTATCAGTTGCAGTTGGGTTAATCATAACACTGGAAGATGAATTCATTCCCATATCGGTAGTAGATGCTACATTTGGGCAATTTAGGGTAGGTGCTTCATCATCTGCAAGACAAGACAAATTGAATCAAGCCGAATATAAATAAGTACTTGTAGATATATATTAGATTTCGGCAAACAACATGTGAAGAGAATGATTCCAGGACTGGTAAGCTATGAAAATTGTAACAAAATACTAAATAAGATGAGACAGACACCTAATTGAATGTTTGATTACCTGTTACTGTGACAATCAGAGAACAGATTCCAGTGTTTCCTGCATTGTCTTTTGAACTGCAGTTGACCGTTGTGTTCCCGATCTTAAATGTATCATTGGATGTATGAGAACAAATCACAGTTGGATTTGAATCCACGTTATCAGTTGCAGTTGGGTTAATCATAACATTGGAAGATGAATTCATTCCCATGTCGGTAGTAGATGCTACATTTGGGCAATTCAGAGTAGGTGCTTCATCATCTGCAAGACAAGACACATTGAATCAAGCCGAATATAAATAAGTACTTGTAGATATATATTAGATTTCGGCAAACAACATGTGAAGAGAATGATTCCAGGACTGGTAAGCTATGAAAATTGTAACAAAATACTAAATAAGATGAGACAGACACCTAATTGAATGTTTGATTACCTGTTACTGTGACAATCAGAGAACAGATTCCAGTGTTTCCTGCATTGTCTTTTGAACTGCAGTTGACCGTTGTGTTCCCTACCATAAATGTATCATTGGATGTATGAGAACAAATCACAGTTCGATTTGAATCCACGTTATCAGTTGCAGTTGGGTTAATCATAACGTTGGAAGATGAATTCATTCCCATATCGGTAGTAGATGCTACATTTGGGCAATTCAGAGTAGGTGCTTCATCATCTGCAAGACAAGACATATTGAATCAAGCCGAATATAAATCAGTACTTGCAGATATATATTAGATTTCGGCAAACAACATGTGGAGGGAATGATCCCAGGTAAGCTATTAAAAATGTAACAAAATACTGGATATAATCGGACAGACACCAAATTCATGAAAAGAAAATGTTTGAGTACCTGTTACTGTGACAATCAGAGAACAGATTCCAGTGTTTCCTGCATTGTCTTTTGAACTGCAGTTGACCGTTGTGTTCCCGACCATAAATGTATCATTGGATGTATGAGAACAAATCACAGTTCGATTTGAATCCACGTTATCAGTTGCAGTTGGGTTAATCATAACACTGGAAGATGAATTCATTCCCATATCGGTAGTAGATGCTACATTTGGGCAATTTAGGGTAGGTGCTTCATCATCTGCAAGGCGAAATAAATTGAATCAAGCCAAATATAAATCAGTACTTGCAGATATATATTAGATTTCGGCAAACAACATGTGGAGGGAATGATCCCAGGTAAGCTATTAAAAATGTAACAAAATACTGGATATAATCGGACAGACACCAAATTCATGAAAAGAAAATGTTTGAGTACCTGTTACTGTGACAATCAGAGAACAGATTCCAGTGTTTCCTGCATTGTCTTTTGAACTGCAGTTGACCGTTGTGTTCCCGACCATAAATGTATCATTGGATGTGTGAGAACAAATCACAATTGGATTTGAATCCACGTTATCAGTTGCAGTTGGGTTAATCATAACACTGGAAGATGAATTCATTCCCATATCGGTAGAAGATGCTACATTTGGGCAATTTAGGGTAGGTGCTTCATCATCTGCAAGGCGAAACAAATTGAATCAAGCCAAATATAAATCAGTACTTGTAGATATATATTAGATTTCGGCAAACAACATGTGAAGAGAATGATTCCATTACTGGTAAGCTATGAAAATTGTAACAAAATACTAAATAAGATGAGACAGACACCCTAATTGATGACAAGAAAATGTTTGATTACCTGTTACTGTGACAATCAGAGAACAGATTCCAGTGTTTCCTGCATTGTCTTTTGAACTGCAGTTGACCGTTGTGTTCCCGACCATAAATGTATCATTGGATGTGTGAGAACAAATCACAATTGGATTTGAATCCACGTTATCAGTTGCAGTTGGGTTAATCATAACACTGGAAGATGAATTCATTCCCATATCGGTAGTAGATGCTACATTTGGGCAATTTAGGGTAGGTGCTTCATCATCTGCAAGGCGAAACAAATTGAATCAAGCCGAATATAAATCAGTACTTGTAGATATATATTAGATTTCGGCAAACAACATGTGAAGAGAATGATTCCATTACTGGTAAGCTATGAAAATTGTAACAAAATACTAAATAAGATGAGACAGACACCTAATTGATGAAAAGAAAATGTTTGATTACCTGTTACTGTGACAATCAGAGAACAGGTTCCAGTGTTTCCTGCATTGTCTTTTGAACTGCAGTTGACCGTTGTGTTCCCGACCATAAATGTATCATTGGATGTATGAGAACAAATCACAGTTCGATTTGAATCCACGTTATCAGTTGCAGTTGGGTTAATCATAACATTGGAAGATGAATTCATTCCCATGTCGGTAGTAGATGCTACATTTGGGCAATTTAGGGTAGGTGCTTCATCATCTGCAAGACAAGACAAATTGAATCAAGCCGAATATAAATAAGTACTTGTAGATATATATTAGATTTCGGCAAACAACATGTGAAGAGAATGATTCCAGGACTGGTAAGCTATGAAAATTGTAACAAAATACTAAATAAGATGAGACAGACACCTAATTGAATGTTTGATTACCTGTTACTGTGACAATCAGAGAACAGATTCCAGTGTTTCCTGCATTATCGTTTGAACTGCAGTTGACCGTTGTGTTCCCGACCATAAATGTATCATTGGATGTATGAGAACAAATCACAGTTGGATTTGAATCCACGTTATCAGTTGCAGTTGGGTTAATCATAACACTGGAAGATGAATTCATTCCCATATCGGTAGTAGATGCTACATTTGGGCAATTTAGGGTAGGTGCTTCATCATCTGCAAGACAAGACAAATTGAATCAAGCCGAATATAAATAAGTACTTGTAGATATATATTAGATTTCGGCAAACAACATGTGAAGAGAATGATTCCAGGACTGGTAAGCTATGAAAATTGTAACAAAATACTAAATAAGATGAGACAGACAGCAAATTGAATGTTTGATTACCTGTTACTGTGACAATCAGAGAACAGATTCCAGTGTTTCCTGCATTGTCTTTTGAACTGCAGTTGACCGTTGTGTTCCCGACCATAAATGTATCATTGGATGTATGAGAACAAATCACAGTTCGATTTGAATCCACGTTATCAGTTGCAGTTGGGTTAATCATAACATTGGAAGATGAATTCATTCCAATGTCGGTAGTAGATGCTACATTTGGGCAATTCAGAGTAGGTGCTTCATCATCTGCAAGACAAGACAAATTGAATCAAGCCGAATATAAATAAGTACTTGTAGATATATATTAGATTTCGGCAAACAACATGTGAAGAGAATGATTCCAGGACTGGCAAGCTATGAAAATTGTAACAAAATACTAAATAAGATGAGACAGACAGCAAATTGAATGTTTGATTACCTGTTACTGTGACAATCAGAGAACAGATTCCAGTGTTTCCTGCATTGTCTTTTGAACTGCAGTTGACCGTTGTGTTCCCGACCATAAATGTATCATTGGATGTATGAGAACAAATCACAGTTCGATTTGAATCCACGTTATCAGTTGCAGTTGGGTTAATCATAACACTGGAAGATGAATTCATTCCCATATCGGTAGTAGATGCTACATTTGGGCAATTTAGGGTAGGTGCTTCATCATCTGCAAGGCGAAACAAATTGAATCAAGCCAAATATAAATCAGTACTTGCAGATATATATTAGATTTCGGCAAACAACATGTGGAGGGAATGATCCCAGGTAAGCTATTAAAAATGTAACAAAATACTAAATAAGATGAGACAGACACCTAATTGATGAAAAGAAAATGTTTGATTACCTGTTACTGTGACAATCAGAGAACAGGTTCCAGTGTTTCCTGCATTGTCTGAGGAACTGCAGTTGACCGTTGTGTTCCCTACCATAAATGTATCATTGGATGTATGAGAACAAATCACAGTTCGATTTGAATCCACGTTATCAGTTGCAGTTGGGTTAATCATAACGTTGGAAGATGAATTCATTCCCATATCGGTAGTAGATGCTACATTTGGGCAATTCAGAGTAGGTGCTTCATCATCTGCAAGACAAGACATATTGAATCAAGCCGAATATAAATCAGTACTTGCAGATATATATTAGATTTCGGCAAACAACATGTGGAGGGAATGATCCCAGGTAAGCTATTAAAAATGTAACAAAATACTGGATATAATCGGACAGACACCAAATTCATGAAAAGAAAATGTTTGAGTACCTGTTACTGTGACAATCAGAGAACAGATTCCAGTGTTTCCTGCATTGTCTTTTGAACTGCAGTTGACCGTTGTGTTCCCGACCATAAATGTATCATTGGATGTATGAGAACAAATCACAGTTCGATTTGAATCCACGTTATCAGTTGCAGTTGGGTTAATCATAACATTGGAAGATGAATTCATTCCCATATCGGTAGTAGATGCTACATTTGGGCAATTTAGGGTAGGTGCTTCATCATCTGCAAGGCGAAATAAATTGAATCAAGCCAAATATAAATCAGTACTTGCAGATATATATTAGATTTCGGCAAACAACATGTGGAGGGAATGATCCCAGGTAAGCTATTAAAAATGTAACAAAATACTGGATATAATCGGACAGACACCAAATTCATGAAAAGAAAATGTTTGAGTACCTGTTACTGTGACAATCAGAGAACAGATTCCAGTGTTTCCTGCATTGTCTTTTGAACTGCAGTTGACCGTTGTGTTCCCGACCATAAATGTATCATTGGATGTGTGAGAACAAATCACAATTGGATTTGAATCCACGTTATCAGTTGCAGTTGGGTTAATCATAACACTGGAAGATGAATTCATTCCCATATCGGTAGTAGATGCTACATTTGGGCAATTTAGGGTAGGTGCTTCATCATCTGCAAGGCGAAACAAATTGAATCAAGCCAAATATAAATCAGTACTTGTAGATATATATTAGATTTCGGCAAACAACATGTGAAGAGAATGATTCCATTACTGGTAAGCTATGAAAATTGTAACAAAATACTAAATAAGATGAGACAGACACCCTAATTGATGAAAAGAAAATGTTTGATTACCTGTTACTGTGACAATCAGAGAACAGATTCCAGTGTTTCCTGCATTGTCTTTTGAACTGCAGTTGACCGTTGTGTTCCCGACCATAAATGTATCATTGGATGTATGAGAACAAATCACAGTTCGATTTGAATCCACGTTATCAGTTGCAGTTGGGTTAATCATAACGTTGGAAGATGAATTCATTCCCATATCGGTAGTAGATGCTACATTTGGGCAATTCAGAGTAGGTGCTTCATCATCTGCAAGACAAGACATATTGAATCAAGCCGAATATAAATCAGTACTTGCAGATATATATTAGATTTCGGCAAACAACATGTGGAGGGAATGATCCCAGGTAAGCTATTAAAAATGTAACAAAATACTGGATATAATCGGACAGACACCAAATTCATGAAAAGAAAATGTTTGAGTACCTGTTACTGTGACAATCAGAGAACAGATTCCAGTATTTCCTGCATTGTCTTTTGAACTGCAGTTGACCGTTGTGTTCCCGACCATAAATGTATCATTGGATGTGTGAGAACAAATCACAATTGGATTTGAATCCACGTTATCAGTTGCAGTTGGGTTAATCATAACACTGGAAGATGAATTCATTCCCATATCGGTAGTAGATGCTACATTTGGGCAATTTAGGGTAGGTGCTTCATCATCTGCAAGGCGAAAAAAATTGAATCAAGCCGAATATAAATCAGTACTTGTAGATATATATTAGATTTCGGCAAACAACATGTGAAGAGAATGATTCCAGGACTGGTAAGCTATGAAAATTGTAACAAAATACTAAATAAGATGAGACAGACACCTAATTGATGAAAAGAAAATGTTTGATTACCTGTTACTGTGACAATCAGAGAACAGGTTCCAGTGTTTCCTGCATTGTCTTTTGAACTGCAGTTGACCGTTGTGTTGCCGACCATAAATGTATCATTGGATGTATGAGAACAAATCACAGTTCGATTTGAATCCACGTTATCAGTTGCAGTTGGGTTAATCATAACGTTGGAAGATGAATTCATTCCCATATCGGTAGTAGATGCTACATTTGGGCAATTCAGAGTAGGTTCTTCATCATCTGCAAGATAAGACAAATTGAATCAAGCCGAACATAAATCAATACTTGTGGAAACAATAAAATCTTGATTTCAGCAAACCACATGTGAAGAGAGTGATTTAAGGTAAGCAATGAAATATGAAATATGTTTCATTTCCAAGAAAAATACGAGAGAAGATCGGACAGAAAACGAATTGATGAAAAGAAAATGTTTGAATACCTGTCACTGTGGCAATCAGAGAACAGGTTCCAGTGTTTCCTGCATTGTCCTTTGAACTGCAGTTGACCGTTGTGTTCCCGATCTTAAATGTATCATTGGATGTATGAGAACAAATCACAGTTAGATTTGAATCCACGTTATCAGTTGCAGTTGGGTTAATCATAACATTGGAAGATGAATTCATTCCCATATCGGTAGTAGATGCTACATTTGGGCAATTTAGGGTAGGTGCTTCATCATCTGCAAGACAAGACAAATTGAATCAAGCCGAATATAAATAAGTACTTGTAGATATATATTAGATTTCGGCAAACAACATGTGAAGAGAATGATTCCAGGACTGGTAAGCTATGAAAATTGTAACAAAATACTAAATAAGATGAGACAGACACCTAATTGAATGTTTGATTACCTGTTACTGTGACAATCAGAGAACAGATTCCAGTGTTTCCTGCATTGTCTTTTGAAGTGCAGTTGACCGTTGTGTTCCCGACCATAAATGTATCATTGGATGTATGAGAACAAATCACAGTTGGATTTGAATCCACGCTATCAGTTGCAGTTGGGTTAATCATAACACTGGAAGATGAATTCATTCCCATATCGGTAGTAGATGCTACATTTGGGCAATTTAGGGTAGGTGCTTCATCATCTGCAAGACAAGACAAATTGAATCAAGCCGAATATAAATCAATACTTGTAGATATATATTAGATTTCGGCAAACAACATGTGAAGAGAATGATTCCAGGACTGGTAAGCTATGAAAATTGTAACAAAATACTAAATAAGATGAGACAGACACCTAATTGAATGTTTGATTACCTGTTACTGTGACAATCAGAGAACAGATTCCAGTGTTTCCTGCATTGTCCTTTGAACTGCAGTTGACCGTTGTGTTCCCGATCTTAAATGTATCATTGGATGTATGGGAACAAATCACAGTTAGATTTGAATCCACGTTATCAGTTGCAGTTGGGTTAATCATAACATTGGAAGATGAATTCATTCCAATGTCGGTAGTAGATGCTACATTTGGGCAATTCAGAGTAGGTGCTTCATCATCTGCAAGACAAGACACATTGAATCAAGCCGAATATAAATAAGTACTTGTAGATATATATTAGATTTCGGCAAACAACATGTGAAGAGAATGATTCCAGGACTGGCAAGCTATGAAAATTGTAACAAAATACTAAATAAGATGAGACAGACAGCAAATTGAATGTTTGATTACCTGTTACTGTGACAATCAGAGAACAGATTCCAGTGTTTCCTGCATTGTCTTTTGAACTGCAGTTGACCGTTGTGTTCCCGACCATAAATGTATCATTGGATGTATGAGAACAAATCACAGTTCGATTTGAATCCACGTTATCAGTTGCAGTTGGGTTAATCATAACACTGGAAGATGAATTCATTCCCATATCGGTAGTAGATGCTACATTTGGGCAATTTAGGGTAGGTGCTTCATCATCTGCAAGGCGAAACAAATTGAATCAAGCCAAATATAAATCAGTACTTGCAGATATATATTAGATTTCGGCAAACAACATGTGGAGGGAATGATCCCAGGTAAGCTATTAAAAATGTAACAAAATACTGGATATAATCGGACAGACACCAAATTCATGAAAAGAAAATGTTTGAGTACCTGTTACTGTGACAATCAGAGAACAGATTCCAGTGTTTCCTGCATTGTCTTTTGAACTGCAGTTGACCGTTGTGTTCCCGACCATAAATGTATCATTGGATGTGTGAGAACAAATCACAATTGGATTTGAATCCACGTTATCAGTTGCAGTTGGGTTAATCATAACACTGGAAGATGAATTCATTCCCATATCGGTAGTAGATGCTACATTTGGGCAATTTAGGGTAGGTGCTTCATCATCTGCAAGGCGAAACAAATTGAATCAAGCCAAATATAAATCAGTACTTGTAGATAATAAAAATTTGGAAATAGAGGAGTTAATCATCAATCAAGGTGGAATGGATAGAGTTGTCTCTTCAGAAAGAGAAATAGCTGAAGAACTCAATAACTACTTTGTCTCTGTTGGGTCAAACTTGGCCGAACGAATACCAAATGAGCCTCCTAATTGTTGTTTTAAAGATTATTTGGGTGTCAGAAATGCAAAATCTTTGGCTTGGAAACCCATAAGAGAACAAGAAATTATGAATATTTTATGTGATCTTGATGCTACAAAGTCTCATGGTTATGATAATTTGTCAGTAAGATTGATCAAGGACGCAGCACCATTTATTGTTTCCCCATTGACTTATATCCTTAATTTGTCATTAGCAATGGGCCAATTCCCAGATGCACTTAAGATTGCAAAAGTGACACCTTTGTATAAGAAAGGGTCAAAAGATGACCCGGGAAATTACAGACCTATTTCAGTTCTGCCAGTACTTGCAAAAGTGTTTGAAAAGATAGTTAATGTACGTCTAATGGACTTTCTAGAGTCTACTAAAATTTTGTACAGACATCAGTATGGATTTCGTAAGAAATACAGTACAAAATTATCATTAATTAATTTGGTTAATACGTTATTACAGTCAACTGATAAGGGTGAAATAACCCTTGGTATATTTATAGATTTCAAGAAAGCATTTGACACTATCAATCATAACATCCTTTCAGCAAAATTAGAGTATTATGGTATAAGAGGCATTGTGTTGCAGTGGTTCCAGAGTTACCTCTCAAACCGATCGCAGGTATTGTGTTACAAGGATGAAATATCCAGTAGTAGAAGGATTACATGTGGGGTCCCGCAAGGATCAGTCCTTGGACCCACACTGTTTTTATTATACATTAATGATTTACCAAGCTCAACTGACTATTTTCAGTTTAGACTATTTGCTGATGATTCAAACATTTTCCATACTTTCCCCAAAGGTAAAAAAGAAATTGATATGAATGAGGTAAATGGAAAAATGAAGGAGGTACAAAAATGGTGTATATTAAATAAATTGACTATAAATTTGAAGAAAACAAATTATATGATTATCAAAGGACCAAGACAGACCATTGCAATTAAAGGTGTGTTAACAGTCTCTGAAACGCTTATAGAAAGAGTACATGTAGCTTCTTTTGTAGGAATTCATATTGATGAAACTTTGATGTGGAAAGAACAAATTCAATGTATAAATAAATGCATTAAGCGCAAAATTGGTTTGCTTTTCAAATTAAGACACTATGTTCCAAGGCATGTTCTCATGCTTTTATATAAATGTTTTATACAATCACACATACTTTATGGAATTGAAGTTTGGGGAAGTAGCTACAAAAGCCACCTGAATTGTATATTTTTGGCACAGAAAATGGCAATGAGAGCTATTACATTTTCCCCACTTAGAACAAGTTCTAGGCCATTATTCACCAGCCTGGGAATATTAGATGTTTTTGATCTGCATAAACTTGCAGTATCAACATTTGTGTATGATCTACACAGGGGATATTTACCACATTCTTTAACACAATATTATGAGAAGATGAGTCATACTTATAGAACAAGAGGCAAAGAACATTCCATGCTTAGACTTCCGAAATGTATAACGACACATGGTACATTTTCTATTTCTTTTGTTGGAACAAAGTTCTGGAATAGTTTGCCCCAAACTATTCGAGAGGAAAGAACAATGCTTTCATTTCGCAAAAATCTAAGAAAACACTTGTTAAATGAAGTTTAGTGATGAAGAATACTTATGTGTAGTATAATCTACTTTTGAAGGATAATTATTTTAGACTTTGCAGTGAGCATTTGAAATGTAAGTAAAATGGGAGGGCCATTCTCGACTAGCACTTGTGCTAACTTTTGGTTCTCCCTTTAACAACAACAACAAAAAAAAAACTGTCATACCATTGTTATGTATATGTATTCATGTAACATTATTACTCTTTATATTGATGATTATACTGTCATTTATGTGATGTGTTGTTGTTAATAAACTAAACTAAACTAAACTAAAAAGATATATATTAGATTTCGGCAAACAACATGTGAAGAGAATGATTCCATTACTGGTAAGCTATGAAAATTGTAACAAAATACTAAATAAGATGAGACAGACACCCTAATTGATGAAAAGAAAATGTTTGATTACCTGTTACTGTGACAATCAGAGAACAGATTCCAGTGTTTCCTGCATTGTCTTTTGAACTGCAGTTGACCGTTGTGTTCCCGACCATAAATGTATCATTGGATGTATGAGAACAAATCACAGTTCGATTTGAATCCACGTTATCAGTTGCAGTTGGGTTAATCATAACGTTGGAAGATGAATTCATTCCCATATCGGTAGTAGATGCTACATTTGGGCAATTTAGAGTAGGTGCTTCATCATCTGCAAGACAAGACATATTGAATCAAGCCGAATATAAATCAGTACTTGCAGATATATATTAGATTTCGGCAAACAACATGTGGAGGGAATGATCCCAGGTAAGCTATTAAAAATGTAACAAAATACTGGATATAATCGGACAGACACCAAATTCATGAAAAGAAAATGTTTGAGTACCTGTTACTGTGACAATCAGAGAACAGATTCCAGTATTTCCTGCATTGTCTTTTGAACTGCAGTTGACCGTTGTGTTCCCGACCATAAATGTATCATTGGATGTGTGAGAACAAATCACAATTGGATTTGAATCCACGTTATCAGTTGCAGTTGGGTTAATCATAACACTGGAAGATGAATTCATTCCCATATCGGTAGAAGATGCTACATTTGGGCAATTTAGGGTAGGTGCTTCATCATCTGCAAGGCGAAACAAATTGAATCAAGCCAAATATAAATCAGTACCTGTAGATATATATTAGATTTCGGCAAACAACATGTGAAGAGAATGATTCCATTACTGGTAAGCTATGAAAATTGTAACAAAATACTAAATAAGATGAGACAGACACCTAATTGATGAAAAGAAAATGTTTGATTACCTGTTACTGTGACAATCAGAGAACAGATTCCAGTGTTTCCTGCATTGTCTTTTGAACTGCAGTTGACCGTTGTGTTCCCGACCATAAATGTATCATTGGATGTATGAGAACAAATCACAGTTCGATTTGAATCCACGTTATCAGTTGCAGTTGGGTTAATCATAACGTTGGAAGATGAATTCATTCCCATATCGGTAGTAGATGCTACATTTGGGCAATTTAGGGTAGGTGCTTCATCATCTGCAAGACAAGACATATTGAATCAAGCCGAATATAAATCAGTACTTGCAGATATATATTAGATTTCGGCAAACAACATGTGGAGGGAATGATCCCAGGTAAGCTATTAAAAATGTAACAAAATACTGGATATAATCGGACAGACACCAAATTCATGAAAAGAAAATGTTTGAGTACCTGTTACTGTGACAATCAGAGAACAGATTCCAGTATTTCCTGCATTGTCTTTTGAACTGCAGTTGACCGTTGTGTTCCCGACCATAAATGTATCATTGGATGTATGAGAACAAATCACAATTGGATTTGAATCCACGTTATCAGTTGCAGTTGGGTTAATCATAACACTGGAAGATGAATTCATTCCCATATCGGTAGAAGATGCTACATTTGGGCAATTTAGGGTAGGTGCTTCATCATCTGCAAGGCGAAACAAATTGAATCAAGCCCAATATAAATCAGTACTTGTAGATATATATTAGATTTCGGCAAACAACATGTGAAGAGAATGATTCCAGTACTGGTAAGCTATGAAAATTGTAACAAAATACTAAATAAGATGAGACAGACAGCTAATTGATGAAAAGAAAATGTTTGATTACCTGTTACTGTGACAATCAGAGAACAGGTTCCAGTGTTTCCTGCATTGTCTTTTGAACTGCAGTTGACCGTTGTGTTCCCGACCATAAATGTATCATTGGATGTATGAGAACAAATCACAGTTCGATTTGAATCCACGTTATCAGTTGCAGTTGGGTTAATCATAACGTTGGAAGATGAATTCATTCCCATATCGGTAGTAGATGCTACATTTGGGCAGTTCAGAGTAGGTTCTTCATCATCTGCAAGATAAGACAAATTGAATCAAGCCGAACATAAATCAATACTTGTGGAAACAATAAAACCTTGATTTCAGCAAACCACATGTGAAGAGAGTGATTTAAGGTAAGCAATGAAATATGAAATACGTTTCATTTCCAAGAAAAATACAAGAGAAGATCGGCCAGAAAACGAATTGATGAAAAGAAAATGTTTGAATACCTGTCACTGTGGCAATCAGAGAACAGGTTCCAGTGTTTCCTGCATTGTCCTTTGAACTGCAGTTGACCGTTGTGTTCCCGATCTTAAATGTATCATTGGATGTATGAGAACAAATCACAGTTAGATTTGAATCCACGTTATCAGTTGCAGTTGGGTTAATCATAACATTTGGAGATGAATTCATTCCCATGTCGGTAGTAGATGCTACATTTGGGCAATTCAGAGTAGGTGCTTCATCATCTGCAAGGCGAAACAAATTGAATCAAGCCCAATATAAATCAGTACTTGTAGATATATATTAGATTTCGGCAAACAACATGTGAAGAGAATGATTCCAGGACTGGTAAGCTATGAAAATTGTAACAAAATACTAAATAAGATGAGACAGACAGCTAATTGATGAAAAGAAAATGTTTGATTACCTGTTACTGTGACAATCAGAGAACAGGTTCCAGTGTTTCCTGCATTGTCTTTTGAACTGCAGTTGACCGTTGTGTTCCCGACCATAAATGTATCATTGGATGTATGAGAACAAATCACAGTTCGATTTGAATCCACGTTATCAGTTGCAGTTGGGTTAATCATAACGTTGGAAGATGAATTCATTCCCATATCGGTAGTAGATGCTACATTTGGGCAATTCAGAGTAGGTGCTTCATCATCTGCAAGACAAGACATATTGAATCAAGCCGAATATAAATCAGTACTTGCAGATATATATTAGATTTCGGCAAACAACATGTGGAGGGAATGATCCCAGGTAAGCTATTAAAAATGTAACAAAATACTGGATATAATCGGACAGACACCAAATTCATGAAAAGAAAATGTTTGAGTACCTGTTACTGTGACAATCAGAGAACAGATTCCAGTGTTTCCTGCATTGTCTTTTGAACTGCAGTTGACCGTTGTGTTCCCGACCATAAATGTATCATTGGATGTGTGAGAACAAATCACAATTGGATTTGAATCCACGTTATCAGTTGCAGTTGGGTTAATCATAACACTGGAAGATGAATTCATTCCCATATCGGTAGTAGATGCTACATTGGGGCAATTTAGGGTAGGTGCTTCATCATCTGCAAGGCGAAACAAATTGAATCAAGCCGAATATAAATCAGTACTTGTAGATATATATTAGATTTCGGCAAACAACATGTGAAGAGAATGATTCCAGGACTGGTAAGCTATGAAAATTGTAACAAAATACTAAATAAGATGAGACAGACACCTAATTGATGAAAAGAAAATGTTTGATTACCTGTTACTGTGACAATCAGAGAACAGGTACCAGTGTTTCCTGCATTGTCTTTTGAACTGCAGTTGACCGTTGTGTTCCCGACCATAAATGTATCATTGGATGTATGAGAACAAATCACAGTTCGATTTGAATCCACGTTATCAGTTGCAGTTGGGTTAATCATAACGTTGGAAGATGAATTCATTCCCATATCGGTAGTAGATGCTACATTTGGGCAATTCAGAGTAGGTTCTTCATCATCTGCAAGATAAGACAAATTGAATCAAGCCGAACATAAATCAATACTTGTGGAAACAATAAAATCTTGATTTCAGCAAACCACATGTGAAGAGAGTGATTTAAGGTAAGCAATGAAATATGAAATATGTTTCATTTCCAAGAAAAATACGAGAGAAGATCGGACAGAAAACGAATTGATGAAAAGAAAATGTTTGAATACCTGTCACTGTGGCAATCAGAGAACAGGTTCCAGTGTTTCCTGCATTGTCCTTTGAACTGCAGTTGACCGTTGTGTTCCCGACCATAAATGTATCATTGGATGTATGAGAACAAATCACAGTTGGATTTGAATCCACGTTATCAGTTGCAGTTGGGTTAATCATAACATTGGAAGATGAATTCATTCCCATATCGGTAGTAGATGCTACATTTCGGCAATTCAGAGTAGGTGCTTCATCATCTGCAAGACAAGACAAATTGAATCAAGCCGAATATAAATAAGTACTTGTAGATATATATTAGATTTCGGCAAACAACATGTGAAGAGAATGAATGATTCCAGGACTGGTAAGCTATGAAAATTGTAACAAAATACTAAATAAGATGAGACAGACACCTAATTGAATGTTTGATTACCTGTTACTGTGACAATCAGAGAACAGATTCCAGTGTTTCCTGCATTGTCTTTTGAACTGCAGTTGACCGTTGTGTTCCCGACCATAAATGTATCATTGGATGTATGAGAACAAATCACAGTTCGATTTGAATCCACGTTATCAGTTGCAGTTGGGTTAATCATAACGTTGGAAGATGAATTCATTCCCATATCGGTAGTAGATGCTACATTTGGGCAATTCAGAGTAGGTGCTTCATCATCTGCAAGATAAGACAAATTGAATCAAGCCGAACATAAATCAATACTTGTGGAAACAATAAAATCTTGATTTCAGCAAACCACATGTGAAGAGAGTGATTTAAGGTAAGCAATGAAATATGAAATATTCTTTTTTTTTTTTTTTTTTTTATTCATTTCATTTATTCCATTCAAAAATAAAAATACAATTAACAATAAAGTAAATATATTATACATAGAATGCGGAGACAGCAAGAAAGAACGAAATGTCTTATAAAGAGCTGCCACGAAATAAAATACGCATTAACATTATTACATAAAATGGAAGAACAAAACAAAATTTGTATAATAGAACAGAGGCATAGAAAAATTAATTTACCAGACAAGCCCTACACAAACAATTACTGTGCCTTGATATAAAAAAACAACGCAATTAATGCTCATATCTCTGAAGTAAAAACAACTTATATCTCCTTTTAAAAATATTCAATGATGTGCTTAGTTTGATATTCAAAGGTAAATCATTCCAAATTTTAGGACCTTTATAAAATATTGAATTAATAGTAACATTTGTTTTGACCAGAGGTAAATTATAGTCATACGGATTGCGTGTATTATACGAGTGAGTTTCGCACTTTAATTTAAAACATTTTGAAAGACTATGTGAAATACGATTATTAAAACATAAATACATAAATATGGCGATATTTATATTATACAAATCAAAGACATTCAATAATTTCAATTGATAAAAAAGTGGAGCAGTATGGGCAAGAAAATTAGCATGCATTATAATTCTAACAGCCTTTTTCTGTAAACGAAATAATCTTTGCATAGAATAATTAACAGTGTTAGACCATGAAGTATTACAATAATGCAAATGGGGTGAAATAATAGCGTTATAAATCATTAATAAAATATTGCGAGGAAAATATTTCAGTTTGTACAATACACCTAAACATTTAGATATTTTATTGCAAATTTCATTAATATGAATATGCCATGATAACTTACAATCAATAATGACACCTAAAATTTTTAATGATTTTGTTACTTTAACATTCTTATCATTCATTTGTACAAACACTTTATCATAATCGATTTTCTTATGAGTAAAAACCATACATTGTGTTTTATTTACATTTAAAATCAATTTATTTACAGTCAACCACTGACTAATCTTTTGTAACTCAATATTAAAGTTTAAAAGCAAGTTGTCAACATTACTGTCAGACATAAAAAGGCTCGTGTCATCAGCATATAAAATATATTGTAATTTTTCAGTGACATTACAAATATCATTTATGTAAATTAGAAACAATAGCGGTCCCAGTATGGATCCCTGGGGCACCCCACATCCTACTGTATTTAATTGTGATTGAACATTATTAATAATAACAAATTGTTTGCGATTAAATAAGTAACCTTCAAATAATTTCAAAAGAATACCGCGAATACCATAATTATGTAACTTAATTAATAATATTGAATGGTCCAAAGTATCGAAAGCCTTACTTAAATCTAAAAACAAACCAATCAATATTTTATGAGAATCAAAAGCTGAAGATACTGTATGAACTAAATCAATTAAAGCGGAGGATGTGGAGTGCCCTGGACGGAATCCATACTGGGAGGTAGATAATATATTGTGTTTCTCCAAAAATTTAAATAAACGATTGTACAAACATTTTTCAATAACCTTGGTAAATACAGATAAAACTGATATAGGCCTATAATTAGAAAGGTCAGAGTGAGACCCACTTTTAAAAACTGGCACTACCCTCGCAATTTTGAGTTTATCAGGAAATATACCAGTTGTTATCACCGAATTAAATATATCACAAAGAGGAAAACAAATTATATGAATAACCTTTTTCACAATTGATATATCTATTTCATCATAACCTGCACTGGATTGGTTATCAAAATTACAAACAATCTTAATTATCTCACCGGAGTAATAGGATTAAAAAAAGCTGTTTCATCAATAACTTTTAAATATTGCACATAACAATTGCACGGAGTATTGCACTGAATATTATTTGTCAAAGATGATCCAATAGTTAAAAAATAATTATTAAATGCTTCAGCAATATCACTACCATCGACGGTTACACCATTACTTAATTTCAAACTATCAATTTTGCCTTGATTTTGCTTATTTCCAATAGCTTTATTTATAATTTTCCACGTTTTCTTCATATCTAATTTAACATCAACAAACAATTTTCTAAAATACTCATTCTTAGTTCGCCTAATTTCATTATTTACCTTGTTACGATATGATTTATAAGTACGCTCCCTATATAATGTAGGGTTATTTAAGTATTTCTTATATAATAAATATTTTTTATTACATATTTTCCGCAAATCATGGTTAAACCAAGGCTTATCTTTGCGAGATTTATACTTAAATTCAATTTTTGGAAAACATTCATCATATAACTTCATAAACTCATTCAAGAACAAACTATAATTAATATTTGGATCATTATTCATAATGTTCCATTGTACATTTTTCAATTTCTCATTAAATAATTTTATGTTAGTATCATTTACATCACGTTTTATTATTAATCTTTCTCCTTTATTTATTACTTTATTATGAATACAAAATACTGGAAGATGATCACTTATATCAACTAAAAAAATACCACACAATAAATTATTTAGGTCATTAGTAAAAATATTGTCAATAAGAGTAGCTGAGTGATGTGTAACGCGGGTTGGGTAATGGATAACAGGATACATCGATTTAGTCATAAAAACATCTAAAAATGAATTAACTTCAAGACAAGAATCGGCATTTAATAAATTAAGATTATAATCTCCAGTAAAATATAACAATTTATTTTCTTTAATTGCCTTGTTTAGTACTGTAGTCAAAGATTCAATAAAATATTGCAAAGATGAATTAGGCGGTCTATAAATTACACTAAATAAAATATTCTTAGGATTTGATTTAATTTCAATAAAAATACATTCAAAAGATTCAGAATATATATCTAATTCATTCCTATGTACAAAATGAAAATCATTGCGAATAAAAGCCCCAACGCCTCCCCCTCTACGCTCCTGTCGAGAGTTACCAATAAAATTATAACCATCAATATCATAAGAGGGATCATTAGAATTCAGCCAAGTTTCTGTTACACCTATTGCACAAAAATCTATATCAATACCATTCAAAAAGGAATTAAAATTATCAACATTTTTCTTAAGACTTCTACAATTAAGATGTAAACATGAAAACCCCTTATTGAAATGTCCTTTAGAATGATTATCATGTAAGTATTTATTGAATTCATCAGGCAGAAAATAATTTTGATTAGTTACATTCAAATATTGATCATTATTTGGAGGAGATAAACGTTCAGTGATTCTAAGAAGATCAATGTTATTCAGCATATTTTGAAACAAATTTAAGTCAGGCATTGTTAAAAACAATTACACAACAAATTCACAAATAAACAGATAACAATAACAAAAAGGGTCTAAAATCAAAATCTAAAATAAAAAAACCAAAAGTCAAACAGACATATGTTTCATTTCCAAGAAAAATACGAGAGAAAATCGGACAGAAAACGAATTGATGAAAAGAAAATGTTTGAATACCTGTCACTGTGGCAATCAGAGAACAGGTTCCAGTGTTTCCTGCATTGTCCTTTGAACTGCAGTTGACCGTTGTGTTCCCGATCTTTAATGTATCATTGGATGTATGAGAACAAATCACAGTTGGATTTGAATCCACGTTATCAGTTGCAGTTGGGTTAATCATAACATTGGAAGATGAATTCATTCCCATGTCGGTAGTAGATGCTACATTTGGGCAATTCAGAGTAGGTGCTTCATTATCTGCAAGGCAAGACACATTGAATCAAGCCGAATATAAATAAGTACTTGTAGATATATATTAGATTTCGGCAAACAACATGTGAAGAGAATGATTCCATTACTAGTAAGCTATGAAAATTGTAACAAAATACTAAATAAGATGAGACAGACACCTAATTGATGAAAAGAAAATGTTTGATTACCTGTTACTGTGACAATCAGAGAACAGATTCCAGTGTTTCCTGCATTGTCTTTTGAACTGCAGTTGACCGTTGTGTTCCCGACCATAAATGTATCATTGGATGTATGAGAACAAATCACAGTTCGATTTGAATCCACGTTATCAGTCGCAGTTGGGTTAATCATAACGTTGGAAGATGAATTCATTCCCATATCGGTAGTAGATGCTACATTTGGGCAATTCAGAGTAGGTGCTTCATCATCTGCAAGACAAGACATATTGAATCAAGCCGAATATAAATCAGTACTTGCAGATATATATTAGATTTCGGCAAACAACATGTGGAGGGAATGATCCCAGGTAAGCTATTAAAAATGTAACAAAATACTGGATATAATCGGACAGACACCAAATTCATGAAAAGATAATGTTTGAGTACCTGTTACTGTGACAATCAGAGAACAGATTCCAGTGTTTCCTGCATTGTCTTTTGAACTGCAGTTGACCGTTGTGTTCCCGACCATAAATGTATCATTGGATGTGTGAGAACAAATCACAATTGGATTTGAATCCACGTTATCAGTTGCAGTTGGGTTAATCATAACACTGGAAGATGAATTCATTCCCATATCGGTAGTAGATGCTACATTTGGGCAATTTAGGGTAGGTGCTTCATCATCTGCAAGGCGAAACAAATTGAATCAAGCCGAATATAAATCAGTACTTGTAGATATATATTAGATTTCGGCAAACAACATGTGAAGAGAATGATTCCAGGACTGGTAAGCTATGAAAATTGTAACAAAATACTAAATAAGATGAGACAGACACCTAATTGATGAAAAGAAAATGTTTGATTACCTGTTACTGTGACAATCAGAGAACAGGTTCCAGTGTTTCCTGCATTGTCTTTTGAACTGCAGTTGACCGTTGTGTTCCCGACCATAAATGTATTATTGGATGTATGAGAACAAATCACAGTTCGATTTGAATCCACGTTATCAGTTGCAGTTGGGTTAATCATAACGTTGGAAGATGAATTCATTCCCATATCGGTAGTAGATGCTACATTTGGGCAATTCAGAGTAGGTGCTTCATCATCTGCAAGACAAGACATATTGAATCAAGCCGAATATAAATCAGTACTTGCAGATATATATTAGATTTCGGCAAACAACATGTGGAGGGAATGATCCCAGGTAAGCTATTAAAAATGTAACAAAATACTGGATATAATCGGACAGACACCAAATTCATGAAAAGAAAATATTTGAGTACCTGTTACTGTGACAATCAGAGAACAGATTCCAGTGTTTCCTGCATTGTCTTTTGAACTGCAGTTGACCGTTGTGTTCCCGACCATAAATGCATCATTGGATGTGTGAGAACAAATCACAATTGGATTTGCCCTTACAAAAATTTTCTGTGGTATACCACACAACGTTACCACAAGATATACCATAGGATATACCATAGGAAAATTCCTGTGGTATACCACAGAAAATTCCTGTGGTTTTTTGGGACATTTACCACATAGAAGTACCACACATAAATACCACACGGGATTACCACATAGAAAATACCACAGAACCCCGGGCCCATTACCACATGTTAATACCACAAAACAATACCACAAAGCAATACCGCATGCCAGTACCACACAGCAATACATGTGGTATTTTGGGACATATACCACACAAATCACGTCAATACCACACACCTGTACCACACAGCAGTACCACATGGCTGTACCACATAGCTGTACCACACAGCAGTACCACATGGCTGTACCACACAGCAATACATGTGGTATTTTGGGACATATACCACACAAATCACGTCAATACCACATGGCTGTACCACATAGCAGTACCACATGGCTGTACCACATAGCAGTACCACATAGCTGTACCACACAGCAATACCACATAGCAGTACCACATGGCTGTACCACATAGCAGTACCACATGGCTGTACCACATGGCTGTACCACACGGCAGTACCACATGGCTGTACCACACAGCAATACATGTGGTATTTTGGGACATATACCACACAAATCACGTCAATACCACATGGCTGTACCACATAGCAGTACCACATGGCTGTACCACATACCAGTACCACATAGCTGTACCACACAGCAATACCACATAGCAGTACCACATGGCTGTACCACATGGCTGTACCACACAGCAGTACCACATGGCTGTACCACACAGCAGTACCACAAAGCTGTACCACATAGCAATTCCTGTGGTATACCATAGGGCAATACCACAGATGTTTACCACATACCGCATAGCAGTACCGCAAACCAGTACCACACAGATGTACCACACAGCAATACCTGAGTTCATCTTTGGACATAGGCCAATACCACAGAGAAGTACCACACAAAAATACCATACTGAATATGAAAGTACCACACAGCTACTCTCATATGGTATTACTATGTGGTACTCCCTTGTGGTATTGCTTTGCGGTACTCCTCTGTAGTATTGCTGCGTGGTACTTCTGTGTTGTATTTCTGTAGTATTACCCTGTGGTATTGCTCTGTAGTTTCCCCTGTGGTATTACTGTGTGCTACTCATCTGTGGTATTGCTGTGTGGTACTCGTCTGTGGTATTGCTGTGAGGTACTCCTGTGGTACTGCTATTTTGGTATTCCCCTGTGGTATAGCTGTATGGTACTCCACTGTGGTATAGCTGTGTGGTACTCCTCTGTGGTAAAGCTCTGTGGTACTCCTATGTGGTATTGCTGTGTGGAAGTCTTGTGCCGGTGTCAATATGTGATACTCTGTGGTATCGCTCTGTCATACTACTGTGTGGGTTTTCTGTTTGGTACTGATGCATGCTACTGGTGTGCGGTTTTGCCAAGTACAGTGCCTGTCACAATTCTTCTTCTACCTGTTAACCTGCAAAAGCTTATCACAATAGGATCACAATAGGATCACAGTGGGATCACCGGACCATATCTATTGAATTCAGCGCTTGCAGGTTAACAGGTAGAAGAATTGTGACTTGCACTGTATTACCACATTCACAAAATAATTCACCATCAAGCATGATCCCATCAGAATACTACAGACCAACACGTTTTACTACATATAATGAAAGTGGAAATTGCAAGTTAAGGGAACAAATTCCTTCACTTTTAATAAAAGGAAATATACATATATAAACTGCTACGTGTATACTGATATTTAAACTCTACACAACTTGTAAGTCCCTCAAGCATTTGCAGATATTCTCTCTCTTTAAAAAAAGAAATAGGAAAAGTATATAAACTTTGCTGGTAATCTGATATACACTTACAAATTCTTGAGGAACTTATAAGTTTCATTTAAGATAGATATATAATAAAAACATGTCGCCATGCAATAAATACAGAGTGTACCTGAATAAATATTTGTGTGGTACACACTCTCAAGGTAAAAGGCAGGTAAAGTATTGAAGTAAAATTGACCCGTAACTGTAAAGAAATTAATTTTGAAACACTAGTAACATATGATTCAAATCCCTGAACAGATACTACATGGAAAAAAGGGAGGCAGTAATTGAGTTAATTCAGGAATGAGAAAAAAAAGCTCCAAGAATGAATGTAGCACTAAAACCTGAATTCAGAAGACACTGAAGTTCAACATTTGTTGAGGAGCTCCCCTTTTGGCATCTTACACCTACATGAAATTATGCTCGATGAGTAGTTGAGAACTACCAAAGTCCTCTGCAAATTTTCCAATTTGGAGGCCAGTTCCAGGCTCCCATGTTACAGTTTGATTTAATGATTATATTGAAAGTTGAATAGTACAGTTCATGAATACCGCCATAATACTTTTGAAACATTCCTTTTTTTTGCTGTCCGAAAAGATGCACAAGACTTCAATGAAATAAGTCATGAGTACAAAACTCTCTAGCTAGCATGTGTGAAGAACATTCTTCAAAAGCTCATTGTACCAAGAATTCTTGGTACAATGAGCTTATGAAGAGACCATTGTGAATTTTGAAGAGCGACAGTTTCTTTTGATGTGTGCTCACTCATAAACTTGGTCAAATAAAATGTTCTTCACACACGCTCACTAGAGAGTTGAGGGACATTGCAAAATTTTGTTACTGGTCATTTCTCAGTTAAAAATGCTACTTTCATGAGGACAGCAGTTACATTCCTATGAATGGACATGACTATAATCTAAAAAATACACAACTAACACATATCTGAAATATTGTCTCTTGTTTAGAAGAACACAGTTTTCCTCTTGATTACAATTTTGAAAGAATGCACAAGTGGCTAATTGTTAAGTATAACAAGTACAAGTATAACATGTACATTATCAGTCTCTTCTTCTCATGATCAAGGATACTGCAGGGCTCTGAGTAAGAGTAAAGTCTTCAATAGTATTTCTGTTTTTTAAATGTCACCTACATTATTGTTTCAGTTTCATGTTCAAAAGTGAGGATTTCCCAAAGATATTCCCCTATTCTTATGATACATGTATTTTCATAACTATGCAAATTTCATACATTGCCCCAACAGAAGAATACATTTTTAAAATCATTTTTGTAATCTGACTTCCAAGTCCACTTTTTTGAGGAGACAAGTAAAAAGTAAATTAAAAAAGGCTTGTCAAATAGATAAGACATTTACATTATGACTTGACATTATCTCAGAAATTTAAAGTGTCATTATAAAGACTAGCAAATGATAAGTTAATCTTATATGAATGATTCTAAACATGTACGTACGAGTCACACATGCTGCTACATATAAGTACTCCTCTGAGCCCAAGCACGTGCCCACAGATCCACTCTTACTAACGCAGCTAAGACATGCTCGCCGAATTCCTCACGTACCTATATGTACATGTAGACAGAACGCTTCGCTCAGGTCCAATCCCTTAGACATAAGCTTGATCCTGCCGAGCCTCAGACTGAACAAAATGCCATCTTTCCTGCCATGCAGATAAAAGAAAATGAACAATTAAAAAAGAAAGTGTCAACTTAATTTACACAATGGCAGAAGAAAAAAGAATGCGTCATCTTCCCATTTCCAAATATCATTATCAAAGTTGTAATAAAATGTTTTTGTTCATATCTACATATTTAAATCATTCTTTTTATTTAATTTCACAACATTCTTGCAAGAAAACATCAAAATATTTTCAGAAAATGTCTTCCTGAGCAACTATTGCAAAGTAAATTTTATTAGATCCTCCGGATTCGTCATTAAATTTGATACATCTAACAAAATTTATGCACCGGATGATCAGATGCAAATCCCCCCCCCCCCCCCCCCTGCCGGCCATGCAGCCTCTACATAATGTTTGAATAAGTTTGGCTCTTTTCAGGGACACTATAGGTCTATCTACTCATAAAATAACGTAGCATCGCTTATTTGATTTATGAAACATGCATGCAGAAAGTTGATACCCACCATAGGACAAAAACAACGAATACATGTATATGAATAGGTGGAACTACAAGCTTAACTGTCTTAAGTACTTAAACCTTCATTCATTACTCTCACTCATCAACTGTCGAGTGATGCTCAGTACAAAAATACCCATCAAGAAAGTGAATAATATTAAATGAATTGCTATTACTTCATAAAATACATTGCCATTGCTCACCTTTGAAATGAAGTTTATAATCCAGAAATCTTGTAGGCACATGTTCTGCCTTTCACTTGCAATCACTGGCTGTTGTAGATCATTTGAATCTCTAGCTAGCTGCGCATGCCCGAACTGCATGCATGCAAAGACCGCGTTAATGTAACAGCTGGCATATTGCCAAATATGTCTGCCATAGTGTCTGCCATAGAGTTATACACAGAACTCAACTCTATGGTGTGTACCGGTGTACCAATACATGTGTGTGTCTGTGTGTGTGTGTGTGCAGTTGCTTGTGCATAGTCTATTAGATTCAGACCATTTTGCAATGAAATGTAATATGTTGGTAATCAATAGGCCTACGCGTCGCGATGGTATTGATGCTTAATAGCACTTTAATTTGGGGCCCGTAACATAAAGAGATAACTCAATCTTACGATTGATCAATCGTAAGTCTATGGCAAACCATGTACTAAAGAGTTACAATTGATTGTAAGATTTATTGTATCTTTATAAATGTTTCAGGCCCCTGATATTAAACATACTAAAGTGTTCAGAATTCACTAACTGATTGAAATAATTCAATGTGTTTCGAGCTATTCATTCTGAGGCATCTTCTGAGGGTATGAAAAATTTCATAGGAAATACCACAAAGAAAAACTATACCACAAATTACCATACAGCGGTGCTGTGTTATTTATATAGTACAGTGGTATGAAAAATACCATAGGAAATACCACAAAGAAAAACTATAGCACAAAAATACCATACAGCAGTGCTGTGGTATATATATAGTACAGTGTAATACCACAGGGATGAAAAGGCCCACACAGATTCCTGTGCTACTGCAGATGTGATCGCCTGTGGTAGTCATGTGGTAAAAGAAATACCACAGGAAATACTACAAAGAAAAATGTACCACAGAAATATCATATAACAGTACGTGCTGTGTTATTTATGTGGTACAGTGTACACGGCTGTAATAGATACCACATAAATCATAAATAACACAGCACTGTCGTATGATATTTCTGTGGTACATTTTTCTTTGTAGTATTTCCTGTGGTATTTCTTTTACCACATGGCTACCACAGGCGATCATATCTGCAGTATACCACAGGAATCTGTGTGGGCCTTTTTATCCCTGTGGTATTTTAGGTCCAAGTATGTACCACAGGCTACTCCTCTGCAGCACCACAGGAATCTGTATGGTATCTCTTACAGCCTTGTCACACTGTACAACAGTACAGCACAGTTGTATGATATTTCTGTGGTAAATTTTCTTTGTAGTATTTCCTGTGGGTAAATGGGTACCACATGGGTACCACAGGCGACACATACCACAGGAATCTGTGTGGGCATTTTCATCCCTGTGGTATTTTTAGTTCCAAGTATGTACCACAGGCTATACTCCTCTGCAGTACCACATGAATCTGTGTGGGCCTTTTCATCCCTGTGGTATTTTTAGTTCCATGTATGTACCACAGGCTATACTCCTCTGCAGTACCACAGGAATCTGTGTGGGCCTTTTCATCCCTGTGGTATTTTCTGTGGTATTACACTGTACTATATAAATACCACAGCACTGCTGTATGGTATTTTTGTGGCATAGTTTTTCTTTGTGGTATTTCTTATGGTATTTGTCATACCACATGGGTACCACAAGCTACATCTCTGCAGTACCACATGCTTATGTGTGGTACCTCTTCATCCCTGTGGTATTTTTAGTTCCAAGTATGTACCACAGGCTACTCCTCTGCAGTACCACAGGAATCTGTGTGGGCCTTTTTATTCCTGTGGTATTTTCTGTGGTAGTACACTGTACTATATAAATACCACAGCACTGCTGTATGGTATTTTTGTGGTATAGTTTTTCTTTGTGGTATTTCTTATGGTATTTTTCATACCACATGGGTACCACAGGCTACACCTCTGCAGTACCACATGCTTATGTGTGTTACCTCTTCATCCCTGTGGTATTTTCTGTGGTATTATAAAGTACCACAGAAATACCACAGGAATACCACAGGATATTTTTGTAAGGGTTAGCGCGGGTTTTATCTTTCATCTTGACATCGATGGACAAAAGAGATGAAACTGCGAACTCCAGACCACGCACGACAAATGCCACGTCGCAAGCATTCATTGTGGTCCTCAGTCTTCTTAATTTCATCGAGTATGAACGCGCGTTCCATCGAAGGACTAGGCGTAACTTTAGCCCTGAAGCAGCACCGATTCGGCAGCGCTATTAAGGACACCGCTGTACATGTTTTGAATCTTTCCGATTACAAGCTCTCCGAAACTGAAGAATTTGTGCTTGCGCACGGGTTCAATTTCGGCATACCCAAACCTCACATTAGCCGTGAAGAGGTGTTTGCAGAATTCAAACTCCTCTATTCACAGCTAATGCGGCACAATCCTACTTGCAAGGATGACGCAGCTTCAGCCAAGGCGCGTTTGGCTGCGCACTCGTATTGTGGCATACCCAACGACATGTCCGATTTCCGTATGACGCGTGAATGTATGACGGCTGTGCGTGGTCTTAGATCTAACCAAGATATTCACATTTGTAAACCCGACAAAGGCACAGGTGTTGTTCTTTTGAATAAGCGTGATTATGTTGGTAAGATGATTGATGTTCTTGATGATGATTCCAAATTTCGGTGCATTGGTCCTGCATGTAGTCACGATCGGACCAGTTGCCTCGAGGGTAGGTTGCAGCGCTACCTGTTAGATTTGCGTAAGAATGATCAGCTAGCACATAATATTTATGACAGGATCCGCCCGCATGGCTCTCAGCGCCCCCGTATGTATGGCTTACCGAAGACACATAAAGCCAATACCCCGCTCCGCCCTATTCTCTCCATGACTGGTTCAGCACAGCATGAACTGGCTAGGTGGTTGAGTGAGCTCCTGCAACCTGTGCTTGAGCGATACTCAACCTATGCAATTAAGGACTCTTTTACATTTGCTCGGTCGGTTCGTCAGATGGTAATTAGTGAATCTGTCTCTTTATGTTCATTTGATGTCTGTAGTTTCCCTTACAAAAATATCCTGTGGTATTCCTGTGGTATTTCTATGGTACTTTATAATACCACAGAAAATACCACAGGGATGAAGAGGTACCACACATAAGCATGTGGTACTGCAGAGGTGTAGCCTGTGGTACCCATGTGGTATGAAAAATACCATAAGAAATACCACAAAGAAAAACTATACCACAAAAATACCATACAGCAGTGCTGTGGTATTTATATAGTACAGTGTACTACCACAGAAAATACCACAGGAATAAAAAGGCCCACACAGATTCCTGTGGTACTGCAGAGGAGTAGCCTGTGGTACATACTTGGAACTAAAAATACCACAGGGATGAAGAGGTACCACACATAAGCATGTGGTACTGCAGAGATGTAGCTTGTGGTACCCATGTGGTATGACAAATACCATAAGAAATACCACAAAGAAAAACTATGCCACAAAAATACCATACAGCAGTGCTGTGGTATTTATATAGTACAGTGTAATACCACAGAAAATACCACAGGGATGAAAAGGCCCACACAGATTCCTGTGGTACTGCAGAGGAGTATAGCCTGTGGTACATACTTGGAACTAAAAATACCACAGGGATGAAAAGGCCCACACAGATTCATGTGGTACTGCAGAGGAGTATAGCCTGTGGTACATACTTGGAACTAAAAATACCACAGGGATGAAAAGGCCCACACAGATTCCTGTGGTATGTGTCGCCTGTGGTACCCATGTGGTACCCATTTACCCACATGAAATACTACAAAGAAAATGTACCACAGAAATATCATACAACAGTGCTGTACTGTTGTACAGTGTGACAAGGCTGTAAGAGATACCATACAGATTCCTGTGGTGCTGCAGAGGAGTAGCCTGTGGTACATACTTGGACCTAAAAATACCACAGGGATGAAAAGGCCCACACAGATTCCTGTGGTATACTGCAGATGTGATCGCCTGTGGTAGCCATGTGGTAAAAGAAATACCACAGGAAATACTACAAAGAAAAATGTACCACAGAAATATCATACGACAGTGCTGTGTTATTTATGATTTATGTGGTATCTTTTACAGCCGTGTACACTGTACCACATAAATAACACAGCACGTACTGTTGTATGATATTTCTGTGGTACATTTTTCTTTGTAGTATTTCCTGTGGTATTTCTTTTACCACATGACTACCACAGGCGATCACATCTGCAGTAGCACAGGAATCTGTGTGGGCCTTTTCATCCCTGTGGTATTACACTGTACTATATATATACCACAGCACTGCTGTATGGTATTTTTGTGCTATAGTTTTTCTTTGTAGTATTTCCTATGGTATTTTTCATACCACTGTACTATATAAATAACACAGCACCGCTGTATGGTAATTTGTGGTATAGTTTTTCTGTGTGGTATTTCCTATGGAATTTTTCATACCCTCAGAAGATGCCTCAGAATGAATAGCTCGAAACACATTGAATTATTTCAATCAGTTAGTGAATTCTGAACACTTTAGTATGTTTAATATCAGGGGCCTGTAACATTTATAAAGATACAATAAATCTTACAATCAATTGTAACTCTTTAGTACATGGTTTGCCATAGACTTACGATTGATCAATCGTAAGATTGAGTTATCTCTTTATGTTACGGGCCCAATACCATCGCGACGCGTAGGCCTATTGCTTACCAACATATTACATTTCATTGCAAAATGGTCTGAATCTAATAGACTATGCACAAGCAACTGCACACACACAGACACACACATGTATTGGTACACCGGTACACACCATAGAGTTGAGTTCTGTGTATAACTCTATGGCAGACACTATGGCAGACATATTTGGCAATATGCCAGCCGTTACATTTGCATGCAGTTCGGGCATGCGCAGCTAGCTAGAGATTCAAATGATCTACAACAGCCAGTGATTGCAAGTGAAAGGCAGAACATAATTATGTGCCTACAAGATTTCCGGATTATAAACTTCATTTCAAAGGTGAGCAATGGCAATGTATTTTATGAAGTAATAGCAATTCATTTAATATTATTCACTTTCTTGATGGGTATTTTTGTACTGAGCATCCCTCGACAGTTGATGAGTGAGAGTAATGAATGAAGGTTTAAGTACTTAAGACAGTTAAGCTTGTAGTTCCACCTATTCATATACATGTATTCGTTGTTTTTGTGCTATGGTGGGTATCAACTTTCTGCATGCATGTTTCATAAATCAAATAAGCGATGCTACGTTATTTTATGAGTAGATAGACCTATAGTGTCCCTGAAAAGAGCCAAAATTATTCAAACATTATGTAGAGGCTGCATGGCCGGCAGGGGGGGGGGGGGGGGGGGGGGGGGGGGGGAGGAGTTGCATCTGATCATTCGGTGAATAAATTTTGTTAGATGTATCAAATTTCATGACGAATCCGGAGGATCTAATAAAATTTACTTTGCAATAGTTGCTCAGGAAGACATTTTCTGAAAATATTTTGATGTTTTCTTGCAAGAATGTTGTGAAATTAAATAAAAAGAATGATTTAAATGTGTAGATATGAACAAAAACATTTTATTACAACTTTGATAATGATATTTGGAAATGGGAAGATGATGCATTCTTTTTTTCTTCTGCCATTGTGTAAATTAAATTGACACTTTCTTTTTTAATTGTTCATTTTCTTTTATCTGCATGGCATGAAAGATGGCATTTTGTTCAGTCTGAGGCTCGGCAGGATCAAGCTTATGTCTAAGGGATTGGACCTGAGCGAAGCGTTCTGCCTACATGTACATGTAGGTACGTGAGGAATTCGGCGAGCATGTCTTAGCTGCGTTAGTAAGAGTGGATCTGTGGGCACGTGGTACCGTGCTTGGGCTCAGAGGAGTACTTATATGTAGCAGCATGTGTGACTCGTACGTACATGTTTAGAATCATTCATATAAGATTAACTTATCATTTGCTAGTCTTTATAATGACACTTTAAATTTCTGAGATAATGTCAAGTCATAATGTAAATGTCTTATCTATTTGACAAGCCTTTTTTAATTTACTTTTTACTTGTCTCCTCAAAAAAGTGGACTTGGAAGTCAGATTACAGAAATGATTTTAAAAATGTATTCTGTTGGGGCAATGTATGGAATTTGCATAGTTATGAAAATACATGTATCATAAGAATAGGGGAATATCTTTGGGAAATCCTCACTT
This sequence comes from Heliocidaris erythrogramma, assembly GCA_025617745.1. NCBI lineage: Eukaryota > Metazoa > Echinodermata > Echinoidea > Camarodonta > Echinometridae > Heliocidaris > Heliocidaris erythrogramma. Next base: position 34,154,099 of record CM046859.1, on the reverse strand, counting down.
TTGAACATGAAACTGAAACAATAATGTAGGTGACATTTAAAAAACAGAAATACTATTGAAGACTTTACTCTTACTCAGAGCCCTGCAGTATCCTTGATCATGAGAAGAGGAGACTGATAATGTACATGTTATACTTGTACTTGTTATACTTAACAATTAGCCACTTGTGCATTCTTTCAAAATTGTAATCAAGAGGAAAACTGTGTTCTTCTAAACAAGAGACAATATTTCAGATATGTGTTAGTTGTGTATTTTTTAGATTATAGTCATGTCCATTCATAGGAATGTAACTGCTGTCCTCATGAAAGTAGCATTTTTAACTGAGAAATGACCAGCAACAAAATTTTGCAATGTCCCTCAACTCTCTAGTGAGCGCGTGTGAAGAACATTTTATTTGACCAAGTTTATGAGTGAGCACACATCAAAGGAAACTGTCGCTCTTCAAAATTCACAATGGTCTCTTCATAAGCTCATTGTACCAAGAATTCTTGGTACAATGAGCTTTTGAAGAATGTTCTTCACACATGCTAGCTAGAGAGTTTTGTACTCATGACTTATTTTATTCAAGTCTTGTGCATCTTTTCGGACAGAAAAAAAAAGAATGTTTCAAAAGTATTATGGCGGTATTCATGAACTGTACTATTCAACTCTCAATATAATCATTAAATCAAACTGTAACATGGGAGCCTGGAACTGGCCTCCAAATTGGAAAATTTGCAGAGGACTTTGGTAGTTCTCAACTACTTATCGAGCATAATTTCATGTAGGTGTAAGATGCCAAAAGGGGAGCTCCTCAACAAATGTTGAACTTCAATGTCTTCTGAATTCAGGTTTTAGTGCTACATTCATTCTTGAAGCTTTTTTTTTCTCATTCCTGAATTAACTCAATACTGCCTCCCTTTTTTCCATGTAGTATCTGTTCAGGGATTTGAATCATATGTTACTAGTGTTTCAAAGTTAATTTCTTTACAGTTACGGGTCAATTTTACTTCAATACTTTACCTGCCTTTTACCTTGAGAGTGTGTACCACACAAATATTTATTCAGGTACACTCTGTATTTATTGCATGGCGACATGTTTTTATTATATATCTATCTTAAATGAAACTTATAAGTTCCTCAAGAATTTGTAAGTGTATATCAGATTACCAGCAAAGTTTATATACTTTTCCTATTTCTTTTTTTAAAGAGAGAGAATCTGCAAATGCTTGAGGGACTTACAAGTTGTGCAGAGTTTAAATATCAGTATACACGTAGCAGTTTATATATGTATATTTCCTTTTATTAAAAGTGAAGGAATTTGTTCCCTTAACTTGCAATTTCCACTTTCATTATATGTAGTAAAACGTGTTGGTCTGTAGTATTCTGATGGGATCATGCTTGATGGTGAATTATTTTGTGAATGTGGTAATACAGTGCAAGTCACAGTTCTTCTACCTGTTAACCTGCAAGTGCTGAATTCAATAGATATGGTCCGGTGATCCCACTGTGATCCTATTGTGATAAGCTTTTGCAGGTTAACAGGTAGAAGAAGAATTGTGACAGGCACTGTACTTGGCAAAACCGCACACCAGTAGCATGCATCAGTACCAAACAGAAAACCCACACAGTAGTATGACAGAGCGATACCACAGAGTATCACATATTGACACCGGCACAAGACTTCCACACAGCAATACCACATAGGAGTACCACAGAGCTTTACCACAGAGGAGTACCACACAGCTATACCACAGTAGAGTACCATACAGCTATACCGCAGGGGAATACCAAATAGCAGTACCACAGGAGTACCTCACAGCAATACCACAGACGAGTACCACACAGCAATACCACAGATGAGTACCACACAGTAATACCACACATGAGTACCACACATTAATACCACAGGGGAAACTACAGAGCAATACCACAGGGTAATACTACAGAAATACCACAGAGAAGTACCAGACAGTAATACTACAGAGGAGTACCGCAAAGCAATACCACAATGGAGTACCACATAGTAATACCATATGAGAGTAGCTGTGTGGTACTCTCATATTCAGTATGGTATTTTTGTGTGGTACTTCTCTGTGGTATTGACCTATGTCCAAAGATGAACTCAGGTATTGCTGTGTGGTACATCTGTGTGGTACTGGTTTGCGGTACTGCTATGCGGTATGTAGTAAACATCTGTGGTATTGCCCTATGGTATACCACAGGAATTGCTATGTGGTACAGCTATGTGGTACTGCTGTGTGGTACAGCCATGTGGTACTGCTGTGTGGTACATCTGTGTGGTACTGGTATGCGGTACTGCTATGCGGTATGTAGTAAACATCTGTGGTATTGCCCTATGGTATACCACAGAAATTGCTATGTGGTACAGCTATGTGGTACTGCTATGTGGTACAGCCATGTGGTACTGCTATGTGGTACAGCCATGTGGTATTGACGTGATTTGTGTGGTATATGTCCCAAAATACCACATGTATTGCTGTGTGGTACAGCCATGTGGTACTGCTATGTGGTACAGCCATGTGGTACTGCTATGTGGTATTGCCGTGTGGTACAGCTATGTGGTACTGCTATGTGGTACAGCCATGTGGTACTGCTATGTGGTACAGCCATGTGGTATTGACGTGATTTGTGTGGTATATGTCCCAAAATACCACATGTATTGCTGTGTGGTACAGCCATGTGGTACAGCCATGTCGTACTGCTGTGTGGTACAGGTGTGTGGTATTGACGTGACTTGTGTGGTATATGTCCCAAAATACCACATGTATTGCTGTGTGGTACTGGCATGCGGTATTGCTTTGTGGTATTGCTTTGTGGTATTAACATGTGGTAATGGGCCCGGGGTTCTGTGGTATACTTCCCAAAATACCACAAGATCCACAGGTGAATTCCATGGGTATTTTTCTTGTGGTATTTTCTATGTGGTAATCCCGTGTGGTATTTATGTGTGGTACTTCTATGTGGTAAATGTCCCCCAAAACCACAGGAATTTTCTGTGGTATACCACAGGAATTTTCCTATGGTATATCCTATGGTATATCCTGTGGTAACGTTGTGTGGTATACCACAGAAAATTTTTGTTAGGGAAGCATTCCCGTATTATTGCCAATGAAAGGTAAGCTTAGAACAGGTAAGTTTTTTTATCCAATATCTTCATGATTGCATTAACTCTAAAGTTGTACCTAAGTTCATTTCTGAGCGCATCAGCAATGCTAAGGTCACACATAGTCCTACAATGGAACGTGCCTTTGTTATCATTTCGGAAGCAGGTGGGTGTGTTGCCGGCTTCTTCTTGGGGATCTTCTTGGTGCTATCCTTCTCAGCCTTTGAAATTAACAAACTACAGATCCACGTATCGTGTGTGCACCGCAATCTCCGTCGCGCCTGGCGCAAAGTTCGAGAATTTATTTCGTTCTTCGATTTGTTTCGGCTCACGCGCTACATAGCTTCCATCGATGAGCAAATGGAAAGGAAAACGCGCAATAAGCATGCCAATACTATTGCATCGTTGAAACGCTATCGGTTCGGCAGTACAATCCAGGATAAGAGAGTACATATCACCAACCTCTCTGATCACGTGCTTTCCGACACAGAGGCATTTGTGTTAGCACATGGCTTTAATTTCGGCGTGCCCAAGTCGAAAATCAATCGAGAAGAGGTATTCGCAGAATTTGAGTTGTTGTACTCTCAGCTGTTTAGACACATTCCTACTTCCAAGGAAGACGGAGAGTCACTCAAAGCGCGCTTATCAGATCTTGCGCATGCGTATTGTGGCATTCCCAATGATATGTCAGATTTTCACATGACTCGCGAATGCTTGGTGGCACTGCGCGGACTTAAAGCCAATCCTGATATTCATATATGCAAACCCGATAAGGGCACCGGTGTCGTCATTCTGAATAAAAGTGACTATGTTAAATAAATGTCTGACATTCTTCATGATGAATCAAAGTTTTGTCGCATAGGTGCTGTCCCAGAACATGATCGCACAGCCACTTTGGAAACCAAGCTCCAACGACATTTATTAGATTTATGTAAACGCGGCGATTTGTCTAAGCCAGTTTATGATAGAATTCGACCACATGGCTCGCTAAGACCCCGCATGTACGGCCTCCCCAAAACCCACAAAACAAACGTTCCGCTTCGTCCTATTCTATCGATGGTTGGGTCAGCGCAGCATGAACTGGCAAAATGGCTAAGCGAGCAACTTCAGCCAGTCTTAGATTGTTTGTCTGTTCATACTGTTAGAGATTCGTTTACGTTTGCTAAACTCGTCCGCGATCTGCCCCTTGATAATAGTAATTGTGTTATGTGTTCATTCGTTATCTCTAGCCTATTTACCAACGTGCCACTGAAAGAAGCTATTGACATCTGTGCTTCTTATCTCTATCATGGCGACTTATACCCCTTTCACATCAAGCTTTGGTCCGGACCAGGTCCGGACCTGGGCCGGACCAAATCTTGATGTGAAAGCATTTGGTCCGGACCAAATGCATGACCCGCCCGCCTTCACGTACGTGATCTCTACTTCTGCTTCCGGCTGGGTCAGCTGCTAGTTCTGCGTTATGTAAGTACTGGTCTATGCAATTTGTACACTAGCATTGAGCTGCTCTTGTGATACCTGTCAAATGACCAAATACGTCGGTCAGCTGTACTGCCCATTGCATATACTGCAGCGAGGTACGACATCATCATTAGCAGTCTTCGGCGAGAATGACTACGCCGGCGACTCCCTTCTTCTTGAGCAAGAGCAAACAGCACTCTCTTCCTTTTCACTTCTCTACGTCTACGGAAGGATTGATCTAAAGCAGTCATAACTTGTCTGCATCGCACAGTGTTTAGTAAAAGCACTGAAAAAATCAACTCGAGTAAACTTTTCATGATGAAGAACACAATTAAAACAGTCCACTTTACACAAACATACGTAGACGTACGTACGTGATCATGAGCGAGCGAGGGTTTCGCGCGAAGCTAGCTAGCTAGCCAGTTCCAAATGTCGCGCGCTTCATGAGGGGGGTAAGTGGTTTCCGTGGCAACTGCAACGGATATGTTTGGTCCGGCCCAGGTCCGGCCTAAATCTTCACGGCGGTGTGAAAGCACTTGCGACGGACATAATTTGGTCCGGACCTGGTGCGGACCAAATTTGGACGGCAGTGGGAAAGGGGTATAAGACTCACCACCTGTTCCTGAGCCCGTATTCATTGATCTCATGAACTTTGCCACTCGCGCGGTTGAGTTTAGTTTCAATGATACGATGTATTCACAGATAGATGGTGTGGCTATGGGATCCCCATTAGGCCCCGCGCTTGCTAACATTTTTGTTGGCTTTCATGAAATGCGCCTGCTACAGAACGCCACCGATCTTAATATAGTCCCACATGTGTATTGTCGGTATGTTGATTATACGTTTGCAATTTTTGATAACCGCGCAGCGTGTGAGGTTTTCCTTACACAACTGAACCGGCTCCATCCCGCGCTAAAATTCACATGTGAAATTGAACTGTCCAATGCGCTCCCATTTCTCGACGTTCTCGTTGAGAGAAGTGATGGGAAATTCATCACTTCCGTCTACCGCAAGCCCACATTCACCGGGCAATACACGAGATGGGACTCGTACAGTGCAACTTCATACAAGATTGGGCTCATTAGAAACTTAGTGTGCCGCGCCCTTAGGATTTGCTCTGCGTGCAAATTAGCTCCCGAAATCGCGAAAATCAAAACTATTCTCCTTGACAATGGTTACCCTGAGCATGTTATATCTCGCACCATAACACGGACGCTGGAGGCACAATCCAAATCTGACACCAGATTTGGACCTGCCAAATGCCCCGTGTATCTCAAACTACCCTGGAGGGGTAAGGTATCTGACAAATACGCCAGTCAGATCAAACACGCAGTGTCACGTTGCTATTACGCGGTTTCGACACGCATTGTGTTTTCTACACACAGGATGCTACCGTCAACTAGCAAGGATGTACTACCCACCCCCCACTTGAGTAATGTTATTTACCAATTTCAGTGCCGGTGCGATGCCAGGTACGTGGGCCGTACTTCTCAGCGGTTGGCTGATCGCATTAAACAACACATTCCCTCGATTATTCGGAACCGTACATCCAATCAGCGCACGCAGCCCGTCCGTGCCTGCAAATCTGAAATGCACGCTAACAAACCAAAGATAGCCAAATGCGATTCAGCGATTGGTCTCCACTTGCTGAACAATCCAGCTTGCGCACAAAGCTATGCCGACGATCAATTCTCAATTATGTCCCGGGCCAGAAGCTCAGCGCATTTACGCTTTCTGGAAGCTGCTTATATTCAATCGCAAGAACCTCTTCTGTGCAGACAAAAGGAGTTCGTCCAAGCTTTGCGATTGTTCTGAAATTACGGCGTCTAGGTTGCGTCCGGGTTCACCGAGTATAATATAGTTGATTTCAAGTAATTTGTTATATACCTGCGTGATAACCTGATGAGTGCAGGTCGAAAAGCTTCGTTATCATGTCTCTTTTTCGTGCCATATTGAAATAATAACAATAATATTTGATATTTATATAGCGCTCATATCCACCATGAATGGTGCTCAAGGCGCTCCAATATTACCCCGGCTCTAGCTAGGCTGCCGATTTCGGCGCTCACAGCATTCAAGGAATTAATTCCTGCCGGTACCCATTTAACACCTGGGTGGAGAGTGGCAAATGTAGATTAATGTCTTTCCAAAGAACAGTAGTGCCGCGCCGGGGTTCGAACCCACGACCTTCCCATCTCCAGTCCAGTGTTTAAACCACTCGACTACGACACCTCTACCTGTTACTGAATTTATCAATGACATAAACCTCAGGTGCATTAAAATATTTATTAAACAAAAATAAAATGTGTAAATATAATCAATGGCAATGAATGAACGCGAATTATAATAATCACTAACAAAATTCATGGGATTACAATAGATTCGTGAAAGTACGTGACGTGTCGTGGCACAAGCTTGTTGATATTGAAGAAGGGGAGGGCGCCCCACTTTTCGGTAAGGGGCTTTGTTTTAGGAATACTGTTCCTCTCAATGTGACGCACTCTAAGGCACCCCAGGTAAGTTCGATATGGTTCATATCAGGAGAGCATCTTCTGCATCTTGTCCTGTATCAAGAAGCCTCCTCACTGCAGCTGTTCTATGAGCTCTAGCGTTGTCGTCTTACAGCTAAAAGTTGTGCACACACACACACACACACACCCTTCTTGTATGCTGGAGGCAATGGCTCTCCAGGGTGTCCCGGTACAAGACGGTGTTGACGTCTTCATCCGAGGACTACCACGAGCGTTTTCCCTCCGCCTTGAGTTGTTGCATGGATGCAGACGTCGACGATGTTCCCGCCACGTAATGGCCGCACTCTGTCCCTTCCATATGTACGGTCAAGAATAGAGTGGCTTGCATCGTAGGAATGGTATGTTACCAGAGCCTAAGCTTGTTATCTTCTGTGTCCCCAAGCCCAGCAAAGTAGAGTAACTCTGTGTAGAATATACAGACATGGACACTAGGTCATTCATCTTCCTCGCTAACCGCATTCAACCAACCTCCAATTCAAAGTTTGGTTGGAAACGTTGATTCCGTGGTGTCTTCTCCGCTTGTATTTTCTTTTGTCTGAGGACTCTGTAGTTCCTAATAAGATCATTTGGTTGTCAGTCATATTTGTCCTGGAGATCATTGTTGCCTGAAATGACCCTACTCTATTTTACAGTATTTTACAGACCGCCCTCTGCGATGGTCCAAGGAAATCAGCAATATCAGCTTATTTGTGTCCGTACTGTAGCAGGGCAAGCATTTTTCGGTGTATTACACATGGCGTCAACGGGGCATATCCAGGAAAACTTCTGTTCCTAATTTAGTTGAAACTCATTAAGCCAACTCATTCAACCAAATGGCATCGCATGAAATGCATTACCTTTTCTGGCAGTAAACAAAAGCTATGTTACGAAATGAAAAACTATACATGAATTAATTTCACTTCGGTTATGGGGACTCATTATGTAATCATTACACCTGGTCATGAGTGTTTAGTAATGTGTTAAAATAGTAATAAGCAGAGGAATATGCCTGAAAAGAAGATTAGTCCAATTTTTTGGGCAATAGTGTACTTGACAAGATCGGGCAGAGCATTAATTAATGAAAAATCCGAAAAGTTGAGTACCTGTTACTGTGACAATGAGAGTACAGGTTCCGGTATTTCCTGCATTATCTGTAGACATGCAGTTCACAGTGGTGTCTCCGATCAGGAATGTATCATGAAATGTATGAGAACAAGTCGCATTTAGATTTGCATCCACGTTATCATTTGCACTTGAGTTAATCATAACAGTGGAAGATGAATTCATTCCAATATCCGTGCTAGCAGTGACATTTGGGCAATTCAAAGTTGGTACTTCGTCATCTGCGTAATAATAGAAATTTAGTTCAGATCATTGTAATAATAATAATAATAATATTGTCCATTTATATAGCACAGCTACTATACAAATATACTCTACTGTGCTTTACAAAGTATCACATTATTACCCCGGCTTTAGCCCAGCTGCCATGATAAGACGCTAAAGCATTCAAGGATTTTTTCCTACCGGGTACCCATTTACTTCAACTGGGTGGAGAGTGGCTAATGTAGATTAATGTCTTGCCAAAGGACATTAGTGCCGCAGCGGGACTCGAACCACGAACCATGTGATGCACAGTCCGGTGACGTATCCACTAGACCACGACACCTCTACTTTATGAATACATAGGATTTATCATGTGCAAGTAGAGAGAGAAAAAACAGAGTATGGATACCGTTTTTTTCTAAAAAGCAATCTTGCTCAGCAGGTGGTAACATAAATTCAAGAATTTTTTTCTTCAAAACAATCAAGGGGCGGGGGGGGGGGGGGCGCATAGACCTTAAGGATTATGACTCTTCTTCATTTTAAAATTCTCTCTTTTTCTTTCTCTCTTGCGCGTTTTTTTTGCACCCCTCCAAGTGCTGAGTGCTGAAAATAAAATAATTCCCATCGCTCAGTCTGCATGGTCTGTTTGATCCCCATTCGTTTCTCTCCAAATCTCTTTTTTTTCTCATTTTGTAAAAATGTCATTTCTTAGAAGAAAAAAAAAATGTGTTAAATAAAACTGAAGTGCATCTGTGAAATCATTTTCTTGTAAAAATGATAGACATATCAGAATGACAAACAATTACCCTTTACATTATAGTATCCTCTGCATGTCTTGTTCAGTACATCATCAGATATAATGGCAACCACCTCATGGATTCCGATGAACACATTATTTCCATTAGGAAAGACGGACACAGAGATATCTCCATGATATCTGTAGCCAGGTGTAGATTTAACGACGTCATCTACTCCGAAATCTGTGATAAATGTATGTGTAGCCTGACCTGGGTCTGTACTAACGGTGCGATTCAAGCTTGGACAGTTGACTGGTAACTCGGTCACTGCCGAATGATACAAGAAGGAAACAACATAAGAGCAACTTGACACTGATTGTGATCAAAATGTTTTACTACAATAGATCTGTAGTTTATCATAATCCATTGTTCATAGACATCAACGAGAAGGATATACATTTGGAAGCATTACGCATTTATACGAGCCTAAGTATTTTCTAATTTATTTAGTGGCTTAAAAAAAATTCATCCAGAGAAACCTGTTCAATTGCAATGATTACATAAAAGTATTAAATGCATGTACAAAAAATGAAGCAGAAAATACATCAAAAGGAAAGAAAAAAAAGTACTTGATGACACATGGCTTTGTCATTTACAACGAAACATATTCACGTACTCCATGAACACAATATCATATTAATTTAATAATATTACAAGTTAAAACACTATTTTAAGCATAGACATTCGTAAGAGAGAAACCAAGAAAGCATAGTCAGTAATGACACAGAGAGAGAGAGAGAGGGGGGGGGGGGGCATATAACAGGAAGAAATGACAGAGTAGGAGGAAGAAAAGTTAAAGATGGACTGATTGACAGGGGCAGAGAACAAGAGATAGAGAGAGAGAAATCGACAGAGGGATATTATGACACAAACAATCTGTAGCAATAGACGGCATCATAAAATGCGGGATATATTCTAATATTCAATCACTTTATACCTCAATTACTTATGAAGACATACATAGAATAAACATAGAATCGATTACAATAAAACAAAATTAAAACATCGTGAAGTGTAGTCCAAAATAGAATTAGCCATGTTTATAATTGCTTTTCTTATATCAAAGTGGTATATCGAATCGCCAATTTGCAAGAAATAGATTTCGCGGAGATTTTCACTACTAATTCTAAATATTATGCTGCTCGCTCGAGCATGAATGAGGAGACTTAACTTTCAAGTCGCGTACTATCAGAAAGGTTGCACCTTTTGCCCCAGAATATAGAAAATGATTCTAATAAGAAATGATGCGACATTTTGACAGTCTAAAGCCCGCCTCACACTCTGCGATTTTTCAAACGATCACTTGCGATGCGATGCGATGCGATGCAAAGCGATATCGCAGGCCATCGCTCGTTAAGGCGCTGTCACACTCTAGCGTATAGAGCCAGCGTATGAGGAACGTATGGACTTTTTGGGCATACACTGACATACGCTGAAACACGCTAGGGGTACGCTGGAATACGTTTGTAGTACGCCGGGGTACGTCGGTGTACGCTGATGTACGCTGAGGGCCAAACAATTTTCAGCGTATGCCGACGTATGAATTTTACGCTCCTCATACGTTCCTCATACGCTGAACACGCTAGAGGTACGCTGAAGGTACGTTACTCATACGTCGAGTACGTTTCTCATACGTTGAAATTGAGTGGGTCAGGAAACCTAGCGTTAGAGGAGCGTATAATGAACGTGTGTCTGACGTGTGTCTAACGAATGGCTAACGTTATGATGGTAGTTCTAACGACAGTCTAATGTACTCAACTTATGCCTAACGTGTTCTGAGCGTTCATCCAACTTATCCCATGCGTATTACATGCGTATTTGCAGCGCATGGTGGTATATAAAGTTTCACATTTCCCAATCTGTATCAGGTGGAGAAGGAGGAGGAACATCAGCTGGCTTGACTTTCTTGGCACGGCGTTTTGGCATCTTGACAGCTTGAAGTCTACTGGCGGAATGACGAAATTCGCGCGCTGCCACCTTTTATACCCCCGCTGTGTACGCTCGTCATACGTTAGGCTGACGTTTCGCATACATTTCTCATACGTCGGAGGTAGGCTGATATACGTTACTCATACGTTGGTACGTCTAACTCAAATACACATCACATCACATACGCTCACATACGCTATGCGTACGCTACTCATACGCTACTCATACGCTGAGGGTATGCTAGGCTCACGTTACTCTAATTGTCATTAACCGAATATCGACCTCATATCGAATATCGAGTGTGACAGCGCCTTTACCACAGGATCTGCGATTCATGTCTCACACTCTGCGATTTTAGCATTTCGCGCATGCGTACTTCATTACTGATAACGCGATTCGACTCACTACTACCTGTTGTAGTATCAGCTGACACACGTAAACAAAGTAAAGTGAAAAGGTAATGGATTTTTTTAAATGAAAAACATGAAACGCATATGTAGGCTATGTAGCAATTTAAATTTGTATAGAGACTTACAATTACTGAGGTAACCAACATTTAGGGGAGAGTTTAGTCTTTAACTAGAGTGTTAAGACGTACATTTTTATTCTATGTAAAGTTAGATGGACTGGAAAAGAAAAGAAAATCTTTGGGTTATAGTTATTTAGTTAATCGAGTTGTTTCTTTTTAACATGTCGTATTTCTGAAGGTTCGTTTATCCGAAAATGAAATAGGGTTCTGAATTCCGAAAATGAAATCAGGTACCTAAAAAGGAGGGGGGACCGAATCGACTGTGAAGCCAACCCCCCCCCCCCCCCCCCTCTCGGTATCAAGGGTAGCAAAGCTGCTCAGTCGTTTTGGCCCCTCCCTCCTTTTTAAGGTACTTCTTTTTCGGAATTATGAACCCTATTTTATTTTCGGAATTACGAACCCTATTTCAATTTCGGAATTATGAACCTTCGGATAAACGAACCTTCGAAATTACGAAACTTCGGAATAACGAACCTTCGGATTAAAGCACCAAATGTTCGGAATTATGAACCCTTTTCCATTTCCGGAATAATGAACCCCCAGACATGGGAAATTTCTTTTCGGAATTATGAACCTCCGGAAATACGAACCTTCGAGTGCCCCCCCCCCCCCCCGAAACAAAGTATTATTTAAAAGATGTAAACAATAGGGAATAGTGATTATTGCAAATAAAAGTATTGTAGTGTTGCCGAGTACAAAATTACTTAGTTGAGGTATAGCAACTGTGAGATTAACTGTGTGGGTGAAGATGGTTATTTAAAGGCGAAGTCCACCGTAATATCAAGTTGATTTGAATAAATTGAGTAAAATTAAACAAGCGTAACAGTGAAAATTTCACTGAAATCGGATGTAAAATAAGAAAGTTACGGCATTTTGAAGTTTTGCAGTATTTCATTAAACAGTGATATGCATAGCATGGGCGGTATGCAAATGAGTGAACCGATGATGTCATGCACTCACTTTTCCTTATGTATTTTATTATATGAAATTTCAAATATTTCAATTTTTATAGATGTGATAATAAACAATCCCTTCCTTGTATGAAAATAACTTACAATAATGATGATTTTTACATGTTCCATATGGAGTCAAATCATGTTTTACATTATTGAAGCAAAAAAATGAAATATATGATATTTCATATAATGAAATACATAAGGAAAAGTGAGTGCATGACATCATCGGTTCACTCATTTGCATACCGCTTACTGTTTCATGAAATAATGCAAAAATTAAAAATGTCGTAACTTTCTTATTTTACATCCGATTTCAGTGAAATTTTCACTGTTACGCTTGTTTAATTTTACTCTATTTATTCAAATCAACTTGATATTAGGGTGGACTAGGCCTTTAACGCTACATATTTCGGAAGTTTGTTCCAATCATTTCTGGTTTTAGGATAAAATGGGTTCATATAATTTTGTTCTTCCGAAGGGTACATGCATCTTTAAGTTATGATTGTTTTTCCAGTTCTGTTCGCAGGTGTGCACCTGCTTTTATGTCGTATATCTATTAAACCATAAACAAGCTTAAAATAAAACACAAGTCGGAGGGACTTTCGTCTAATGTATTCATACTTAATTTTTAAAATAAATTGCTATCAGTGTATGTAATATGGTGTAAAAATGAAGCCCATGGGGAAAAAAGCACCTCAAAATCACCATGTGCTTCACAAAAGTAAACATATGCAAATGACCGGAAATGCCAGACTCATTTTCCCCATTGACTCAGTGTTAGACTAAAGCGTATGGCCATACGCTTTCGTAAATATGAGTATTCAGGTCACAGATATCTTAATAATAGCATTATATATTTGAAAACCTTTCTATGCCTGGCTATTTATTTATCCTTCTGAACATCATTATACAAGACAGATATCAAAATTCAACAATTTGTTAAATCAAGCTTCCACAAAGTTACTGAATGCCTTTAAATTATGCGAATAATATTATTATGAACTATAATTGGAATTATATTAACAACAATGAAGTACAAGTCGAAGAGGGTAGCATATTCCCAGGTGCTAGGCAGTCAGACCACACAAAAGAAATTCAAAGCATTTAAAATTCAACCGAGGTAAGAGCCACTATAAATAGGATGTGCGTTCTGTGGTAGTCATTTTTTCAGAGAGTAACAAGTCAGGAGATATTGAAAAGCAAATTCCTTTTCTTATAAGGAAATGCTTTTTCAAAAATTACCAAATGAGGTATCAGTAGGTATAATATATACTTTTGTTCCTACTGTACACAAGTTATATCCATCAGATTTTCGTAAACCTTCTCATTATGAATGGTAACATCAATTGAGTAAGAACACATAATGGTGTGAAGGTTAGATTCCTTCATATTGATGATAATAAAATAGACATGTAAGGCATGTTCCATGTATGGTAGGTAGGTAGGTAATGGAATTGGCGTCCATTCATTAAGGTTATTTATTAATTTGTGTGAGGAAAAAGAAAATGTGTCTTTTTATGCTCTTGGTAAACTCTTAAGAAAGTAATATTTGTATGTCTATACATCTTATGATTTTCTTTCTAACTTGTGTAAATCATTATTTTTAAAGGAAGCAAGAGATATCACGTATTATGAGAGGCTGCATGAAATAGGCATCTATGCGACATGGTGTCAAAAATCCAAGATGAAGGAAGCCATGATACAGCTCTCGTGATAAATCGTTCACACGGGGAGGGATCTTCAAAGAAAAATCTTAAAGGATGGGACGCTCTTCGACTTGTACTTCATTATTATTAATAGAATTCCAGTTATACTTCATGATAATATTATTCGCATAATTTAGGAATTCTATCACATAACTCGTACAAGTCTTCAGAGGGTAGCATGTTCCAAAGTTTAAACACAAAAAATGTCTTGAAAAGTTTGTCAAAGTCAAACACAAAAGAAACTATATTGCTCTTAAATTGTTAAGATAAGAAATGTATATCATATATAGCCAGAGCTTCTTTAAGCAAAGACGAGATAGAGCCTTTCTCGTTGGAAATTAACGAATATACATGTAATACCTTCAAATGCAATTTTCTTTGGTAGTTTTTTTTGAAAAAGCTATTCAATGCTCCAAACATTCATTTATGCAACAAAATACTTGTTGCTTTATACGGAGCCCAATGGGCAGCTGATCGAACATACTGATCATTCTTCACTATACCCAGAAAGAATGAACCAAGAAGACTTCAATAAAACACCATTACACATTAATTGCTTTTGTCGATCTTATTCGCACCACATCTGGCAAGTGTCATTACAATGCAAGAACACAATTATGATGCAACATAATTGTGAATCTCATAAACTTAAATCAAAATCGGGTAACCTACACTAACAAAAAAATAGGGCACCCGAAAGGAATCAATCACGATAGTAGCCGGTTACGAAAACTCGAAAAAACTCCATGGAGAAAAATTTGAGAACGTAATTTGGCCCCATGCTAACTATCTCATGCCAACCTGACGATATAATTCCTCTCCACCCTAAAATAATTATAATCATTCCTCCAAAAATAACCAGCCACCTAGAATACATTTAAATATACATTTAAATATAAATAACGTTTAAACGGGTGTGTGCGACCTGTGGTGCGAACCGACGTGAATGACATTCCCAACATAACGCCCCGCTTTATATCAGAATCATTCATGATGACGTACCGTGAAGAATTCAAATATATGCTAATTCGCCATATTTTCAATTATTACACTATGAACATGGCAAACAAAGAAGCGGACAAAATATACAGCTCCTCACACTATGAACACGATGACAAAGAGAGCGGACAATTTATGCAGCTCCTCATTCTACCCTCCACAATAGCTCTAGTAGACAAAAGGACATCCCTTCACTGCTATTATGACACCTGTTCTACATATTTTTACAGGATAGCAGTGAATGGATGTTCTTTTGTTAACGAGTGCAATTGTGAAGGGTACAATGAGGAGCTGCATAAATTGTCCGCTTTTTTGTTCGTCATGTTCATAGTGTCATTGTACCTTCCACACTTGCTCTGGTAGACAATAGAACACCCCTTCACTGCTATTATGTAAAAGTATGTAGAACAGGTGTCACATGCATATTCCCCGGTTCTACTTATTTTACATAATAGCAATGAAGGGATGTTCTTTTGTCTACCAGAACAATTGTGGAGGATACAATCAGGAACTGTATATTTTGTCCGCTTTCTTTGTCATCGTGTTCATAGTGTTAGTTCCACATTTTGCAACATTACTGAGCCCCATGGGTGGCTGATTGAACATTCTGATCATTAATCCATTAATTACATCTTATGTAACAACACGATCCGATCGAATAAACTGCGGATCATTCCTTCATTTTTTATAAATCTAGTACTTTTACTGCAGCATTGATAGTGGCAATCATTGTACAGATATCACCTAGAAACACCATTTATATTTCAGTTGCACTGGTAATATGTGGGAGGAGAAAAGTAACTCCAAACGTTCTATTTAACGATTGTCTAAACTCTGGTGCTCACGACATGCATCAGGGGTTAATGCGCCACTTAAGTTCGTTGCAATAATTGCCAGGTCAAAGCCGAGATTCTTTCTAGTCAAGAACTATTGTGTGTGATTATAAAATCATAAATGAAATCGATAATTATATGCAAGGGTTCATGAAGATTTACTTCTTTGAAAGTTTACAAGAGGATGATGCTAGGCTACTAAAAAGAAGACCTAGTGAGAGATAAATTATCATGAACTATATTCTATGTTGATTTCGTACCTCAAGCAAGGGTTTGCTGTTAATGAGGCCGAGGTAAATAAGTAAATTTCATCATTCCTGAAGAAGCCCTATGAGCGAAAATGTGATATTTTGGTTCTTCATACCGTTGTTTCATTTACTTTGACTTTTTTTTCATTTAATGACATCAACCGACGCAGGCATACAATTTTTATGTATTCCGAGGTATCTGTTTTCATTCCAGATGGGAATAGATTGTTCATAATATGATCTGGCTGGTGATTGGGGATGAGACTCAGTCTCAATTGAACATGAATAGTGATAAACATAAACCGCTGTGTAAAAAAATGCAAGTTTCTCCTGCATTCTCTGTTGGCGAAACACGAGTTTCCTGAGAAAAAAACCAGTTGACCAGTACTGTAGAAAGAATACTTCTGACGATGATGATTATAAGTCTGCTTAAGATTTTGCAAAATTGAGTTTCTACTGAAAACACACAAAATTAATGTTTTTGACCAATTTGATACTTATGTCGTTGAGGAAATTATAGTATGAGGTGGACATAATATCCATTCCCACTTCAACACATTTTTTCTTTAATGAGCTTTCTTGCAAAGTAAACCTCTTGGCAGGCAGTAATGATAATGCCTATGTTCACCTTCCATCAAATGTGTAATCATTGTCCGTGCTAGTATCATTATTATAATTTTTTCGAGAGAACCATTCTGCTTCAGTAACCATTGAATGGAATGGATAAAGGTAATCAATTCTAACCCGTCTGTGTTTGCCACATGAACAGGTTTTAAGAAGTACAATTGAGATCCACATGAACAGTTAGGCTGAATTTTGATTTATAAAATTGCAGTTGTATAACACTTCATGTAGGCCTAACTTGGGACAGAACATGTTTATCAAACTCCCGGAAGGGAAACCATTAGTAGGAGACCCGAAGAAGAATGAATGAAATACATAGACATAGGGCATATTTAATCACAAGAATCAGTCTTAATAGCTAAATTAATATTTGGAAAGACGGTCACATGTGAAATGGGATTGTATTTACTATCCTCTTTTCTCTCCTCTTTCCTCCTCTTTTCTCCTGTTTTATCTATACATAATTATAGATGGATAGATTGAGAGTGGAATGAAGAGTCTTTTGTGCCATTGGTGGAGCATGTAGTGCATATGGAAGGGCTATTTTTTGTGATAAGGTGCATTTTGTGCATTCCCCATTTTATTCAGCCCAGGATAGGCTAATATGTGAGTGTATTGTTTATTCCTTTCGGTCAGGAGGGTTCTTTTGTATATACTCAGATTTAGAATTGCAGGTGTAAAAAATGCAATTAAGCTTGCTTATGCTCTCTGGTTGTAGCAGGCAAGTGGTAGAGAGGATTGGGGCAGACACACCCAACCAGGTGGAGGGGAAGGACCTGCCTTTGCAGGGCTTCTCAAGCAGTTTTGTATGTAATTTGAATTGAACACTGGCAGTAAAGTAATTGCAGTTTGTATTGTAGACTTGACTGGTTATTTTCTGAAGGGGTGTTGACCGCCATTTCGCATGAGCATGAGCAGAGAATGTTGGTTCATTAAATCAAGCACCGCCGATGGCACATAGCCTGGGGTAGGATTCCCGTCCAACCCGTCTTGATGAGGTGCAGAGAGACATGCATCTAGCAACATCGGCGAAGCCGGTTGGATACGACGTATTCGAAGTCAACGGATCATCAGCTCAGTCAGGCAGGAGATGAACAATACGCGGTGATGTATTTGCGCGACTACATCACACTTTTGAGAATGTTGAACGATGAACAATTTGTGGAGCTTTACATGTATGACCAGTGTTGAACACTGAATAATTCACATAACTTTACATGCATTGCATTACAGCCAGGTATGCTAGGTAAGTCATTAAATGTGATAGTTTGGATGAGATATGAATTAAGATCGATACAGGATCTTAATGTAGAGCAATCAAGAGTTGAGTATTAATAGGGTACTGAGTTAAGATCAGCACAGGGTCTTATATTCAGAGTGAGTGTGAAGGAGTAGGATTCGAAGTTGGTTCACGATTCAGTGCAAAAGTTCCCTTGTGGGTAGGTTACTCCAGGTCCTTCACAAGGGTAGATTAGTCAACAGAAACACTATTGATTCCCATTTGTTAGTCATCTGGATTTGATTTAATAACTGAAATTGTCAAAGATTACTTGAGTTTTGTAAACGAAGATATTATCCACTTATTGAAGGTGACTGTAATAAATTCAAGAAGTGGAATTGTAAATGGCATGTGTCTATTTTGTTTTATGTTATCCATGTGACAAAGACACGTATGCAGCATGCGAATAGCGTAAAATAATGGGCTAAACCGAAACATGATCCACTGAATACAATCTCAATCATGTCAATACAGCCGGAACGTAAGAGCCTGTTAATCTCGGGGTAACCTCGCTAGTCATAAGGACCGCTAGTCATAAGGACCAGTGGCTCATAAGGACCGCTAATCATAACGTGTAATTTCCTATACCTTTAGGGTCGCTATTCATAAAGCGAGAAGAGGGTCACTATTTATAAACTCATAAGGAGCATTATTCATAAGGATTGCTATTCATAATAGGAGAAGAGGGTTGCTATTCATAATCGTAGAAAAGGGTCATTACTCATAAGGGCCGCTATTCATAATAAGTCATAAGGGTCGCTATACATAATACAGATACAGGGTCGCTATTCATAATACCAACTCGGGGTCGTTAATCATAAGGGTCGCTACTCATAATCGAAGAAGAGGGCCGCTATTCATAATAGAAGAGGGTCGTTATTCATAAAGGTCAATATTCATAAGGGTTGCTATGCATAATCAGAGAAGAGGGTCGCTATTCATAATCAGAGAAGAGGGTCGCTATTCATAATCAAAGAAGAGGGTTGCTATTCATAATCAGGGAAGAGGGTCGCTATTCATAATGAGAGAAGAGGGTCGCTATTCATAATCAAAGAAGAGGGTCGCTATTCATAATCAGAGAAGAGGGTCGCTATTCATAATGGAAGAAGAGGGTCGCTATTCATAATCGAAGAAGAGGGTCGCTATTCATAATCAGAGAAGAGGGTCGCTATTCATAATCGAAGAAAGGGGTCGCTATTCATAATCGAAGAAGAGATTAGGGTTAGGATTATTTGTAAAATATTGTAATATGATTTTCATTGTTCAAATATGAAAGAATTAATTTAGCAACAAAAATTATAATATTGAATGAGAGACACCCCCACGGCTGTGTCGAAGCAATACGGGGAGGGGCGATGAAACAAATACACCCCTGGCTTAGCAAGGCGGGCAAAGGTGGGGGCATGCTCCCCCCCCCCCCCTATTCAGCCCCTTAAAAAAGGCGAGAGCGAAAAAGCGGAGGATAGTAACCCTAAATTAGCCCTATATTGAACCATTCTGTGAAAAAATTTAAAAGAAGCTAATTTCAACTGATTTGGGTAGGTATGGGTATGGACAACTACAAAAAAAAAAGGAAGGAGTGCTAGAGGTTGGGAAACTTTTTTTATTCAAGGTCAAAGGTCAATGACCTTTTTCAAAATCACTAAAATTGATATTTCAGGAAAGGAATATGGTATCTGCATGATTCTGGTGTCAAAATGCTTAGAACTAGGTAATAAAATGATGTAGAGTAATTACTGACTATAAAAATCAAATCTTGACCTCCAAAATTGAGGTCAAAGGTCAATGACCTTTTTCAAAATCACTAAAAATGGTATTTCGGGAAAGGAAAGTGGTATGCATGATTATGGTGTAAAAATGCTTAGAACTAGGAAAGAAAATGATGTAGAGCAATTACTGACTATACAAATCAAATTTTGACCTCCAAAATTGAGGTCAAAGGTCAATGACCTTTTTCACAAAATCACTAAAAATGGTATTTCAGGAAAGAAATATGGTATATACGTGTACCTAATTTCGGTATCAAAATGGTCAGGAATACGAAAGAAAATAATTTAGAGTAATAACTATTAGATTAAAGTCTTGACCTCTAAAGCTAAGGTCAAAGAGGGTCAAAGGTCAAAATTGATGTTTTATCATATATCAACCTGGTATTAAGAAGATTACGCTACTGTTTCAAATGTGAGCAGAGAAATCAAAGTGGCTAATTCCTACTCGTTCCCAATTGTTCTGGCAACATCAGGAAAAATTGGTTATTCCAAAAGCAGATGATGAGGTGAAATTTCTTGTTTTGGGGTCAAAGGTCATTGACCCCTGTGTTAATCACGAAACTTAAATTGAGCAAGCATTTGGTACAACTTATTAGTATAAAATATATTGTGTCCATAATCCTAGGTATTCATAATCCTAAAATAATTCTTTGTCAATCTTTTAACTCTTTCAGTCCTGATCAAGATAACGTTGGCCTGGTCAGTCTAGCTCTGCATCGGTAAATAGGGACAACCTCCCTGTAGTCTACCTTGATCGACATTGCTCTGAGTTCTTGCACAAGTAATATTTGAATGTAAAAAATATCCTTTGCCGATCCAGCCTGAGCAGGTCTATTTAACAGAGTTTACCGATTGGCAGTAGAACCTTGTATAATTATCAACAATTTGAAGAACACTGCTCGCAGCATACAACCTGGGCTTATAACTTCTAGTAACTATTGACAACACAATAAAAATCAACGATACTTAGTCTGCTTCCTTTTCATCACTTCCAAGCTCATCATCTATGAGTTCTGTTCCATTAGAGCAATGTCCAGAGCACACCCCACATGCAGATAAACATGACATACCAGCTTTTAGGCAGCTACATTTCATGTTTTGACATTGTCTCTCCCCTTCTTTGCAGTTGCAGTAAATTCCTTTTAGAAGGTTGTCTGAGGCAATACTACCAGACAACATCTTCGGTCTTAGCTTTCTGTTGGAATCCAGTTCCCATCCTCTTCCTTTGGGATCAAGAATAGAGGTGTCCAGATGTTTCCACACAGCGACTTGAAGATGTAGGCGAAAGGAATGTTGAGCTGTTGCATCGTCTGTTGGCTGCTTGGCTGCTTGGCTGCTTGCTTCTTGAACTTCATATAGCGAGACTGTTCTAGGAGAGTACCCTCAAAGCCATATGTGATTTGCATTGCAGTTAATCCAGCTGATCGAATCTCGGAGTCAGTTGAAGTGTTACTTGTGAATGCTGTGATGACACTGGTAGGAAATCTGCATTTGTTGAGAGAACATTTGGTATGTCCATGAGATCTTCTTGTCCCCTACTCTTACTTTCTTCTGAAGGTCAGCAAGATTTTTGCATTTCTTTGATGTCTTCATGCTCTTTACCGGTGACTCATTATCAAGATCCTCATGGGCCTATCCAGTGTACTAATTTATATTTCCAAGCAGACTTTGATGGTCTCTACGACATCTCTACCATAGACATTGGGGATCGAGAAGAGTTTCTCTTCAAGTATGGCTGGTCGGGAAATGGCACTGTGTCATGCATTCACAAGTAACACTTCAACTGACTCCGACATTCGATCAGCTGGATTAACTGCAATGCAAATCACATATGGCTGTGAGGGTACTACACTAGAACAGTCTCGCTATATGAAGTTCACCAAGCAAGCAGCCAAGCAGCCAAGGGAAAAATTGATCCTGACAGGCTCCCACCAACGGACGATGCAATAGCTCAACATTCCTTTCGCCTACATCTTCAAGTCGCTGTGTGGAAACATCTGGACACCTCTGTTCTTGATCCCAAAGGAAGAGGATGGGAACTGGATTCCAACAGAAAGCTAAGACCAAAGATGTTGTCTGGTAGTATTGCCCCAGACAACCTTCTAAAAGGAATTTACTGCAACTGCAAAGAAGGGGAGAGACAATGTAAAAACATGAAATGTAGCTGCCTGAAAGCTGGTATGTCATGTGTATCTGCATGTGGGGTGGGCTCTGGACATTGCCCCAATGGAACAGAACTCCTAGATGATGAACTTGGAAGTGATGAAGAGGAAGCAGACTAAGTGTCGTTGATTTTTATTGTGTTGTCAATAGTTACTAGAAGTTATAAGCCCAGGTTGTATGCTGCGAGCAGTGTTCTTCAAATTGTTGATAATTATACAAGGTTCTACAAGGTTCTACTGCCAATCGGTAAACTCTGTTAAATAGACCTGCTCAGGCTGGATCGGCAAAGGATATTTTGTACATTCTAATATTACTTGTGCAAGAACTCAGAGCAATGTCGATCAAGGTAGACTATAGGAAGGTTGTCCCTATTTACCCATGCCAAGCTAGACTGTCCACGCCAACGTTATCTTGATCAGGATTGAATGAGTTAAAAGACTGGCAAATAATTATTTTAGGATTATGAATACCTAGGATTATGGACACAATATATTTTATACTAATAAGCTGTACCAAATGCTTGCTCAATTTAAATTTCGTGATTAACACAGGGGTCAATGACCTTTGACCCAAAGACAAGGAATTTCACCTCATCATCTGCTTTTGGAATAACCAATTTTTCCTGTTGTTGCCAGAACAATTGGGAACGAGTAGGAATTAGCCACTTTGATTTCTCTGCTCACATTTGAAACAGTAGCATAATTTTCTTAATACCAGGTTGATATATGATAAAACATCAATTTTGACCTTTGACCCTCTTTGACCTTAGCTCTGATACATACAGTGCAGCATTGCGTCCAATAATTGAAAGCAGTCCGGGTGTCGAACTAACTTTCCGCCTAAAAGAAGGTGCTACATGTACGAGCCGCTATCTTATTCTTAAATTTGCTATAAAACGTCAAAGGCTTCGCGTTTCGCGTGGGAAGGGGACAAATTGTAAAGCAGTCTGGGCGTCGAACTATGCCTGTAACTTTCCGCCTAAAAAAAATGTTTGCTACGAGCCTTTATCTTTCTTTATTTCTCTCTCAAATTTGCTACAATACGTCAGAGCTTTGTGCGGGTAGAGAGACCCCACCCCTGTTACATACAGTGCAATATTGCGACGAGCCATTAACTTTATCTCAGATTTTGCTATAAAATGTCAGAGCTTTCGCACTTTGCGCGGGAGGGGAAAAAAACCATAGAGTTACAAACCCCTAACAACTCTATGGGGAAAACTCCCCGTCCCTGCACCCACCCCCCCCCCCCCTGGAGAGCACACAAAGAGTGCGCATCACCAAATTCGCAAGCTTCGCACGCTCACAAACGCCCCATATTGAAAAATCCTGGCTAGCCCCCCCCCCCCCCCCCCCAACAGTCCGACCACGTTGCGTCATTCGACCCATCTTGCCTCGGTACAAGGACATATTACTGACAATTTTCGTCAAAGTAATTCATAAATGGCATAGCCTGTGTGCGGTTGGCGGGGGGGGGGGGGGGGTGGGGGTGTAGTAGGTGTAGCCACCAGGTGCTGTTCTATCATGTCCATAATCATCAGAGAAAGGCGAGATAGCTCAGTGGTCGAACAGTTCGAAACCAGGATGCACTCATGTCCTTTGGTAAGGCATCCGTCGGTGTTCACTTAAAGCCGTTGGTCCTATGGTTGTTTACATACAAGCAGTATGCTTTACAGTATACCACTGGCAATGATGCAAAGATGGAATAATGTCAGGTTTATGCTGAAGTTTAAAGAAATGTTATACATTAATTAATTGTATACATCATGTACATGATAAATTCAAAGCTAGTTCTAAAACTCAAATCGATCAGAATGTATCATATTTTTAATTAATTGTATACATCATGTACATGATAAATTCAAAGCTAGTTCTAAAACTCAAATCGATCAGAATGTATCATATTTTTTACAATTTATATATTTCTATGTCTAATTTGAATTAAGTTCAAAGCAAAGATAGAAAAACCATGATACACATGCCCTTATTATAGGGGGCGCTGGCGAGCAGAGTCCGCTTGAACAAAAAAAAAACGAATGCAAAACAAAAAAAAAGGTCCAGGTATTGTCTTATTTTCTCTTTCTTTTGCTCTCTCTTATCTTTTTCTATTTTCTCCTCTTTCATTATTTTCTTTTTTCCCCATCTGACTTTCGGGGCACGTGCCCCATACCCCCTCGTAGTTACTATTATTTACGCCTCTTTTTTTGTTTTGTTTTTCATTATTTTGCCCCAGTGTAATTATGTTAAAGCACTTATAAAATCGCATTTTCAATGTTCTTTGTACATTTGAAAGAAATACCAGCTTTCGTTGGCCCTCCGAAATTCCCATATTATTTCTCACTTGTTCCGTCAGTGTTGTGCCTCCATTTAAGAAAGAAGTCAGAAAATGAACTTTTATCAATGTTCAATATTTAGATCTTGGCCTAGATCCCAGTGGTTATTAGCGAATTTTCCTTAGTACATCAAATAAGAAATGACGTTTTTGTACCTAAAAAAATAAAAAAAAGCTTGTACAATTCCATAGATAACTTGAAGGGGGATATAGGCGTACAAAGGGCTGCAGCCCCTTGAGAATTTTGAGAAGGGCAATATTGGCTCGACTATCACTTCAGCCCCTCCCAAAATTATGCATTTACGCCTACGGGGAGGTCGAAAACGCAATTTGCCCCCCATTTTGTTGGGGGCGATGGCCCCCTCCACTTCAGCGCCTATGAACACATCCTACATCTCAGTTAGGTTTAAATGACGTCACAGTTTATGGCAGGTTTCTTCCCCAAAACCGTACCTTTCTGGAGAAAACTATAAGAAAAATATAAAACAAAATCATACAAAATTATAAAGAAAGAAAGAAAAGAAAAATACTGAAAACATAAAAGAAGGAAAGAAAAGATAATGCTAGAATAAGAAAGACAGAATAAAGAAGATGATAAAAGGAAGAAACAAAGAATAAGAGATAGAGGAAAGATCAAAAGAGATTTTAAAAAAAGATAAAAGGAGAATAATGAAGAAATACACGGGGTAAGGTAGAACAAAAATGAAGAGATGAAAGAAGGAAAGAATAAAGGAAAACATAAGGAGGGAAAAAGACAAAATGATTGAAGGATAAAACAAAGAATAACATTTATAAGGGAAAGACAGGAAGAGAAGATAAAGGAAGGAAACAAAGAACAATATATGGAAAGACAGAAAGAGAAGAACAAATAAGGATCAAAACAAAAAAAAAACATGAGAGAAGACAACAAGAGAAGATGAAGAAAGAACAAAACAAAGAATAACATAAGCGAAGAAGGAAAGGAAGAAGAAAATAAAGAGAGACGAATGGAAGGATAGAATTAAAGAAGAAGGGTAAAGATAAAGATAAAATGATACTAAAACAAAAAAATAACATAAAAGTTAGGGGAGAAAAATTCAGAAAGATAAAGCAACATTAAGTTTAGGATAGAAGAAAAGATAAAAGGAAGGAAATATGAACGAACATAAGAGATGTCGTGGGGGTAGTTGACCTAAGGGGGTAGTTGTCTGGAGACGATATATACGTGTATACCTTCACTTTTTTTCAAGGGAGGAGTTCATAAACGACGGTTCTAGTAGTAGAATTTGTATTTTAAATGTTGTGGAAAAAAGGATATCAAAATGTGTGATATATTCCCCAAATAATGCAGGAGGGGGGGGGGGGCTGTAGGATTGGCCTGTATCATCACCCCCTCCCCCACCCCGCAATAATTCACCTTCAATAAATAAGATGATAAAATAATATGATCAGGAGGAGGAGGATGACCATAATGATTATTATTCATACACTCTTAAAATGGTAATCATGGTTGTTAAAAAAAATGCCCAATTATGAGCATTTTTTTACGAACTGATCGCCTAAGGCTTTCACTAATTTGTGCAAATAAATTTACACAACTGTTGGGCACATACTATTTACCAACAGCATTGGTTAAATCTAGGTTGGGAATATTTGCATCGTAGTTGGATAATTGGGAAGGAGTTCCTCTTTCATGTTGGGGAAAAATAGTTGGACATAGAAAGGTTGGTCGAAATCTATGAGGGAAATTTTGCCATACATAAGTTTACCTAACAGTTGGGTAAATTTTGCACAAGATTCAGGGAAAATATTAATTGAAGTTACACTGAAAAAAACCCCAAACACAATATTGCGTCAATCGTCAACCCAAACATCTGTTGGGCAATGTTTGCCTAATATTTGTCAAACTGTTGGGCAGTTTTCCCCAAATTGCAAACATTGCTCAACAATTACTAAAACACTGCCCTACAGTTGCACACTCTTAAAATGTTGGGCAAACACGTGTTGGTTAAAAGTTTACCAAGTTATTTTAACCAACTCAGCTAAAGCAAGCTTGTGGTAATTGTATTCACCTAATAAATGGGCATGTATTTACCAACAGACGGTAAAGTTAAATGTGAATATTCACGGTTTGGGATAGGCCAGATTTACTAAATGTCACCTAATGCACAACAAATATCTTTGTTTGAAATAAAATTTTAGGGCAATAACTAGCAGTATATGGGCATTTTGAGAGTTGGGCAAATGTGTATTTCAGAGAAGTTACCCAATTATGAGCGTTTTGAGAGTTGGGCAAATGTCTTGTTGTGGAAACAAAGTTGGGTCTTCTGTTGGCTTACCCAACAGTTGGTAAACTAACAATTGGGTAATATAATATATAATGTATTTTACCCAATAGTATTATTATTGGGTAAAATTTGTTGGGCAATGAATTAACCAACTAAATGTTTAACCAATAATTTAGCAAATAAAAAGTTGGGTAAATGTCATTGGTGAACAGCTGTTGGGCAATTAAACTTGCCCAACTACAAAGCATTTCAATTACCCAACATCAGTTGGGCATATTTTATCCAACAGTTAACAGGTCAGTTTGTTGCCCAGTGTTGCTTAAATATTGGTTAATTATTTGCCCAACTCTTTTAAGAATGTAGGATCACGATTGGTCAACATGGTCATAAATTTTGTCATGATTTTTGTTAAATTTATGATAAGGAAGACCGAAATAAAGATTTAAAAGAATATAATGAAATTAAGCAAGTTAGTAATTACCATGAAACCGCATGCACTCAAATGCTCTGAATGGTGATTTTAACTCGGAGAAATTTGAAAGTCCCAACCATGGGAGGGCATACTTTATTCCCATCCATGCCCATAAACAGGGGGCACACTGTAAGAACGGTAGATGCCAATGAATAGTACGTTACTAAAATCACGTATTATGAAAAAATACTACTATTCCACCCCAAAATATAAATAAATAAAAACAAAAACAAATTTCTCGCGGCAATTTCTAAGCCCGTATCCGGACAACCACCCCCTACAACTAATCTCCAGGACAACTACCCCCTACGACAATCCCACCCCCTCCCCGCCCTACTTTCCCCTCAGCTTCCACAAATGGACGATTGCTGGAACTTGAGATAAAGGCTAAGGATTAGGTCTCCACAGGAGTTGAGAAACGGGAAGATCTGGCTGATTCAATGATTCATTTATTGTCATGCAACAAACATAACAATTGTGTTACAATCTGATTTCCAAATTTCAAACATAAAAATATATATCAGAAAATTGCACGTGATGGATAATAATATGGAAAAAATATATTAACACATTGAGAATAAACAGGCATGACAATATAATACCTCATTATTCCATGATAAATCTACATAAACAGTATACAAAAGGAAATAGAGTACAAGCAAGAGGTCCATGTCTTGCAGAAACAAAGAAACAAGAAGCTGGAAAAAGAAGGAAAGGGAAAGAGAGAGAGAGAGAAAAGGAGGAAAAAGAAAAAAAAATGGAAAGAACGAAAAAGGGTAGATACATAGGTAAAATAGACAACCAGTACTTCCCCTAACTCTAAAACAGGTGTGGCAGTGACACTTCAATAAATTATTCAAACAAAGAACATGTCTGCGTGTGTGTGTGTGTGTGGAGGGGAGGGGGTCCTCTCATCCCACGTAGATGTATGGATTATACATCGTTTTTCAATTATTAAGGCACTGGCAAAGCGCCTTCAAAAGTGAAATGACGACCATCTTCTTTGATTATGAATAGCGACCCTCTTCTTTGATTATGAATAGCGACCCTTTTCTTTGATTATGAATAGCGACCCTCTTATTTGATTATGAATAGCGACCCTCTTCTCTGATAATGAATAGCGACCCTCTTCTTCGATTATGAATAGCGACCCTCTTCTTTGATAATGAATAGCGACCCTTATGAATATTGACCTTTATGAATATTGACCTTTATGAATAGCGACCTTTACGAATAGCGACCTTTATGAATAGCGACCCTGTTTTCATATTATGAATAGGGACCCTTATGATTAACGACCCTGATTTGGTATTATGAATAGCGACCCTCTTTCCGTATTATGAATAGCGACCCTCTTCTTTGATTATGAATAGTGACCCTCTTCTCTGATTATGAATAGCGACCCTCTTCTTCGATTACGAATAGCGACCCTCTTCTTTGATTATGAATAGTGACCCTTATGAATATTGACCTTTATGAATAGCGACCCTGTTTTCGTATTATAAATAGGGACCCTTATGATTAACGACCCTCATTTGGTATTATGAATAGCGATCCTTATGTCTTATTATGAATGGCGGTCCTTATGAATAATTATCCTTATGAATATCAACCCTTATGTCTTATTATGAATAGCGGTCCTTATGACTAGCGAGCGGACCCCTTAATCTCTAGTTTTTTTATCAAAATAAAACTGCATGCATGGATGGTGCGTCAAAAGCTTTGATTCAAGACTACAAATAGAGAATACTGCACCACTGACATAAGACATCTTGGCA
This sequence comes from Heliocidaris erythrogramma, assembly GCA_025617745.1. Classification (NCBI taxonomy): domain Eukaryota; kingdom Metazoa; phylum Echinodermata; class Echinoidea; order Camarodonta; family Echinometridae; genus Heliocidaris; species Heliocidaris erythrogramma. The sequence goes on along the minus strand of CM046859.1, from coordinate 34,125,019 downwards.
CAGTCGCGGCTCTACACTGCGATTAACTGCCCAAAAGCTTTCGCTCCTTCCTGCTTAATTTGCATAAAATAAACAAGTTGTTTACGTAAAACCGCTACCGAAGAGTCTCAGCTAAATTGTGAAATCTCGCCCTAGAAACAACCAAATGAAATGAACTAAACGTCAAATTCCAGAATAAGAGTTGCTCTAACCCATAATTAGTATCACTCGTAGTCAAATCCTTTTTTAATTTGTGAAAACTTGGAGAAATGAGGAGCCATATTTTTTTTTTTAAGTCTGAAAATATAGTATTTTTTTTCACATTTGCTCTCATTGGGCAAGATCAAAACTTTCACATAAAAAAAAAAAATTATGAAAAAACAAAGTATATTGAGGGAATCCTCGAAATATCTTTTCATAATCATCCGTCGAACGGTTATGTCGGGAAAAAATCGAAGGCAATGCATTCATGAACCCTCTACCGTTCTTCGCGTGTAGTCCCACGTATAGCGGTGCATGCAGGCTGGTTTCAACTCGAGTGTATGCTAAACAGGGGGCGTGTCTTGTCAGTGATTGTTACCGAAAAATTTGTTTTCAGCCAATCAGATTGCAAGGATTTCAAGGATTCAAAAGTCTTCGGTTTTGATGGCAGTTTTACACAAAACTACTAACTTCGCAAACTTGAAACTGCCCAGGGAGTGAGACTGGAGTTTAAAGTTTAGCAATATGTTATGTGTTTTCATATTCATTTCGTCCCAGACTTGTGTCGGGAAAAAAAACAAAACCTCATTTCTCGGCCCTCTGAAACAGAAAAATACTCGTATCTCAAAAATACTCATCTGTTTTCAGTGAAAATTAATATGAAGCATACTATCCTCATTTCGTATCTAGTCTGGAATTTTCGTGATATTTAAGGCCCGACTGAGGGAGATACGAGAATGTGAATTTTCGAGGATTTCTGCTCCTCACTCAACGGAGGGCTTCGATAGTCGTTAGGAATTCAAAAGCTTTGACGACTTTACAAAGACGTTAATTGGGGTGTAGAGCCGCGCCTGGGCATACATGCACTGCCAGCTCCTTGAATGAATGTGAACCTATACAATGCACCTTGTGATTAACCAAGTTATCTCAAACAGCGCTTCCATTGTTAAGATGGAATTATTGGGGCAGCGGTACTGTGAAAACTATGTAACTCTATGTCTGCTACACAATAGCAGCTTGCATGTTCAACGTAATAGACCTGTTTACTAAGTGATTCAAATTTATGGATGTTTCTTTCCTGGGGACCTAGTAACTGTGGTATAGCGCCACCTTGTGGTAATAAAAGCAGGAAGCTACATTGACGTTAAAACCCATGTGTGCCGAGTATATTTTAGTGTCATAAATTGCGTGATTTGGAGTGAAAGACACAACAAGTGGCGACCAAGATGGGATTCTGGTTGTAGACATAGTGACTCGGTAAAAAAAAAAAAGGTGTGAAATGGCTTCTTCAACGTCAACGTGTACCGGTAAGGCAGAAAGTTTTGATCCCGATGTCGAACAGTATGAAGTGTATCGTGAACGCATTGATCAATTCTTCATTGCTAATGACATTACGAGAAAAAGAAAGTGGCCGTACTGCTGTCGGTAATGGGTGCGAATGAGTATGGGCTAATTAACTGTACTATCACACCGGGCTTCCCGACCGTGCCATGACAGTCCCGACTCAAAAATATGGAAAATCGGGTGAAAAGTCGTGGCCAAGTCGGGAAGGTCGTGGCGTGATCGGGGTTAGTCGTGGCATGTTCGTGATGGTCGGGAACGGTCGAGAGGGCTGTCACGACTTTTTAGGTCGGAGCTTAATAATCGGGAAACTCTCAGAATTCTAAGAAATCGTGGCTATAACGTCGTGAGGACGTGGCGCGGTCGGGATAGTCGGGGCACAGTCTTGGCTCAGTCGTGGTGCAGTCGGATTGGTCGTGGCCCAGTCAAAATGAAAGTGAGGTCTGCTTGCAAATCGGCTGTATTTATAGGTTCTTGGCGCGGACGTGGTAGAGAAGGTGATAGATCGGGGCTGTGGCGTGGCTCAGTCGTGGCGCAATCGGATAGATCGTGGCGCTGTCTTGGCGAGAACGTGGCACAAACGGGTACTGTCGGGACTCAGTCGTGAGAGTCGTGGGTATAATCGGGGTGCTGTCGTGGCTGGTACATGGCTGGATCGAGACTGTCGGGAATCAGTCGTGGCACAATCGGGGAGAGTCGTGGCAGCAACGGGAATGTATAATTTTTTAACCGGGATTCGGGTATTTTTACACGATTCTACCCCGACTCATGCAAATGTTTCAAAAATTATAGAATCGGCGTTGTCGGGACGGTCGTAGCAGTCGTGGAGTTTGGTGTGATAGGGGCTTAAAGCCCCTATCCCGGTTAAAAAATTATACATTCCCGTTGCTGCCACGACTCTCCCCGATTGTGCCACGACTGATTCCCGACAGTCTCGATCCAGCCATGTACCAGCCACGACAGCACCCCGATTATACCCACGACTCTCACGACTGAGTCCCGACAGTACCCGTTTGTGCCATGTTCTCGCCAAGACAGCGCCACGATCTATCCGATTGCGCCACGACTGAGCCACGCCACAGCCCCGATCTATCACCTTCTCTACCACGTCCGCGCCAAGACCTATAAATACAGCCGATTTGCAAGCAGACCTCACTTTCATTTTGACTGGGCCACGACCAATCCGACTGCACCACGACTGAGCCAAGACTGTGCCCCGACTATCCCGACCGCGCCACGTCCTCACGACGTTATAGCCACGATTTCTTAGAATCGTGAGAGTTTCCCGATTATTAAGCTCCGACCTAAAAAGTCGTGACAGCCCTCCCGACCGTTCCCGACCCTCACGAACATGCCACGACTAACCCCGATCACGCCACGACCTTCCCGACTTGGCCACGACTTTTCACCCGATTTTCCATATTTTTGAGTCGGGACTGTCGTGGCACGGTCGGGAAGCCCGGTGTGATAGTACAGTAAGAGCCTGGTGGCACCAAGAAAAATAACGGAATTGTCCCTAGAAGACATTGACACAGTGCTGAAAGGACATTATAACCCGTCACCACCGTTAATGCTGGAAAGGTATCGCTTTTATCAGAGGAGCCAGCGTGAAGGGGAAACAATATCCGTGTACTTGGCGGAGCTCAAGAAGATGGCAGAGACCTGTGATTTCAAGACATTTCGAGGTGAAGCCCTCCGGGACCGGTTTGTCTGCGGCCTGGCAGATAAGGCCACGCAGAAGAGACTCCTGTCAGAGGACGACCTCCAGATCAACAGGGCAGTGAAAATTGCGATGAGCAGGTGATAAACGTGAGAAGACCAGTGCATATGTGAACTATAGTAGTGTTGAATGCTTCTGCTGTGGGAAGAAAGGACATACTAAGAACAAATGTAGATACAAAGAGTATGAATGTGAAATATGTCATCGTAAAGCACATTTGAAGCAAGTGTGTAGAATGAGTAAGGGAAAGAGTTTTAGTCAGAGAGGTGATAGTAGTCGTAGTACCAAACCTAGTGGAAGGGAGAAAAGCACACATCACAAGGAAAAGACTCATAAACAAAGAAGTAAAAGTAGAAGGAAGTCCAGAGTAGGGGTGAGTCATGTTGATAACAGCGGGAAAGATTCTCGGTCAAGTGGTTCATGTACTTCAGGGTCACAAAGTGAAACAGATGAAGAAATTTTCTACATAGGAGTAAATAAAATAGGAAAGGATACTGAGCCTATTGTGGTGGAGGTAGAGGTAGAAAATACTCAAATCCTCATGGAAGTGGACACAGGTTGCGGCGTGTCAATTGTAAGCCAATCCATGTTTGATAAGCATTTCAAAGAGAAGGGTGTAAAGATTGAGAAATGCGGTGTGAAACTTAGAACATACACCAAGGAGAAAATACCAGTAGTGGGTAGATGTATGGTCGATGTCAGTTACCATGGTAGCAATGCAAGGTTACCATTAATCATTGTGAAGAATGATGGCCCCACTCTTCTGGGTAGAGATTGGTTGAGTAAGATCCGCTTGCGATGACAGAAAATATTTTCTGTACATCAGGTAACTCAGGGTACTCTGCCAGATAGGATAGAGAAGATTATTGCAGGTTGTGAGGTGTTTGATAACAGTGTAGGAAGAGTAAAAGGGGTTCAAGCAAAACTAAAGGTGAAGAGTGATGCAGAACCAAAATTCTTCAAACCCAGACCTATTCCCTTTGCAATGACAGACAAAGTAGGAGATGAAATTGGTAGATTAGTGAATGAAGGGATACTAGAACCGGTTGAGTTTTCTGATTGGGCGGCACCAGTAGTGCCAGTACAGAAACCGGATGGTAAAATAAGGTTGTGTGGAGACTATAAAGTCACTGTTAACCCACAATTGGAAGTGAAAGAGTATCCAATGCCAAGACCTGAAGAGTTGTATGCTAGCCTGCAAGGAGGCAAGAAGTTTACTATTAAAGTTAGATCTGAAGAATGCATATCAACAAGTAGACTTAGAGGAGAATTCAAGACAGTATGTCACAATCAACACACATTTAGGATTATACAGGTACACAAGGTTACCGTTTGGTGTGAGTTCGGCTCCTGCAATATTTCAGGAGTGCATGGACAAGATTCTCCATGGTTTAAAAGAGTTGGATGTTACCTGGATGACATTATAGTCACAGGTACCAGTGATGAGGAACATGCATCTAACTTGGAGAGTGTGTTGAAGAGGTTGAGTCAGTTTGGGTTACGGTTGAAGAGATCCAAGTGTGTGTTCATGCAAGACTCAGTTGAATACCTGGGTCATGTAGTAGATGCGGAAGGGTTACACCCTTCACCATAAAGGTGGAAGCGATTATATCAGCTAGCCCACCAAAGGATGGCGCTGAAGTCCAGTCGTTTACAGGGCTAATCAACTACTACAGAAAATTTATCCCTAACCTGGCATCAATTCTAAAACCTATTGATGCATTGAAGAAGAAGCAGGAGTTCCACTGGACACAGGAATGCCAACAAGCTTTTGACTTGGTCAAGAAGATCCTTAGTTCCAGCAAGGTACTGTGCTACTTCGATCCAAGCAAAGAGGTGACTTTGGCAGTGGATGCCTCACCATATGGGATAGGTGCTAGAGAAAGAAGCCTTAGCCATTGTATATGGTGTTCTTCCATCAATATCTCTGTGGTAGGAACTTTATACTTCTTACAGATCACAAGCCATTGACATTCCTGCTAGGACCTAAGAAGGGGATTCCCGTTCTAGCAGCATCACGGCTGCAACGTTGGGCAATTTTGCTTTCAGGATATGTGTACGATATCAAATATCGTACATCCAAGCAAAACGCCAATGCAGATTTCCTATCACGTCTTCCAGTGTCAGGAAAGTTGGAGAACAAGGAGGATGAGTTTGTAGTGAAGTGGACAGAAGAGGCTACGAAGACGAATGAGGCAAAGTTGAAGTCCCTACCAGTGACTGCTGATAGAGTGCGAAGATCTACAGACACTGACAAGATTTTGTCGAAAGTTCGGTTCTTTGTTCAGAATGGATGGCCTTGTCGTGAGGAGATTTCACCAGAATTGCATGTGTGGCTGAGGAAGAAGGATGAGCTAACTGTAGAGAGTGGTTGTTTGCTTTGGGGAACTCGGGTGATTATCCCAGAGTGTTTGCAGCAATACATCTTGGAAGAGCTTCATAAAGGACATCAAGGGATGGTGAGAATGAAGAGTCTTGCCAGAATGCATGTCTAATGGCCAGGTTTAGATCAGGATATTGAGCACTTAGTACGGTCTTGTGCATCTTGCCAAGCTATGCAGTCTGTACCATCAGCAGCACCAGTCAATCCCTGGGCATGGCCTTCACAGCCATGGCATAGAGTGCATATTGACTTCGCTGGACCGTTCTTAGGTCAGATGTTTCTGTTAGTTGTAGACGCTCATAGCAAATGGCCAGAAGTCATCCCCATGAAATCTACAACAGCATCCAATACCATTAGGGTGTTGAGGAATCTGTTTTCTAGATATGGCCTTCCCATTTAGGTAGTATCGGATAACGGACCACAGTTTGTTGCAGAGGAGTTTTCTGTCTTCTTGAAAGAAAATGGCATCAAGCACATCAAGTCAGCTTCAAATGGTGAAGTGGAACGCTTCGTTCAGACTTTCAAAAAAGCCATGAAGAAAGCTAAGACAGATGAAGGTCATATACATCTGAAGTTGGCTAAGTTCTTGTTGTCATACAGGACCACTCCCCATGTGGTGACTCAGGAAACGCCAGCAAAGATGTGCCTTGGACGAGAGTTGAGGACACGTCTTAGTCAAGCTAGACCAGACTTAGGATTGAAGCTACAACAGAAGAGAGCTCCAAAGAAAGAGAGAGTTAGGAGGTTTGAAGTAGGTGAATCAGTGAGAGTGCTAGACTTTCGGATTCATTCTGAGAGATGGACTGAAGGTGTAGTTACCAGAGTTCTTGGTCCTGTGACTTATCAAGTTACAGTAGATGGTTTGGTGTGGAAAAGGCATGTTGACCAGATGAGAAAAAATGTCGCAGGTTGTTGAGTCTAGGGTGGAGCCACTCAAACCAATGGTACCAAACACAGACATATACAGTGACAGAGACAAGACCACACCAGCCTCAACAGAACCTGACATACCAAACACCCCAACTCAGTCACAGAAACATACATCTCAATCATCTCTGAAGGTTATTCAGACCAAAGATACCAGTCAAACAGAACTACCACAACACACAGAACAAAACCTTCGTCGTTCAAAACGTCATATCAAAAAACCAGATAGGTTTCATATTTTAATCAGCAAGATGTTTATGTTGGTTTTATGTTATTATTAGATGATATCAGGACAATATGTTTTGGATTAAAGATTTTATAATTTTTTGAAATAAGGATTTATGAAGAACCCAAATGTTGCAAAAAAAGTAGAAAACAAAAGAAACCATTTTGATAGCACAAGATGGTAGGAAATATGTTTTGTGTTATACAGTAGTTATACACAATGAAAGGATTGCATTTCGTATATTTATTATCAGGTTTATTTTTTTACCTTAGGGCATTAAAAAAAACAAAAACAAAACAAACAAACAAAACAAAACAAACCAAAACAAACAGTGTAATATTTGATTTACTAACTCAGAGAGTACGAGGGAGGAGGGAGTATGAGGATAAATGATATAGAATGATTTGCAAGTTTTGTTTTTCAATTTTACTGGAACAGTGATAAAACTAAAAGGAAAACAATGTTTAAATCGCAGATGATGAAAGTACATCATGATATTATGTGTGTGATATCAACAAAAAAATACTGGATATAGATGTATTTTTTTTTAAGAGGAAGGAGAGGAAATGTGGTATAGCGCCACCTTGTGGTAATAAAAGCAGGAAGCTACATTGACGTTAAAACCCATGTGTGCCGAGTATATTTTAGTGTCATAAATTGCGTGATTTGGAATGAAAGACACAACAGTAACAAGGTATTCCATTAACCTGTTATTAATGAATGAACTACAATACTTGGAATCCAGTTTGCACACATTACTTGTTGCTATGTCTGGCAAGCCTCTGGCAAGCTTTCAGGTTGTCAAGAACAACCTATGTTTCAAAAGTATGCATAAAATTTGAATCACTTAGTAAATATGTCTATTAGGCGTGCATGCATTGCTGTAGAACTTCATTGTTCGGTGATTTCCTCATCTCCAGAATTGATGATAAAAGCGTTTCTCGAACGTATCCACTCCAAGTTCTCTACCGTCAGATCACCGTGCAGTTACTTGCCTGGTCCAGACTACACGACCAGCTGCTGTACGGAAGAAGGTTGTTTCCAGATCGCTAAAGACAGTCGACATTGAGACTATCCAAAAGGATATTTCTGGATGTTCGCTACTCGTGGAACCCCAGGAAACCTTTGATTCCTTGACCTCCCAGTTCGATCGACGACCATGCACCCCTAGTTGAGAGAGATGTGGTTCTTCGGTCGCATACTCCCTGGTACACAGACGCACTGCGTACAGAAAAGCAATTTCGAAGACGTCGGGAGAGGAAAATGGTAAAGACGTCACTTCAGCTTGATAAGGATATTTATGCTACCCAATGCAAGGCATACAATGGCCTACTGAAGTCGAACACTACCAGAACAGGATACTGAACTCAGACCAGGAGAATTTATTCCATGTAATAGATCACCTAACATCTCCGTCGGACTCCAGAATACTTCCAGACCATGACTGTCCAACAATGCTGGCGAATGAGTTTGCCGATTTCTTTCTACAAAAGATTGATCACCTAAAGAGTCAGCTGGACGAAGAAGCTTACGAAGATCTGTCAGTTGACATCCCTTCGACATTCTGCTGCAGAATGGAGTTTTAATCTGGTTTCAGAAGAGGAGATTAAACGCATCATAAAGTCTACTTCGTCATCATCCTGTGAACTTGATGCCCTATGTACCCTGATCCTCAAGAAATGTCTTCCTGAGCTCATTCCCGCCAGCACAGCGATAGTGAACTAAGCTTCCAGACAGGTGTCGTCCCAGTAGAGATGAAGAAATCCATCATGACTCCACGGCTGAGGAAACGGGACTTGCCACATCATAGACCATGGGATGACATGGAAAAAGGCCTCTGTTTTTTTATTTTCGCATTTCGCCCTATTTTCGCCCTACATGAAAATTGGTAGACTGGGGTAACTTTTTGTGCTGAATTCAAATATGAATGTTGCCAAGCTGTAAACTTGCAATGTTCCATGGTATCGCCCCTTAATTATGCAAATTTATACAAAATGGAATTATAATGTTGCACAATACAATTAATTTCACCCTCTAAGTACAACTTTAATTAAAAATATGGCATGTTTCATGACATGAAGGCAAACTGCATGAAATTTTTTGATAATGAATTTATGCAAATTTATGCAAAAATATAGACTTTAATAAAAAAAAAGATATTGGGTATTTATATACTGTAAGTATATTTCTCAAGTAGACCTGCAAAGTAAACTGAGTTAGTCCTTAAAGTGAGCCTAAAAGCAACCATTGCTTGTGATAAAAATCTCCATGAATGCACATTTCATAATTAAGCAGGACTTAATTATATGCAAATATATGCTCAAAATGGCATTTTTGGGGGAAACTTTGGTTATCACTTCCTGTTTGTATTTTAAATAATGTAGGCAATTAGCAATTAGTAGACCTACATGTACTTAGGTTTGTCATGTTGTTCATCTAAAAAAAAAACGGAGCTTCATTAATACCAATATTCAGTTTGCTCCCTGTAGGCCTGTATTTTTACATGTACATGTACCTTGAACAGTCTCAAGTACAACACTTGCTGCTGTAAAATATAACCTTGCAAATGATAGTCTGACATAGCAACAATATACCGGTTCTGTAATGTATTCATTAACCTGCTTTTCAAACCTCAATGCTTGGAATCCAGTTTGCATACATTACTTGTTGCTATGTCCGATAAGCTTCCGGCTTTGTTTGAAAGTTATGTATAAAATCTGCGACATTACCGAAGCGGTCTATTAAACCACGAGATGACATAAAAAAACAGAAGCTCCATTTTTCATTTTCGTGATCCACATTTTCGCCCCACCTATAAGTTTGTATATACTAGCTTACTATTTGGTACTGAATTCAAATATGAATGTTGCTAAGCATGAATCTGGCAATTCATCACTGTAATGTGACTTCTTATTCTTTACTTATGACAATCCAATGGCGAAATAAAGGGGGGGGGGCTTCTGTCCCCCTCGGATTTCTGCCTGTTTCCGCACCAACACCATCCCATCGGGCAAAATTTGTTTCAAAAAATTTGAATTACTTTATCTGATTGTTAACAATTCCAAGCCATAAACAGGGTATCCTGTGTGGCGGATTTTTTTTTTTTTTTTTTTTTTTTTTTTTGGGGGGGGGGGGGTGGTCTGAGCCATGGGCAGATCAGGTTTTTGTGAGTAGCACAAAATTAGGTGAAATTGATATATCAATTAATGAATACATTGCATAAATTAGAAAGGGGGAAACAGCACACGCAAGGAGTTGTGCAAGTATAAGGATGTGCTTCGTGGGGGGGGGGGGCGGATGGGGCACATTAATGTTGTGTGCCACATTCCTTAAAATCGCCAAGGGGCTAGACATGTTTACAGGCATATTATCCGAATGCCACTCGGCAGTATGTAAATAAGCATTGTTAAATTTATCTACTTAAAAGCCCGGGGGCTGGGGGGGTTACTTGGATTTGGTTCGGACTGGGGTGTGCCACTGAAGTCTCTATACCCATACCCATTTTTATAACAGTTATTTTGGCAGAAAAGAGTACCCATTATTAGGGATTTTGCATCTGGGGTGTGTACTTGGCGACATTATGACCGAGAATATCATTTTGAACAATAAAGTTACCCATGTTAAAAAAAGACAACAAATTACTTTATGAGAAGATGTCCAATGTAAATGTAGTATGATTAGCCTAATTAACATACAGGTTGTAATAAATAAATTTGCATATTTGCATTTATTGATATAGTTAATCTAGAAAATTCTGGGATGACAGATGTATTGTGTATACATTACAATATATTTATCTCACTAATATGTCCATACAATACATGTATACAACAAATTCTCTTAATTCTGTCCCAAACACCTATAAATTCTAAAAAGAAAAGAAAAGAACATTCTAAATATACTTTGCCATCATTACCATCTTTCCATGGACCGAAACCATATCTTTATATATTTAATAACTTACTGTTCTCTGTCAAGACTGTTTATTCTGGTCTTATCACTGGTACAATGGGAAATTACAAATGAATACCTCCGTATTTGGTCTTGTCAGAGAGAAATTCATTAGGAAATTGCCTGATTAGTATTCTAATTATGGAAATAAAGCTAATTATTTTTCGTGTCGACATGGTTGGTCATTATAAAAATGTATACACAATAAATATGTCACCCCAGAGTTTTCTGGATTAACTACATCAATAAATGCAAATATGCGAATTTACTTACTTATGTTAATTAGGGTACTTATACTACATCTGCATGGACTATCTATCTTCTCATTAACCAATTTGTATGTCTATAAAAAGTGTTTTAACATGCTGCATTGCACCATTTTCAGGCTTTCTAGATAAACAATGACAACGGAAGTCTACATATATTGCTCCTATTAGGCTTAAGCCCGGCGCACACTATACGATCTTATCGAAATTTTGGTTAACTGCAATTCTTCTGGTTAGAGTAAAGGCCAAATCGGCTTCAAATCTTAGTCGATCGCAAGATTGGTATGACGTCACTACGATTTGGAATTGAATTCGCTTTTATTCCCACACGGGGGCTCGCAGTAGCCCGGAATTTCGATTTTAGTATTCATACTACTCATTGGAAATTTGATCACGAGGATTTTACTTGTTTGAAGGTTCATATCAAATGTAATAACAACTTTTCCCCAAAATCGCATCGTAGTCAGATCGTGCAGTGTGCGCCGGGCTTTAAGTAGCGCATTTGATACCATAGATCAGTCTTGTTTATTGGAACGCTGAAGATCTGCTTTGGAATTGGTGATGTTGCTCTCGGATGGATTGAGTCATATGTGACAGATAGACATCAAAAGATCAAGATTGATGATGCTGTCTCGGATTCTTTTCCAGTGCCCTTCGGGGTCCCGCAAGGGTCTCGGTTGTGCTCTCTGTTATTCACTCTGTATACAGGTAATCTCATTACAAAGGTCCAAAACAGGTTTCCTGGAATATCATGCCACTGCTACGCCGATGACACACAGATTTACTTGTCATTTAGGCCCTATATGTATTTGCTCAATAGTAGAGCGTCTCGCTCATAGAAGCATATGTCAGTTATATACGTGAATGGATGCTGCAAAACAAACTCATGCTAAATGACAGCAAAACTGAATGGTTGCTCATTGGCACTTCTAAACAGGTATCCAAACTTAATTTCGATGGGATATCTGTTGGAAGTTCTGTCATAAAACCATCCATGAATGCTAGAAATCTGGGAGTGCATTTTGACAGCATTTGCATATGGAAGCACACATACCAATGTATGTAAATAATCATACCACTATATAATCTCAGACATATTAGAAAATATTTTAATCAGGACATCATGAAAACAAGGGCTCATGCATGCATCACTAGCAAGGTAGATTATTGTAATGGTTATTGTATGCACAACCCCCCAAATTGATTTTCCTTCTTTACGCTCTTTGATTTTGATTTGCAATTCCTAGTGATATTGAAAATCCTTTTGGTTCGCACTGGTTCTTTGGCATGCAACCTTGCTAAATTTCACCGAGACTGTCTTCTTTGCAAAATGATTTCTATCTGAAAAGGGTTTTATATTAAAGCAAAAATCCTGAATCACGGGTGAATAACATCTCATTAACACAAAGTTTAAAAAGAAAATTATGCACAATGAGATTGGAGCAACTAGGCCATTTCACAAAAAGCATCTCCTTAATATTATGCATACTGTGTTTTACAAGAAAGTGAACCTACTATATTTTTTTCACAAAATGTTGAAAATAATGGTGTTCAGTGATGCATGACACTGGAAACCTTAACAAATTACCATTGGAAGATATGAATTACTCTTTCATATGGTATGGATTTCATTGTCGGTAAGCATATAGTTCACTACAGGAATTTTGCCAAGCTGGGTTTCCTCTTTTTGAAACGCCCAGTATTATATTATTATTATTGCGCATATGCTAATTACGTCAATTACATTACTTAAAAATTAAAAAAAAAAAAGTTTCATAAATTAATTCCTCATCACAGAAAACGCTAGAAAAGTATTATGTTTTCGGCTTTCTGGATAAACAATGACAAAGAATTCCATATACCGCACATATGCTAATTAGTTCATTTTTAGCTCATTATGCTTATTATGCTTATTGCGGCAATTGCATTACTTGAAATTAAAAATGGCGTCATAAATGATTTTCTCATCATGGAAAACCCTAGAAAAGTTGTATTATTGACGTTTTCAGGCTTTCTGGATAAACAATTACAAATAATTCCATATATTGCGCATATGCTAATTAGCTTACGCTAATTATGTTGTTTACAATTGCATTACTTGAAAATAAGCATCGGTGTCATAAATGAATTCCTCGTCATAGAAAGCCCTAGAAAAGTTGTATTATTTATGCGTTCAGTCTTTCTGGATTAAGATTATCAACATATTACATATTGCACATATGCTAATTAGATTATTATGCTAATTAGGCTAAAAGCGCTTTGTATCTATACTCTGAAAAGGCGCTACAGAAATACGAGTCCAGCACCTGGGAATATGCTACCCTCTGAAGATTTGTACGAGTTGTTATGTAATAGAATACCAACAAGTCTTTTGCGCTTCGCATGTAAATCAAACAATGATCATTTCAATTTAAAGTATTGTTTATCACAACACCTAAATATATTCTTCTGACATTGCATGCTTTCAAACAATACCTCCTCAATACCATTCTTTTCTTGGTGATGCTACAGCATGTAGGCATTGTATGGCATATCAGATGGTCATCTCTGGCAAAGCTGCATACTACTGTCCTTAGTCTGAGAGCCTGTCCCAAAATAGTCACCCCATTTTACCCATAAGATTTGACCCCTTAAAGTTGCTTAGACCATCTAAGTCAATGACAAAAAGGTTGTCAGCCTTACCTTAGCTGTCGGGTTTAGCACCCGAGCCCCCCCCCCCCCCCCAAAAAAAGCCCCAAAGTCGGGTCGATTTCACCCCATCTCCTCCTATGCACCAGACTTTGTCAGTAGGAAATAGTATGACAACATTTTGTCCCTGGGCTTCAAGGGGAAAAATTTACCCCAATTTTTAGGGCTGTCAGACACCCCATCCCGACGGAAAGTTTTGTCATGGTGCATAGGGGAGATGGGGTGAAATCGACCTGACTTTGGGGTCTCTTTGGGGTGCTTGGGGGGGGGGGGACACGAAGGCTACGGTCAGGTTGACCACCTTTTCGTCAGTGGTTTAGATGGTTTAAGTAACTTTATGGGATCAAATCTTATGGGTAAATTGGGTTGAATATTTTTGGGCAGGCTACTGGCCTATTACTATTGGAAGAGGTTTAGACTGCTGGCCTATTACTATTTGTTATCACTTGTCAATACATTTCAACAATAAAGCGTTTGAGCCATGACATATCTGCAATATATTTGAGATAATTGCTGTGTGGAGAATACTCTTCTCAATCTCCTAAATATACCTAAATTTTGTTTGACTTCATTCTCAACTTCGCTTGTATGTCTTCGAAAATCTAAAAACAGTCATTATAGTAACCCTAAACATTTGGATCCATTTACACAAGATACGAGTTTGCTGATTACGATGACATCGTTGTCGTTCATTGTGTTAATTCTTTGTCGTGAGCCAAGTAGCATTATCTTAATCAATATTTATATTTATTGATTTATTACGTATTGGCCAGTTGGGCTTGTCTCGAATGGGTGGGGTGCGGGATGGGAGCGGGAACGGGCACACCCTTTCGAGACAAGCCCCCCCGGTTATCTCGAATGGACGCGTTCCCAGCGAGAAGTTCAATGAACGCGCCACTTCGAGACAACCGGGGGGGGGGGGGGGGGGGCTTTCCTCGAATGGGTGTGTTGAGTAGACTTTTGTAACAGACGTTTTAGAATTTTTTTTGAAAAATGTACTCTTGCTGGTTTTTTCGTTTTTCTTTTGTCTAAGATGTAGAAAATATAAAAAACGGTATCTAAAAATGCTTTTGACAAGGAAATCATTATTTGTGCAAAATAAATAGGAGAATTGAATAATTATGCATTAAAACACACGGGGAAGAAAGGGCAAGTGGCGTAGCTAGGATTGTTAATTTATTTTTATTTTTTTGGCGTGACCTGTTAAATATTGTGAAATTGTGTTACAGACATGTGCTGACATAAGCCAATGTGTGTTTATCATCTTTCCAAAGTTAGAAACACCTTTTAATGCCACTATCATTCTATCAATACCCACTATCAAAAGTCAAAACTCATATCAAAAGGTAGTTTGTACCCGGCCCCCAACTCCCCATACAAGGGGTAGGCCTATGCTCGTAACTCCTTTTCAAAAGTGACCCCCTATTCCGGAGAAGTTGGAATTTGTTTTACCCCCTATCCGGGGAATTTTCTGAGATATTGGACCCCCTATCCAGGCAATTAAGGAAATTAACCCCCCCCCCCCCCCCCAGCTATCCCCGGGGAGGAAACCACCAGAGTCTGCGAAAATTGACCCCTATTTACATTTTCCCGGGAATATTTTTTCATCTTCCTCATTCATCTTCCTATTTTCTTACTCACCCACCAATAAGGGGTGGGGCATGGCCATCTTGTGCCTCCCCCCCCCCGTAAAAAAATACGCCGCAGTGAATTAACATTCTATTCTGGACTGTCTGCCCGACCAGACCTTTGAACTTTAAATGAACATTCCATTATGAATTCATGCAACCTCATACATTCATTTGACAACCCCCGGTTATCAGTGACGGCACCGGGGGGCATGGGGGGGGGGGGGCCCCCAATAATTTTCGGAGTGAAAAAAACAAAAGGGTGGAAAATTTTGTTTGTCCGCCCTTGCCCCCAACAATTTCTTTTGCCCCCATTTGCCCCCCCCCCCCTCCCACCCCACTTTAAAAATCCTGGTGCCGCCACTGCCGGTTATATTTTCTACATCTTAGACAAAAGAAAAACGAAAAACCAGCAAGAGTACATTTTTCAAAAAAAATTCTAAAACGTCTATTACAAAAGTCTACTCAACACACTCATTCGAGGAAAGCCCCCCCGGTTGTCTCGAAGTGGCGCGTTCATTGAACTTCTCGCTGGGAACGCGTCCATTCGAGATAACCGGGGGGGGGGGGCTTGTCTCGAAAGGATGTGCCCGTTCCCGCTCCCATCCCGCTCCCGCACCCCACCCATTCGAGACAAGCCGGCCAGTTGTGTACATGCTTCATTACGTCATTAAGCTGGGATTCTTTAAGCTGGGATTCATTAAGCTGGGAAGACTTTTATAGCCTACTGACGTCTTTAATGGTAAACTTGTTATTTCCGACAGAGACTTACTGCTAACGATGAGCTAACATTAGAGCATTATTTGGTTTAATAAGATAAGCATAGTAAACAATGTAAATGTATTACGTACGTGTATTCTCCACGAAGAAGAGACAGGTGGCCATATTACTAACTGTATCTACTGCAAAGAGAGTGACAGGTGTGTATCCTGGGGGAAACAGGTCTCCATTGGGACCCTCCGAGACGTTGTAAGACACCCCACTCGGGTCAGGGTTCGCATCCCAGTATGTGTACGTCACATCTAAATCGAGTCCGAGGAAGCTATTCGGTAAAAAAGGTAACGTGGTAACATTTGAACATGTCACAACCGGAGGGTCCGTGTCTGCAGAAATTTTTTAAAATAGGAGAGAAAAAGCTGAAGTTATGTTGTTGGCATCATACTTTTCTTGACATCATTTTAAAAGAAATGTGTTTGTGAAATATCACTTTACATTTTTGTTGAAAATGCAGAGAAATTTTAATTGGAAGCATCTTTAAAAGTGCCAAATCGCTTACAGTAAACTTCGTAGATGTAGTTTGATTACGGTATAGAATTCACGAGGTTTTCACACTGATCTTTATGAGCACAAATGGGTTGTATAATATTGTGTTTCGAAAACTGGGCATTTATAAAAGAATAACACATGTAGTACTAATAATAGCACCAGTACACATAGTCCATGGGCCAGGAACCGAAAAGGTCCCCCCTTAGGCACAATTTTTTTTTTCTGTTAGCTAAGACCCTCAGATATCAGAATCTGCTTGTTTGCCATAAAGTTGGTGGTGGGTGTGGCCACCAGGGCCGTTACCATGGTAACGGATCATTAAAAAATTGAATTTTTGGAAGAGTCATATAATTCCAATTCACGAATCTAAAATACTTAGTAAGCATCCTAATATATGTTAAGATGCCCGATTGCAACCATAATCAGAGTCATTTAAAGTCAAGATCATGTCAAAAAATGGCCATTACTATGGAAACGGTACCATAAAAATCGGGTATTTTTGACAACTTTCTAAACTTATCAATATGAAATAGCCAAAAGGTGTCTGCACAAGCCTGAAGTATGTTTTTCTATTAGCAAGGACCCTAATCTATCAAAATCTGCCTATTTGATGTACAGTTGGTGGTGAATGTGGCCTCTAGAGCCGTTACTATGGTAACGCATCAACAATACTGGAATCTTAGAAAATACTGTATCTTTGTAACTCAACAGCTATAAAATATATGGTAAGCATCCCAATATGTGTATTTCAAGCTGCCTGTAGATTGCAATCACAATCTGAGCCATTTAAAGTCATGGGCGTGTCAAAAAAGCCGTTGCTATGGAAACGGTCCAACAAAAAGCTTGTGAAAAAATATATAACTAACCATTATAAAATAGAATGTTTTTTAAATTTCAGTGCCGGTGCGATGCCAGGTACGTGGGCCGTACTTTTCAGTGGTTGGCAGATCGCATTAAACAACACGTCCCCTCGACTATTCGGAACCGTACAACCAATCAGCAGACGCAGCCCGTCCGTGCCTGCAAATCTGAAACGCACGCTAACAGACCAAAGATAGCCAAATGCGATTCAGCGATTGGTCTCCACTTGCTGAACAATCCAGCTTGCGCACAAAGCTATGCCGATGACCAATTCTCAATTATGTCCCGGGCCAGAAGCTCAGCGCATTTACGCTTTCTGGAAGCTACCTACATTCAATCGCTGGAACCCCTTCTGTGCAGACAAAAGGAGTTTGTCCAAGCTTTGCGATTGTTATGAAATTACGGCGTCTGGGTTGCGTCCGGGTTCATCGAGTATAATATAGTTGATTTCAAGTAATTTGTTATATACCTCCGTGATGACCTGATGAGTTCAGCTTGAAAAGCTTCGTTATCATGTCTCTTTTCGTGCCATATTGAAATAATGTTTTTATATTAGTTATGACCCTCAGCTATCATAATTTGCCTGTTTGACATCAAGGTGGTGGTGGGAGTGACCGCTAGGGCCGTTACTATGTTAACACATCCAGAAATACTGGACTTTGAGATAATACTATATATTTGATATTTAACAACCTTGAATACCAGACAAGGATCCCAGTAGATGTATTTCAAGCTTCCCGACTGATGCCAACCACAATCTGAGTCATTTGAAGTCATGGGCGTGTAAAAAATGGCCATTGCTATGGAAACGGTCCCACAATATGCTGATATTTATGGAAAATATCTATGATTTATCAACACAAAATAGAAAACAGCTCTCTGCACAATCTTAAATCATGTTTTCTGTTAGCTAGGACCCTCAGCTCTCATATTCTTCCTGTTTGACATAAAGTTGGTGGTGGGCGTGACCACTAAGGTTGTTACCAAAGAAAAAAAAAAGGTGTCTGCACAGTCTTTAATGATGTTTTTATATTAGTTATGACCCTGAGCTATCATAATTTTCCTGTTTGACATCAAGGTGGTGGGCGTGACCGCTAGGGCCGTTACTATGTTAACACATCAAGAAATACTGGACTTTGAGATAATACCATATATTTGATATTTAACAAACTTGAATACAAGACAAGGATTCTAATATATGTATTTCAAGCTGCCCCACTGATTCCAACCACAATCTGAGTCATTTCAAGTCATGGACGTGTAAAAAAGAGCCGCTGCTATGGAAACAATCCCACAAATATCTATGATTTATGTTAGCTAAGGGTCCTAACGAATAAAAAAATATAATCTAAGATTGTGTTGACACGTCTCTGTCTATTTTATACTGATAAGTTTAGATATTATTTCCAAAAATACCAGTCATTTTTCAAATTTCTGAATTAGAAATATTAGGTATTTTAGTAAATTCCTATATTTCCTTGATGCGTTGCCATGGTAACGGCCCTGGTGGCCACACCCACCACTAACTCTATGGCAATCAGGCAGATTCTGATAGCCGAGGGTCATAGCTACCAGGAAATCATCACTAAATCTGTTCCTAAGGGGGGGGGGGGGGGGAGGGGTCTACGGTGGCGTTCACCAATCAACTCTGTATTTCACCACCAACATCTTCACCGAAACCACTATGTCTCATAATTTCTGGTGAAATCACTCTCAAGACATTTCAGATTAATACCTCATGTCTCATGTTATGAACATTAATCCATTAAATATTTTCAAGTACAAGAGGGCAAAACTGCAATATCCCAAGATTTTTTTCAATGTAACTGATGATTTACTTGCTTTTGATCATTATGTTGTGAGCAATATCATCTAGGAAACAACATACATGGTTTTATTAGGGGAAATGTTTTACTTATTCAACTCTTCAAACATTATACCTTTCAATAAGGCAACAAACACTAAACGTCAGCGGGGTTACAGCTCCCCGATTATTTCGAAAGTAGCGATATTCGGACAACTACCACCTGGTATTCAGGCAGCGAGGTGCCTCTGAGTAGTTTTATGCCCGAATTTGTAATTTTTGTACATTTTCACTAAAATGATTGTCGAAACATTAGAAACTGGAAAGTATATGTTCGGGCAAAAAGTGTTCAGACCACCCTGTGAAAATGTGGTCATCCGCCATTGTCCGCCGTAAACATTCATTTTATAATTACTGTTCTCAAAAAAATCTATAGCATTGTAAACATGTAAAATTTGTCTTTTAAACTTCTACGTATTTGATTTCGTTTAATACTGCCGATATACCTCTAATAAACCCGAAATATATCAAATTATCTATATGTCTGTGTAGGCCTAAATTAAATTAATCTTCATTCCGGAGACCCTTTCGTGACAGGAATCGTAGTTTATTTGAAAGCCTGTCGCGAAATGTTTCACTATTGGCGCTACCCTGTATAAATATCAGAAATAAATAACTAGATAAATACATTAACAAATGAATAAATAAATGAATATATAAATGTTCAGGCAACAGTCGCACGGTCATTGCGCATATAATGTCATTAAATGCGCTCTCTTTGTAGCACTGAAGCAAACAGTCTTAAACAAACAATAACTTCGTAGTTTTCAATCAAATCCTTGTGAAATTCACAGATATTTTTAGGATTTACTACCACAACAAAATATACATGTACGAAGTTTGATTGAAACATGGTTGTGTATTTATGAGATATCAACATTTAAAATCCAGTTGCATTTTTTGAGATAACCCATGTAGTGTATACTGAGATGAGACTTGATAATAATTGTAATAATACACTCGGCAGAAAAAAGAAAGGGGACAGTCTTTATTGTTCAAAGTTTTCATATAAACTGAGAATAAGATATAATAAGATAATAATACTCTACAACATCAAGCGATCGAGAAATATGCTCTTTCACACCTACATATTGTCCCCTCAATTCTTGCCGTAATAAAATTACACTTCTTCCCTCATGTGAATGATGGAGTACATAATACAGGTATAAAGTTGTTTTTAGATATAGAGAATTAACATATAACGCCTAGAAAAGCCTTGTGTCTCCTATGAAAATTGCAGTGATATAGATCAAAATATACATCAAAAAGAGGATGTAGGCCTACTTATCTATTTTAGAAAGGCATCTGTTTTGTCATGAATAGGTATAAAGCTGTAAAGCGCACATTATATTAACAAAATGGATTATTATCACTTTACTTCATGGGGGGGGGGGGGGCACTTATTGTATCGCGGGAGGGGCATCTCTTTACGTGGAAGGGGCATCTTTTTATCTCAGTAGGGACAACCTTCAAACATTGCTTAGACAAATCTGAATTTCCCTTGGTAAAATTTGGGGGAGAAAGTTAAAATAAAACGCATAGTCATTACAAAGTAAGACCAACCTTCATATCACTTAAAGAGGGGAATTATGTTTTTTTTTTGCCTGGAATATGTACAATCTAAGGGCATATCCGATAACAAAGAGGCGATTAAACCTACGGGGGCACCTGCTTTTAAAAAACCTCACGATTTTTCAATGCGGTTTCACGAATCTCAATTAAAAGTTATGCCCATTTTAATACATGAACAATTGAATTGAATAGAGTACACACATGCAAACCCTGCATTGCATCATGAAACGCAAAGTGCACCTTTTTTCCCGCCTCAACTGCGATAAAACTAAATTTTCATTATGAAATTGTCAATTATCAATTGTCAATCTTTATCAATAAAAACAAAATTTTCGTAATGAAAACATCATCAATTGTTAAAAAGTCACTTAAATGTGGGTAAACAATTATTATGCATATCAAAGAATTGAAATGATAGGCTGACGGATTATATCGGACCTAAAAAATATCTGACAGTCAATGTATCTGATCCTTTTAAAGTCGTGGAAGGCTCACTAGCATATATCTGTGATATGGGACCTGCAGCAAACACCCCATGGAGATCCGTATGAGAACAATTTATAGTAGCACTTTTCATTATCATTATATCTGATACAGTTGCGTATCTAGGGATTATGGCGCCCGGGGCAAACAATGAAGTTTGCGCCCCTTAACTATCTACATCATTGTACAAGAGAGTAAAGCGACCGAGCGGCATTAAAAAAATAACACTTAAAATGTAATTTAGGTGCAATCTAGGGGCATATCAGATCACAAAGGTGCAGCTTAACCTACAGGGGGGGGGGGGGACGGGGAGATTTGTTCACTTGGAATGGACATTTATTTTTGAGGCAGGAGGGCTGGGGTCAAATGTCCTCCAGAAAAACAATGTTTATATTTTTTTCTATATTTGAGGAAAAACTGCATCTGCTTTGTCAAGAGCGGTATAAACTGAGTATTCTACCGAGGAAAACTCGCAACTGAGCGGGAGAGATAAACGGTTTTCTGTCCATTCCCATCTAAATTGGAAGCCAAATTAACGCAAACCCTTGAAGAATAGTCGAAAAAAATGAGATTTCCCTCATAAATTGTTGAACCTTTCCAAAAGCAATTTTTAAACACTTTATCATATATTGGGGGCGCAAATAGAGGCTGAAACTTGCATGCTAGCCAGCAAAGCAAATAATTTAACTTCTTTATTTTTCAGATTTTGAACCCTTAAAAGAAACAATTTAAAAACTATATAGGTGACCCTCCACCACCAAACGACCAATAAGTCGCAATTGGAGTTTTAGAGTAAACAGCTAATAAAGGTTGTTTGGGGTGGAAATTTTTAATTTTATTTTTTTGTATTTTCTGAAAGTTAATTTATTAATCTACCATCTGACGAAATTTCAGGGTAAAATAGGATGTTGAAATATGTTTTTACTCTCATTCAAAAGGACGATTTTTCCTGGACATTCAAACTTTGTGAGTCAGCTCGCTGGGATCGTATTTCACATCGCTTTTTCTGGTATAGCTCAAAAACTATGCACTATCTGATATTCAAAACAGAAACAAAGAGGCCTTTCACACTCCCTGCTGGACCGCTCCAAGTTAGACCGCTCTCGAGGAACGGTTCTTGAAGAACGCTTTGTTTGCTTTCACACTCCGCGCATGTCTCAAATCGCTCAACAAGTCAAAGTGGTCTTAGACGTTGCTATGGCATCTCAGGTATACAGCGGGTCATTTTTTCGCGCGGAAATGAAACCATATACTGCCTGCCCGATGCATTTATCTTTCTATCTTTCCTTGTTTTATTTTGTGTTTCTTTGTTTTCATCATTCTATCGTCTTTTCTTTTGATTCCTTGTTTTTCTTTGTTTTTATCATTCTATCACTCTATCTTTCTATCTTTCCTTGTTTTCTTTTGTTTTTCTTTGTTTTCATCATCCTATGGTCTCTTCTTTCTTTAAATTTCTTATGTTTTTCTTTGTTTTTATATCATTTTCCCTTTCTATCTTCTATCATTTTCTCTTCTATCTTTCCTTGTGTTTTCTTTCTATCGATGGCCTGCACTAATATAGGACAATCAAGGAAGATCACACGAGATTTCCCGCGGAACACACACATTCACTTCCGGTTGAAATACGTTTTAGGATCGCTTTCGCTTTCACACTGCACGTTGGAGCGGTCTAATTATTGGTGGTCTTCTGGAGCGCTCCAGGAGAACGCTTCCTGGACCACTTGAGCATTCACACTCACCTGGGAACCGCTCCTGAGGAACGGTTCTTAGTTATAGCGCTCTAACGAAGTGAGTGTGAAAGGGCTCAAAGAAAATACACTGTATATCTATTCTAAAGGTATGGAAAGTTCAACCTAATCCAATTAGTACTTCGCAGTGTAGGCTCGGGAACTTTGACTTAACCTTTTGTGCGACAAACAATAGGACACAGATTAGGCGCTCTTAAATGGTCACCCTCCTTTAGAGCCCGTTTTCTCTATTGTTTTGGTCATTAGCACTCTGACATTCTCATTGTAATTTATAAGGATTTGCTTTGTGTATACAAGACCAGTTATATATGATGTTAAAGCTTAGAATCTAAGCTTTCGAACTGTGCTGAAATTAAAAAAACCCCAAATTTCCGACTTATCGGTCGTTTTGTGGTGGAGGGTCACATGCAGGGGGAGCGAAATTATAAAATAATTATGCGAGGGAGCAAAGTGACCGAGCTTTAGAAAATTTTCACATTTTAAACCCTCAAAAACTTTACCAAGCGGCTTGAGGGCGGGGGGGGGGGGGGGGGGGGGTGCGCATAATCATGGGTGTCGATCTGGGGGGGGGGGGGGGTATTATATATATTTTTTATCCTTTAGTCTATCCTCTTCTCTCTCCTTAAGTATTTTTTTTGTTTTCATTTAATCTATCCTCTTCTCTTTCCTTATGCATTTCTGCGTTTTTCCTTTATTAAATCTATCTTCTTCTCTTTCCTTATGCATATATATGTTTTTTCCTTTAGTCTATCCTCTTCTCTCTCCTTTTGTATATATTTGTTTTTTCCTTTAGTCTATCCTCTTCTCCCTCCTTATGTATATATTTGTTTTTTCCTTTAGTCTATCCTCTTCTCTCTCCTTATGTTTTTCTTTGTTTTTCCTTTAATCTATCTTCTTTGATTGGTTAAAAGTATCTACTCGTCAGCGGTACGGATGTATATTTGTTCGTATTTATGGCACTCTGGCCCGCTTACTGCTTAACTATGCAACTATGCATATACGTACCTGCTAACAGTTGCACAGATTTATAGTTGTATAGTTGTATAGTCTCCTGTATTCTGATTGGTTAAAACTATACATCTACTCGACAGCTGTATAGTTGTACAGTTGGGCATATTTATGTCGTTTTCCGCCCGTCATATGCGCTTGCGATTGGGGTCAATATGGGTCATTATTATGGTCACCTATAGGCTATAAGCTGAGGAAACGGTTTGAAACCTCATGCACCTCTGGAATTATCACCTTTGCTCCTTGTATAATAAAAACTTCTTCTTCCATCATTGAACAAAAACTGTATATGCTTTCTTTTTCCTGAATCATTACAAATAATTTATAACATACATATTTATGTTATGTTATGATTATTAATATTTTGTTGTATTTGCCGTGTATCTAGACAACATTTAATCACACAGAAAACCATTTTGGGATGCTCTAAAATACAAGTTTTATAGACAGATGTTAAAATAGGTCCCTGCTCGGTCGCTTTGCTCCCTCCCCGGTCATCCCCCAATCATGAACGTAGATTGACACCCCTACGCATAATCCTTAAGTATTATGATTATTCTTCATTTTGAAATTCTTTTTTTTTCTCTCTCTCTTGCGGTATTTAGCGTCCCCTCCAAGTGCCGCCCGGGGCACGTTACCCCATGTTCCCCGTAGATATGCCAATGCTTTGATATCGAAACAGCCCTAAACAAAGAGGAGAAGTAAAAAACCGACTAAAATACATCGGAAATCATGGACAGAACACTTATCTAACAATTAAAGTAATACGAGACCCTATTCGACACGTTGTATTCCAGTATTTTCTTCGCTACCATTATTGGGTATTATCTTCAACACCACGTACAAGTTCAAGATGTAAAACATAATTATACCCTCCCTGTAAAAAAAAACTGGAACATTGCACAAATAACAGGAACAAATGATGCCCATTTTGTTTGCCTGCATTGCGAACAAGCTCTTTTGTCAGAAGTTTCAAGGAATCTCATTTTGGTTAGTATTGGCAGTTTTCCAAAGAGAGAGAGAGAGAGAGAGGGGGGGGGGGGGTGGGGGGGGGGGGAGAGAAAAACATCAACAATCAAAAACTACAATTGAAAATATCTCCTATACACTATGATCATTGATTGTTAACGGACGTCCACACGGTTATTATAAATCAATCATAGAATCCAACGTAAAATTTGGTAATAAAATTGATGGCACCTACTGAATTGTGATAAAATGTGCCCAAAGTCCTTATATTTTATGTTGTAGTGGCCTGCGAATGTTTTTGTGGATTCCAGAACAAACCTAAAATTTCACTATACATGGATACGTTCGTTCGGTGTAGAGAATCCATCATGAACAGTGAAATGAAAGATAGTAATGATTATGACCCACAAAAGACCGTAGGGGCCATGTACTTGTTTTAAAAAGGCCCAAAAGGATGAGATATACACTATAGTAAAAAGGAATGCAGTAATAGGAGCATAATATAATTCTCTTTTTCGATATCAAAATACAATGATACAATGTTGCCAAGTATGTCTCAGGTACCCCAAATCTGACAGAAAGCAGGCAAATATAAAACAAGTGCTGCAGGAGATTGAAATTACAGTATGACATACTTCCACCCTAAAGATAGGCTTATCTGAAAGTACGTTCTAAGGGACCTTTTTATCTTCAAATCAATCTATGGGGGGGGGGGGGTGGGTGGGGGTGGTGGGGAGGGATGTCATCTGATGATCTGAGAGGACCTGGGAATTCTGTAGCGATCATTTAGGTCCCCAATGGTGTAAAAACTCTCATATGCTAACAGGGGCGTATATAGCGGGGGATCGGGGATGCATCCGCCCGCTTTTTTCGGGGAAGGGGGGGGGGGGGGGTGTACAATCATTCCCCCAGCTTTCAGGGGGAAAATGAAGAAAAAATAAATTCATACATTGTTTTGTCAGCGCCTTCATATTAAAGCAGTACTGACTGGCCTCAGGGCAATACGACATATATCGCTGGAACTAAATTTATATCACCCTCGTCTTCGACTCGGGTGATATAAATTTCGTGAGGGCGATATATGTCAGCCCTGAGGCCAGTCAATATTGCTATTATTAACCAAATCAGACATCTAAAACCGCAAAAGAAAAAGTTGGATCACAGAGAGTAGCGTACCATCCACTCTAGAACTTTGATTATCCTCTCGATATTTTTTAGTTAGCTCATCAATACTTGAGTAACATGCTCACGTTGACTAGCATCTACTTTTACTTGGAAAAGATCCTTTCTCAAGTTTCTTAAGTTTTCCTCCCCCCCCCCCCCCCCCCCTGCGACAAAAATAGAGACTCAGCTCAAACCAAACCTTCTCACTAAGTCCTGCAGGTGTCTCCTGGTTGAAATAACTGTACAGCTTTCGAATATCCTCACTTTCTATCTCGTCATGATCCACAGTGTCACCTTTCCCAAGTTGTTTTAATTTTAGTTAGAAATTTTTTTGTTGACGAGCTGGAGGCAGCCATCTTTGGGATTGCAAAATACATGTTGACAAATGCGCTGCGCCAGCTACGTACGCCTACGCGCCGGCGATCGTTTGCTAGTTATTCTACGCATGGTTCTACGTACAAACCGATGTAGTACCGGTAATGCAGCGAGCTACCTCCGCGGGAATTTGGCGTGTCAAAAATATTGATGAAATTTACAAAATACCCGGATGCTGGCTCTACATTATTGCCCACTAGTTTAACACGCATTTTGCCATTGACTTTTCTGAGCGGGCAATACAAGAAAAAAATTGACTGGTCAATAATGACAACGGTCAAAATTGGGCGATAAGGAGTTAAAGTTGCCCTGCTCAGATGTCTGATACAGTTAATAATAAAGCAATATTGACTGGCCTCAGGGCGATACGACATATATCGCTTGAACTAAATTGATATCGCCCGAGTCGAAGACGAGGGTGTTATAAATTATGTGAGGGCGATATATGTCAGCCCTGCGGCCAATCAATAAGATATCAAAAGTTTCGTGGCTCTAGATGTCTGATTTGGTTAATTAATAGCAATATTGATCGGCCGCAGTGCTGACATATAATATCGCCCTCACATAATTTATAACACCCTCGTCTTCGACTCGGGCGATATCAATTTAGTTCAAGAGATATATGTCGTATCGCCCTGAGGCCAGTCAATATTGCTTTGTTATTTGAATGCTAAAAATCACAGATTGAAAACAGCTCTCTAGAGGGTATAAACGATTTTGCAGAGCAGTCCCATAGATAGCTACATGTGTACTCCCATAAAGGATGACCAGGTAACTACCCTGATAGCAGAAAGTGGTAAAAATTACGTGATATTTACGTCGTGGTTTTCGTCTTTTTTACGTCCTGTAATTACGTCAATAAGACGACAACTTGCACCAACGCAAGACGTCAAGAGGACGTCTTATTTTGACGTCATCTGTACACTGTAAAAACTGAAGTGCTGTATATAGCACTTTTTGAGGGCATGCATAGGGACTGCACTCAGAGTGCTATTGAATGCACACAGCGTGCTATTTCAGCACTTTCACGGGAGCTGGACCGGCTCCTTAAACTGCTAAACATTCATAAAAAAATGATTTGGGCGAGCTTCGAACCAGGGTCCGCTGATCGAGAATTGCTGGCATTACCGCTAGACTAACTCACATTGTACGATTTAGAGCAGATCATATTGTTACATAGTGAATTTACGACACCACGTAGTTCATGTTATCTACTCGACTCCCATGACTAAACTGGATTGCAAGAAGCATTCGTTAGTCCATCGGTAACGTCAGCGCCTCTCCATCAGCGGAACCTGGTTCGAGGCTCGCCTCGGTCACATTTTTTTTTGCTGGTAAATTAGCACACTACAAGTGCTATAAACAGCATTTCAGGTGCAGTCACTATACATGCCCCTAAAAGTAGCACTTTAGTTTTTACAGTGTACAAGACGTAGAGATGACGTCAAAATAAGACGTCCTCTTGACGTCTTGCGTTGGTGCAAGTTGTCGTCTTATTGACGTAATTACAGGACGTAAAAAAGACGAAAACCGCGACGTAAATATCACGTCATTTTTAACACTTTCTGCTATCAGGGAAGAGGAATGAAGACGTAGAGATGACGTCAAAATAAGACGTCCTCTTGACGTCTTGCGTTGGTGCAAGTTGTCGTCTTATTGACGTAATTACAGGACGTAAAAAAGACGAAAACCACGACGTAAATATCACGTCATTTTTTAACACTTTCTGCTATCAGGGTAATTCATGTTCAATGATGGTTTTTACCCTTTTTATTTATTGCACTTTTATGTTTATTCTTATGGACATATACCCCTCTTAGATACCCTACTATTACGGTGTACTTGCAGCCTCCCATGAAGCCTATACGTCTCAAGTATCGGTGTGCACGCGGATAACAAATATGTGTCGGGGCAAAAGGGTGTAAAATCCAAAACATTTCTTACCTACAGCAAGACAAAGTTTTCCAATTGACACTAGAACGACAACTCTGTAATACAGATCCTTTTTCATGCTGCCAATTAATAGCTGAATGTAATTGATAACCTTACCAACCTGGAAATTTTGAAATCTGAACTGCTACTTGTGGTTTCAAAATGTACACAATGTGTAATTTTTTTCAGGAAAATTCTGGAGAAAAAGAATATGCAATTGAGGGGGCAGTGCAGTAGAACCCGCACCATAGTGAGCTCGAACTCAATGTGACAACAGGTTGACACAGTACGTCAGATTTGAAAAGAATTAGTGAGCATCGTAATTTACAGTGTAAACATAATACACGATTAAAGGGTGCGTTTTTACTCCCATTTTTTCAGGCCAGAATGAGCCTTGTGTTACGAGTTTAGTTCAAAACACGGTTGCGTCCACAAACATTTTCGTATAATCGCCGATTTAAAACGCCGATGTAAAACTCACAAAAAGTGCGCTTTGAATAGGCCTTTCTCCAAAAACACGGTTTCTGGGGAAGCATATAGGCACAATTATTAAATTTTGTAACGTCATATAAACGAGAAGCATGCGCAGTGACTGTTGGCGAATTCAGCTGAAGAGCCTGAATTCGCCTGGAGAAAAGAAGTATAAAAAGTACCCCGTGAAACTGCGTTTTAGATGAGCGTTTCAAAACAAAACTTTCGGAAAGAAAACATATACGCACCCTAAAACCAACCTCACACTGTAGCTTTGATTTTATAAAATGTAGCTCTAGAAGATATGTAGAACATTCTTGAATATTTTCGTTAAAAGAACATAATCTTCCTCCATAGAAGATGAAGTCCCCGTAACGTTTACGCAGTTATTGCTTGTGGCAGCTTGTTGCAGATGTAGGGATGGTTTGGGGCATGCCAGGGAGCAATACCCCTCCGCTCCGGCTAAGAAATTTATCTTTTTCTGTTTTGCTCGATATTCTTCGTAGGTACTTTTATGGCAAAGACATGAAATAAGTGCTTTAGGGAGTTTTGTTTTGCTTGACAGTGACTTTGCATCCACCATTATAAACGCCCTTTGGAAGATTTCATTTATGCCAAACTATATCAGATTCTGTTCAGCACGAGATATTTTGTCGACAGGTGACATGCGAAAATGTGATTCGGGTGAGGGAAATTGGTTTGGAATGTACTATAAATTGTTGAGGTTTATCTTGCAAAAAAATCTATATCTAACACCAGATTGGAACGCGAACAGGCTAGAATCAATTGTTATTTCCTGTTCAAATAGAACAAAAATATGTCAAAGAGAAAACGGTGTGGGAAAACACAATAGAAGCAGACTTGCGGGGGCTGAGTGGGATAAAGGGTAGCCTATTGCTGAAAATAGTTTCTTTGTTTGCGAATCAAATGCGATCAAAATGTAATTTAAGAAAAACAGACTACACTGTTAAAAAATATGTGGGTATATTTCCTGGCAGTCGAAACTCGAAACTCGAAACTCGAAACGCCAGGAGTGCAAGTGCACGTGCACTGCACGTGCACGTGCCAGGAGTGCACAGCCTCATGTAAAACTACAGTATGTAAAAAATATTTCCGTTTTTTTACAGGAAAGAGACTGTAAATTTAAAATAATTTGTAGTCAGTCTCAAGGAAAGCCAGAAAGTCTGTAGTTTTACAGTTATTAGTGTATAGTGTTATTAATGTATAACCATGCTTTATGTTATCCTATTATCTACCTTAATCTATCCTAAAAACATATCCTATCTAGTTAATTGTGTGTGTGTGTGTGTGTGTGTAATTGGGTTTTTACAGACGTGTATCAATCAGATATGATTATTTACGTTTGGGACCGACCTATAACGTCACCATCCGAAAGACGTGACTCAGTCTCGAACCTGGGTCCGCTGAATCAGTTTATAACTTCCACTGTTAGCTGGATTACAGGCGCACGCCACAACGCCCAGTTGCCCCCTAAATTCAATTTAATGCAATCTTTTATATGCACCTTATAGTTTTTTTATTCCTTTTGTGACAGTTACTAAATCGGGCAACCCCAAACCATACGCTTAATAAAAATTCATGAATATTCATATAAGTGTTTTCCCACATATTTGGTAATTTAACAGGGTAACTTGTTCAAATATGAGAAAATGTTTTTTTAACGGTGTTTTTTATCGGGCGATTGAAAATAAATGCTGATTTCCGGTAAACAATCAAACTTGCTGTTGTTTTACAGGAAAAAGCCTGTAAAATTGAAATGACGGCAATAACTTGTAATTTCAAGGGCCAGGAAACCTGTAGTTTTACAGTTATTTTTTACAGTGTACAATACATGAATTTATGTTATGCTCGAGGCAATATGACTATATTGTGAGCTGCTCATTCTCAAGTTATCATTCTATTCGTGTCTTTTCGAGTCTAGCTACACATGTGTTGCTTGAACAATTATGTCAATCACTTTTGGGTAGCAACGGTGATGACAGATAATCACTTTTAATTCAAATAAACTATCACATACATACATTTTGTAGTTGTATAACTCGAGTCAGCTCAAGTGATGAGTTCAAACTCCACAGTTTCGGAATATCATCAATTACATCCCAACGACCAAGATTCTTGAGCATGTTTGGTCAAAATAAGATGACATGACAAAAGTTAGATTGACTTGACTATACATGTTTTACGGCAGCTTGGAACAAAGTGTGTATGTAACTAACGTATTGTTATTAATAATTAGTCTAGAACATGTGGGTGTATATAGATCATAGTACATGTGCTAATTGTCGATATTGGATTAAAAATAATAATTAATCACACACAAGGAGGACGATGGGGGAGGGGGTAATTTCCTCGCCTCTGTGATTCACAGTCAAAGCGAAAGGCGATCAAAGTTTATCATAATTTCATAGACAAAAAAATACAGTACAAACTACCAATGTGGAATAACCTCGCTAGTCATAAGGACCGCTATCCATAACGCGTGACTAAATGAATATCAGTTTTGCATGAATAGCGGTCCTTCTAAATAGCGAGCAAACCATAGACAAATTACCTCGCTATTCATAAGGACTTCCATTCATATAACGCGCTTTAAATGAATAGCGGTTTTCTTTGAATAGCAGTCCTTATGAATAGCCAGCGGATCATCTGCAACATAACAAGATAAATTTAGACCAAATATAAATTCATGCATTTAACAGAAAAAAGGGTATTTAGTTTGAAATGAAACACATTAGAATAGTGTTATTCTTGCCACGGTTTTATGAAAAAGAAATCATGACAAGCTATCATATTTTAGGAACAAAAGGGTCAATAAAACACATCAGCTTTCCTCAAAAAATTAAACTTAATGTTCGATAAATACGAAATGGCAATCTCTGAAAGAAAAATACAAACATGTAAAGTTAAGGACAGAAAAAAATACAAAAATGTTTTCATTCTAGCACGTCCGGGGAAAGTCCAAATTCAATCATAAAGGAACTTTATGCGTACCTACAACCGTAACAACAAACAAGCAAGTTCCGGTATTTCCTACATTATCTATAGACGTGCAGTTCACAGTGGTGTCCCCGATCAGGAATATATCGTCAGATGTATGAGAACAAGTCATATTTGGATTTGTATCCACGTTATCTGTTGCAGTGGTGATGAGCACAACAGTGGACGATGAATTCAGTCCATTATCAGTACTAGAAGTGACATTTGGACAATTCAGAG
Organism: Heliocidaris erythrogramma; assembly: GCA_025617745.1. Taxonomy (NCBI): domain Eukaryota; kingdom Metazoa; phylum Echinodermata; class Echinoidea; order Camarodonta; family Echinometridae; genus Heliocidaris; species Heliocidaris erythrogramma. The sequence goes on along the minus strand of CM046859.1, from coordinate 34,092,759 downwards.
TGGGCGCTTCACCATCTACAAGACAACAAAATTTGAGACCAAATAAATATAAATCAATATTTGTGGAAACATTGAAAACTTCCAGCAAGCCACACTTGAAGAGAATGATCTTATCCGGGATAAGCTATACAAACATGACAAATGTTTCTATCCACAAAAAATACTTATCGGACAAAGCCCTATTTCATAAAAAGGATATTTTCGAGTACCTGTTACTGTGACAATGAGAGTACAGGTTCCAGAATTTCCCGCATTATCTGAAGATGTGCAGTTCACAGTGGTGTCCCCGATCAGGAATGTATCATCAGATGTATGAGAACAAGTTACATTTAGATTTACATCAATTGTAGTGGTGTTGACATCAACAGTGGACGATGAATTCAGTCCAATATCCGTGCTAGAAGTGACATTTAGGCAAAGCAAAGTAGGCGCTTCATCATCTGCAAAACAAAAGAAATTTAGTTCAAATCAATGGGAATATATAGGATTCATCACTTACAAGTAGAGAGAAAAAAAGGAGTATGGATACCGTTTTCGGGAAAGCAATGTGGCGCAGTAGGTGGTAGTACAAATTTGGGAACAACACAGAATTCAATACATCCGTCTCCTTTTTTTTACATAGAATGATTGCAGTGATATGTTACCAGCGCTTGAACATTTGTTTTTCCCGGGTAACTCCAAAACGAAGTGTGACCAGGTCCATATGAATTAACGAATCGCCATTATTCTTCAAATATATGATGGAAATATATCTTGCAAAAATTCAGTAGAGAACAGCCTGACTGGTAATTAAAACTGTCTTTACCATATTTTCACAGTTTATTTATTAAGTACGTTGTGGGGTATGATGTTCCACACAGTATTTATTCGTGATGAAAGCAAAAGCATAGCATAATTTTTGCTTACCGATTTGTGTCACTTGTGTCACCGTTGTCACCAGTGAAATAGTAGGTTGAGCTAATTGAGTTTTAAAAAAAGAAGAATAATGTCTAGTGATGGTTCTTTTAAGGGGATAAATTGGAGTGAGCATCATGGGATTTTCTTTAAAATTTAGATCATAATCAAGAGTCACACAATCCTAAAAAATCACATAATTCTTTTGATTTTCTTTCTACTGAATCTTATTCATTCCCTAGCGTAGTCAATGCACAGTTTTTATTAATTTACATTGAACGTGTAAGTGATCTTAGATAATATTGTGCTTTAATAGTTTTGTCTTTGGAGCTAGATTGAAATAGAAAAAATGAGAGATGGGGAGACATGGTTTGCGTATCTCTCATAGCCAAATCCCAATGAGAGATGACTTGAAACCCTTTCTTGCGCTATCATTAGAATATTTATTTCCAGGCATTTCGGATCGTTGGGGACCTGCGTTTAATTTTGTAGGTCCGACGAAACGTCACAGGGCGGGGCTTATCTGTTCAAAATGGCGACGCACACGATCGATATAGGACCTTCTAGCAGACGACAAAATGATATTTCTAACTACTTGTTGACGGCGTTAGGGGGGCCCAAATGTGTTGAAATTCGACATATATAATCAACAATGTGCCCTTCAACTAAACAGCTAACTAAATCGCCAGGATTTACTTTCCCTTTAAGATCTAGAATTAAGATTGGCCAGGATTGAACAAATTAAACTTCTTACTTGTTTGTGTTGTCGTTGTCATTGCAGTGCCAGGAACTGGAGGAAGCGGAGGCTGACCTGATGTCAGAGATGAAAAGAAGTATGAAATTCATCCCATTGATAAATGATTTATAAGGTATTGAGTATAATGCTAATAAACAGAAAATATAATTGAAGATAAGTCTGCTGATACTTTTGTCTAAACGGATATTCACAATTATTTCATTGATGTTGATAGCAAGAGATGAAAAGAAGTATGAAATTCATCCCGTTGATAAATGATCTATAAGGTATTGAGTATAATGCTAATAAACTGAAAATATAATTGAAGATAAGTCGGCTGATACCATTGTGTAAACGGATATTCACAATTATTTCATTGATGTTGATATCAAGTCAATGTTATCTTAGACAGTTGACCTTCTTAAGTGAAAAGCAGCATTTTCATTAACTATCAGCACTGCTTTAAAACAAAGAGCAATTCGGTGCCCCGCCCCCAATAATTGCTGCGGGCTTTTTTCGTCAAATATATCCTATAGGGTTAGTTTTAGGGTTGCAGTTTTAGGTTAGTTTTAGGATTAGGGTTAGGGTAAAGTTCCAAATTGAAGTTAGGAATTCGCTTATTGTAGGATTTTGATCGTGGACCAATTGTCACCGGGGAATGCATCGTACAACCATTTAAATCTGTCATTACTCTCTGGGTGAACTTCGCTAGCGAAGATTTGGTGACTGTAAAGTCCAATTCTGGAGAGACATACTCGCCCGCATCTTGGACATGTATGGACTTGTGTGTGGGGAGCAGCATCTTGAATGGAAACACGTGCCTTCCGCCTTCTGCGCCCTTCTTCTAGGGCTGCACGACGCACTGCTTCAAAGGAAGCAACTGCCTTCTTGATGCGTTGCCTCCATGCATTTCGATTCGTTGCATGTACTTCCCACGTATCATGGTTGATGTCGAAAATGATTGTAAATAAAATTCACCTCAAACATTGCATTTTGCCTCAGGTGGGTTTTCATGGGGCACGCGAACGATTCGTGAAGTATACGAATGTCGAAAAAATGGCAAAATCCAGCTTCGGAGTCATTTTTCTTGGAATGTGTCGCGAAATGAAGGAGTAAATCATTCTGGCGTAGTTCTCACTACGTATGTGCCAATGTCGTGTGTAGCGTTGCAGAACTATGGCCAGTCCACATACACGAAGAACACGAGACTAAAATGCGAACCTCAGTTGACAGCTTTCTTGAGATGATTGGTCTCTTCATGAATAGTTCGCTGTCTAGTCGCAGAATGAAGTCAGACACCTCGGCCATGCGCTTGGCTGCAAAAGATTTTGCGAACATCACACACGTCGTGAGTAGGCGCATATGACGAAGCTTTCCAGAAATTTTCGAGAGCAAATCATGAACAAATCATGACCGGGATGGTGGAAACTTTCGCAAGAATAATTTCAAACTTTTTGAAATTCCCTCCGAACTAAAAACGACTCCCGCGCATGTTTGGCGAACTTTTGGAGCCTAAAACACCAGTGTTGGACTTTGCCATTCGCATCATTCGCGAATCGTTCGCGTGCCCCGTGAAAACCCAACTATCTACGGCGCGAACGCTACTGCGGCGCTCTGCTGCTCCATTGTCGCCGCACATTGTACCAGTGGTGACACAAATGATATTGCGAAGAAATGATTAATCTCAGAAATATCACTATGCTGTCAAACCATGAAGCTTCATTGTACAAGGCGCAATACGAAACCATACGCAGTTTAATAGCTACTTTGATATTGCATTGTCTTTGAAGGATTACGCATGCACATTGTGTAATGCACTTGTCGGGCTGTGTGTTGTAGGAATGGAGCGTCACGACTGCAGCATAGCATTCTCGGCAAGACAGCCAACTTGAACGAACTTATATCCAAAATATTTTCCATGCAAAAAATTGGTTTGGCCAACATCTATGGAACTTAAGCCCAGTAACATGGATAAACAGAAAATATGCTGCAGATTATTTATTTTGTTTTAGTCTGCTAAAGAGTAAATTCTTGTTTTATCATAAAATTAGAAGAAAAAAACAACAACACATGGATAGTTCTCTTTGGAACCTTCTATCGTACAATAGATATTTTTTGTCCTTCCTTTGTAACGTTAATGGCGGAAACCTATTGACCCGTATTCTGAACTCCGATTTAACTAACTTAAACCAGAGTTTGATTAAGAGCAACCTAACTCGCAAGTCCACTCTAAATTTATGTATAAAGTTAAATCACAGTTGAGTGGAATTTAAGTTAAACCAGAGTTTAAGATACAAGCCAATATGTTTTACAACCTCATCAGAAATGCAAAGCCCAAAAGTAATGCCATTTGCTTGGATAGTCATTAGAATAGATGTTGTAGCGTGGGCGTGGGTTCCGCACTAGCATGATCTAGTATCATAAGAAAGGAGGATGGTGGTAGGCACTGGCATCATTTTTTTTTTCATTTATTTATTTATTTTTATTTATTTATTTATTTATTTTTTATTTTTTATTTTATTTTATTTTATTTATTTATTAATTTATTTTTATTTTTTTAATTTTTTAAATTTTTTATTTATTTATTTATTTATTTATTTATTTATTATTATTATTATTTTTTTTTTTTTTGGGGGGGGGGGCGGTCTTATTGAATGAAATACACGAACCAGGCCTACGTTATCTTCCTTTTTTCACCTTCCCCTATCCTTCTCTTTCTTTCCATTTTATGTTGAGCCATTCGACTTGAGAAGCGGGAGGGGGGGGGGGGGCGAGCCCAGTTCCCCCTCCCCCGTTGCCTCGCCACTGGTTATAATTACATAATAAGCCACCATTAAAACAGAAAGGCAACCCTCTGTTCCACATTCAATAGGGGATATTGCAAACGGAGCATTCGGGTTCATGTTAGATTTCCTGCATCACGAATAGGTGGGCACCCAGACGGCTACAACAGGGAAATCCTTCAAAATCCATGCTCTAATGGCTCGCCATTATTGTTATGGTTTTCAGAAATATACAAATTACTTCATTGCACTTAGAGTGTTCGTTTGATGTTATAGCCATAAAACCCACCAATTTATTTACACTAAAATGAAAGATGAACATTAAGCCTAATGAAAGACTGCAGGGGCTAGGTATTTAATCCAATGGGCCAAACAGGGGAGCGTTTCATCAAGCGTTTTGTCAGTGATTTTTACCGACTAATTTGCTCTCAGCCAATCAGATGCAAGGATTTCAGTAGCTTAATTTACTTAATTTACTAATTATAGTCATGAAGAATGCCTTAAACTCTACAATGATACATTATGGGTATGAGGCTGTGATAGGCAAATATGAGCACTATATGAATATCCAATATCATTATTATTATCATTATTACTACTACTACTATTATTATTATCAGATATGTCTGAAATATCCACATTATTAAAGGGAATAAGGTTGATAGGTCATCTCCAGTTGCAACTTTCATCATATTCCCAAGATGCAATAACCATAATAATCATGTATGTAACCAAGAAATAACATGTCTTACCTTGCAGACGAGTGTATTGTCCAAAAAGTAATACAAGGATTGGTATCCAACGAAAATCCATGTTTGTTATGACTCTAAGGGCGCCAGTGTTATCTTAGTGTGAATGTGTGAATGTGTGAATGTGTGAATGTGTATCATTGCAGCTGATGCGTTCTAATTTTTAAAACCACAAGGTTGGAAAAGGATCTGTTGAATGCTTTTTATCGGGGACGTATAGAATGCCAACGCTTCCTTTATGATCAGGAATAAAAATTCGACTGAATATACCATTCCTTATGGGACGAACATAAATATCGCACTTGACCGCTTTATCGCCAATCTTCCAATCAGCGGGGGCACTACAAGGTTATCTGCGGAATCTTTATTAAATAGAGAACCATGAACCATGAACTAGAACTAGTACTAAAGAAAAAGAAACAATAAGGGGGTTGAAATATGTTTTCCATGTTTCCCACTTTCTTCACAATTGATCAGAAATGGGCTAATTAAAAAAAAAATTGTATTAACTAAATGAAAAGAACTGGATCAAATACAAAATAATGAAACAAAGAAGTGGCTGGGATTGTGAAACAAAACCTATAACGAGATAAGATTTGTGATCATTTTTATCTTTTCTGTAAACACGTGCATAGAACGGGGAGGCAGGATAGGAATATGGGCGACCTGTATAAATAATTAGCTTGTTTGAAGATCATATTTGTCAAATTAAAATATTAAATTCTGATTGAAAATGGGGATTTTCTACGCTCCATTTCTTTTAATCCAATCTCGCGAATACAATGACCATGACGTGATGGCATTAAGCAATATCAGTCGGAGATTTACGGAAGTGTCCCTACTTCTCTAATTCTCGTCTTGTGTAATATTTTGTACGTGAACCTATATTTTTTTCGTAACAATTGATCGTAAACAGAACCCTCCCGAAATGCTATCCCTAACATCAGAAGACGACTTTATACAAAATGATGATGATAATAATAATGATACTACACTCTTAGAACAGGTGGTAAAATAACATGTGGTTAAACAGTTGTGGTAAGAATATGTGTCAAAATGTACACATATGTGTGTAGAAGCATGAAACAAGGGTACACAGCATGCGAGTTAAACGTTCACACCTGCACCGCGGTAAAACAGAAACCCGATTCTGGTCAAACTTCGTCCACATGTCAAAATGTTACCCCATTTGTGGTAATCATCAACACATTTGGACACGATGACAAAAGAGAGTGGGCAAAATATACAGCTCCTCATTGTACACTCCACAATAGACCTGTTTACTAAGTGATTCAAATTTTATGCATACTTTTGAAACAAAGGTTGTTCTTGACAACCTGAAAGCTTGCCAGAGGCGTGTCAGACATAGCAACATGTAATGTATGCAGACTGGATTCCAAGTATTGTAGTACATTCATTAATAACAGGTTAATGGAATACCTCGTTACTAGGTCCCCAGGAAAGAAACATCCATAAATTTGAATCACTTAGTAAACAGGTCTATTGTTCTGGTAGAAGAACGTCCCTTCATTGCAATTATGTAAAATAAGTAGAACCGTGAATATGCATGTGACACCTGTTCTACATTTTTTTTTGGTCAAAACTATATCAAAATGTTTGAAGTTATTGTTTTTTTCCAACAAATTCACAAAACAAGAAACATACATCCAGGTTTTCGCCCTTTTCTTTTGGAAAATTGACCAAATTGTAAAAAAAAAGAAGCTTGTATATTGTTACTTTTATTGTGATTGATCCACATTCCAGCATTTAGAGTATAATTATATGTAAATCTGCACACACTCCATAAAACCCCGCCGCTCGTCTAGAACACTTCACTCCTGATGGCGGACAGTCAACCTGTCCGAAACGTCGAGTAACCTCCTACTCAAGCCTCATCTACTCAAACCTTCGCTACTCAATCCATCGCTGCTCATCCATCGATCATCAACCAAGTCTTCTCATCTCATCTCATCTGGTCTACAGTCCTTTTCAGGACTTCACCCATTGTCACGAAAGAATATTTCTTCTTTTCTCTCTTGTCATCCTTTCTCGTCTATCCATTTCTAATTTCCTTTTCCCTTTCCTCCTACCAACACACATGGTGAACCGTAAACCTTCTCCACGTTATAAGCTCCACCATGCAAACCTTCAAAGATCATCTATATGTAAATTATATGTAAATAATTCAACCTTTCTGATCATATTTAAATACTGTAGTTTAAAATCTGTTAATTTTTTTTGGAACCTTTTCCATGCTTATTAAAATGCAAGTTTAACAAAACATAATTTTCATTGTGCATTTGCCTTGTAGTCTCAACTCATCCTGGTGTAGACATTTAGTGTAAAAAGTGACATATTGGGGTGTGGTAAAAAGCATGGGGTAAATTCTGTACCACTTAAGGGGTAAACTAATAACACAGCTGCGGGGTGAATTGTTACACAGGCTGGTAGTGGTTAAAAGTTGCACAGCATGGGGTAAAAAAGGGAACATGGTCGTTTTGGGGTAAGATGTTACCCCACCCTTTGGTGTTAACATTTTACACATTAGATGTGTAAAACATAACGCATGTATCAAGCAAAATCTAACCACTCATGGTGTGTAATGGTTTACACCACAGACGACCATGTTCCCTTTTAACACATTTTGGTGTTATTTTTTAACACCAATGGGGTAACTTTTTTTAAGAGTGTAAAAACAATAATGATACTACTAATGATAATGATTTTTTTAAAAATATGATAATGATAATAACAATTAAATATCACAATTGAAGTAAATTGAATATATCATAAAGAAAGTAAATGTGAGACAATTAGAATGCCCCGACCGGGATTCGAACCCGGGACCCTGGACTACATGACCAGTGCTCTACCAACTGAGCTATCCGGGCTCCCATCGAAGCATTGTAATTTTCTCACATTGTAATTTTCTCACATTTACTTTCTTTATAATAATAATAAAAATAATAATAATAATAATAATTTGGAGCTTGAAACATTAGACAGAAAGACTATGCACAGGATGTTCCACCCAAAGTCTGATGTAGACTTTATGTAGCAAGAAAGAACAGAGGACGTGTTCATTTTGGAATAGATGGGACTAAGTTTTGAGGAACAGAGCCTCTATTGCTATATTGATGGCAATATGGTTGAAATCATGACGGCTGTCCAAGAATGTATGAAGAAAGGAAAGAACTGAACATTGGCGTATCTAGGGATTATGGCGCCCAGGGAAAACAATGAAGATGCGCCCCCCCCCCAATCCGAGTACCCAAACTTATCTACGTTATTGTACACGCGAGGGAGCAAAGCGACCGAGTAGGAATTTTCTTTTTTCCTTTTTAACCCCCCAAAACGCAATTTCTTGCGCATTTTAACCAAGAAAATTTGCAATTGACCACTCCAATTTAGTGGTAGAGATTTTCGATCTGTACATCGATAAACGGTTTTCTATTCAATTTTTTCTCAAATTGGACTCAAAGTTAAGGAAAACCCTTGAGAAATAGTCAAGCAATTAGCAAGGAGACCGAAAGATAAGATTTCTTTCAAATGTTGAACCTTTGCAATTCTATTTTTAAACTTTATTGGGGCGCAATATATAGCAAGAGGCTCTGAAACCTACGTGATAGCGAGCAAAGCAACCAGAATTACATCTTTACATCTTTATTTACAAATTTTGACCCTTTAAAAATATATTTATAAACTGTATAGTTTCATGGGGGCGCGAGATCCTGGAGGCAAAAAGTTATGGGACAAAACAAATCGACCGTGCTTTAAACTTTATTCGCATAGTTTCTAATTTTACCCTGCGGCCTGGGGCCCATAATCCTTAAGGATTATATTTTTTCTTCATTTCCCCCCTTTATTCTTTCTTTCTTTGCGTTTTCTGCTCCCCCTTCAAGTGCCACCGTGGCACGTGCCCCCTGCCCCAAATACGCTACTGGGACTTGACAGCAAAACAGCTCAAGACTGATCAAAGAAACGTGAGACCCCAAGGATAGGAAGGGAAGGTGATGCAAGAATAAAATCTAAGGCAGACAGAGGAGTTTGCTGGACCAGACATTTTGGCAATTGTTAGAGCGTTTGACCAAAAAAAATGGATAGAAAGTCTGTTAAACCTGGCGTCCACTAGGGCGCGGACAAGACGCGGAATGCAAAATAAGTAAATCCGCATTCATTCAGCAACCTATCCGCATATTCTTGAAAGATTCCGTTCAGTGTCTTTTTCCTAAACACTTCCCGGCGTTTCCGCGCTTTCGGTAGATTTTCGGTAAATTTCGGCGTCAAAATTTTGGTCTCAACCAAAATTTGGACGCGGAAATGAACTTCCCGACACCTTGTCTGCATCGTCGTGCGGACATCGTCAGGACATCCCGCCTTTCTTTAACACTTCCGCTTCCTCCGAATGCGAGCCGAAGCCACGCAGATTGTTTCAGGAAAGCGCGGAGCCGATGCGGATATATAAGCGAGTGCGCAAAGACGCTGCGGTCATTTGTGGTCAAGACTCGGAAGAGGCAACATGGCTAGCTGAGTATCTCTCTCAGCTTGGATTTGAGGCAATATAGCAAGATGAATTGCAGCTGGTGTGATCTCCATGACGGCTAGCATTCATATGAGAAAAAAAAAACCAAAGTCGGCGCCGAATTTATAACCTTGCTATTTCCTGATATTGTCCGCATATCTAAATGGTTGTCGGAAAATCATCCTTATCGTCCTAGTCCGTGATTTTACCACTCCTGGTGTGATCCTGGATGTGTCCGCGCTGTCCTGCTACGATCAGTATATTCTGCGACCTTCCCGATTGATTCCTAGGACACTCCTAGGTATGACTGCAGTCAGTACGCAGAGATCCGTGGTAATGTCCCAAGAAACGATGATGCCGAAATGACATAATTTGCTTCCGCAACCTTTCCTAATCTTGTCGACGCTCTATTGGACGCCAGGCTTTAGTTGCTGTCCAAGACCACTCAATGAGAACAAATTACAGGAAAGTCAATATTCAGAAGTAGCAAATATCACCATATCAAAGGCAAAACAGCGAGTGCAACAAAATGAAGCAGGCTGGGTATACAAAGGAAGGCGTGATAAAGTGGCGTCTGCAGCTCTCTAGAGTCAGGCCAAGAAGTATGATCTACCACATACAAACAAATGGTACGAACATCGGACTGAACCCGTGATCGAGAACGATGATGTGAAAATCCTATTTGATTTTAATATCCAAAACAGAAAAGATTATAGAAGCAAGGAGACCAGACGTCATTCTCATGAAGAAGAAGTAATCGCAATTCCTCGATCATGCAGAGTTTGGTGTAAAGAGGATGAAAAGATACAGAAGTACGACGATCTGAAAAGAATATAAAAGGTGACGGCAAGGGTAGTACCAAGAATGATCGGAGCCTTTGGAACTGTACCAACCAGGCACAATAGCTTCTTGGTTGATATTGGGGTCGAGGTATCCATTGAAAGCATACAGAAAGCAAACCTGCTTGGAACAGCATCTATCCTGCGAAAAATCTTCAAATACCTCAGTCACACCGCTAAACCGAATCCACATCCATAATCCAAACCGACCTATTTGGGTCAATGTAATATTTTGTTCTGATATCGGTCTCTTGTCGGTCTCTTTGATGTGACTGGAGTATTAGAAAGATAAATAAATAATAACAAGATGACTTGTTTCATACCATACAAAGAACAGACTACCAGACTTTTGGATGAAGTCCTGTGTCCGATTATCTCCCAACTGACTATTAGGTTGTTGAAATAGCAATAATAATGATAACAATAATATAACATTCTACATGTATAATTATAGAGCCAAATACATTTACGATATCTTTAAGGGCACTGACCGACATAATTTCCCGGTCATCACGGACAATTCCGATCCCAAAATTAGTTTCGGACCAGACACTGAACCGGCACTGGCATCATCAGGTTGGGGGGGGGGGGGGGCGGTCCTACTCGGTGAAAAATATTAAATTATCATTGCTAACGATAAAGAGAAGGAAATGGAGGGTGTCCTATCATCTGCTTTTCTCGTCACTTCTCCATTTTCTTTCTCTCTTTTCTTTTTTCACGTCTTTCCCTTTTCCGCCATTCGAGTGCCCCTTGCTCATCGTAACTACGTGTTGGAGACAACGCATTTTCTTTGTAGTTACCAAGCGCTGCAAGATAGTAGGCCTATTCAATTTTGTGCATTAAGCCATTTCAACAGTTACACATTTCGGGCACATTTTTAACGCCTCATTACTCTTGAAGGTGCAATCAAAAACTTCTATTATCCTATAGGTACCGTAAATGTGTGTAAATGTTTAATAGCGCTCCTAGGTTATAGTATGAGTTGCACTTGGAACAGTGTTCTGTTTTATAGTGCGTACGCCTATCTTAAAGGGAAATCCAACCTTAAGCACATGTTGCTCTGAAAGAAAGAGGAAAAATCAGAGAAGCAGATTGGAAAAAGTTTGAAAGAAATCGGGCAAGCAATAAGAAAGTTATGAATTTGTGAAAGTTGTAATCACTATACACATGGGAATTTCAAAGTGGCCGAATATGTAATGGGTGATTTCACGCTCGGTGTTGGTGTTTAGAGCGAAAATTCTCCTAAAATCGAGCTCAAACACCGCTGTTCAGATTAAGGAGCCGATACCGATATCCTAACAATGCGCATCGATAGCCTAACACTGGCAATGGCGTCAGCACCGTTTTTAGCGAAGGAAAAAAAATGTTTAAAACTATTTAGTTATTAGTCTAGAATATCGTTAAACTACACGAGTAGTCCGGTAGTTCTAAAAGAAATAATTATTTGATCTAGAGTGCGGTAAGAGTGCGGTAAGAAACTTCACAGAAATGGATAGTCTTGACAAGAACAGTAAGTTTAGATAATTATGATTTCTCTCAAGTTTCTCACTTGCAGCAGAAAGTGCTACGGTAGCTAATGCAGCTAGACGCCGGATCGGACGGCGTAGCGCGTACAGGGCAAACAGCCAAATTTCAGGCATTGGCTCAGATTAGCCGTTTCATGACTTTTGGATTGTAAATTTTGATTTAGAGCTCATCCTGGTAAATAATTTGGATTCTCTGGGTCTTTAACTACGGAATATTTAACGTCATTTTTATCAAATCTATCTTAAAAAGAAAATTAGGTAGGATGTTTTACCTTTAGCCCAATTAAAGAGCAAAAGTAGTTCCTTTTCGTGTGCTCTAGATCGAACGTTACACCAAAGTCACCAAAGTGGTGACGCAAAAGATTTTGCGAACATCACACACGTCGTGAGTAGGCGCATATGACGAAGCTTTCCAGAAATTTTCGAGAGCAAATCATGAACAAATCATGACCGGGATGGTGGAAACTTTCGCAAGAATAATTTCAAACTTTTTGAAATTCCCTCCGAACTAAAAACGACTCCCGCGCATGTTTGGCGAACTTTTGGAGCCTAAAACACCAGTGTTGGACTTTGCCATTCGCATCATTCGCGAATCGTTCGCGTGCCCCGTGAAAACCCAACTATCTACGGCGCGAACGCTACTGCGGCGCTCTGCTGCTCCATTGTCGCCGCACATTGTACCAGTGGTGACACAAATGATATTGCGAAGAAATGATTAATCTCAGAAATATCACTATGCTGTCAAACCATGAAGCTTCATTGTACAAGGCGCAATACGAAACCATACGCAGTTTAATAGCTACTTTGATATTGCATTGTCTTTGAAGGATTACGCATGCACATTGTGTAATGCACTTGTCGGGCTGTGTGTTGTAGGAATGGAGCGTCACGACTGCAGCATAGCATTCTCGGCAAGACAGCCAACTTGAACGAACTTATATCCAAAATATTTTCCATGCAAAAAATTGGTTTGGCCAACATCTATGGAACTTAAGCCCAGTAACATGGATAAACAGAAAATATGCTGCAGATTATTTATTTTGTTTTAGTCTGCTAAAGAGTAAATTCTTGTTTTATCATAAAATTAGAAGAAAAAAACAACAACACATGGATAGTTCTCTTTGGAACCTTCTATCGTACAATAGATATTTTTTGTCCTTCCTTTGTAACGTTAATGGCGGAAACCTATTGACCCGTATTCTGAACTCCGATTTAACTAACTTAAACCAGAGTTTGATTAAGAGCAACCTAACTCGCAAGTCCACTCTAAATTTATGTATAAAGTTAAATCACAGTTGAGTGGAATTTAAGTTAAACCAGAGTTTAAGATACAAGCCAATATGTTTTACAACCTCATCAGAAATGCAAAGCCCAAAAGTAATGCCATTTGCTTGGATAGTCATTAGAATAGATGTTGTAGCGTGGGCGTGGGTTCCGCACTAGCATGATCTAGTATCATAAGAAAGGAGGATGGTGGTAGGCACTGGCATCATTTTTTTTTTCATTTATTTATTTATTTTTATTTATTTATTTATTTATTTTTTATTTTTTATTTTATTTTATTTTATTTATTTATTAATTTATTTTTATTTTTTTAATTTTTTAAATTTTTTATTTATTTATTTATTTATTTATTTATTATTATTATTATTATTCTATTTTGGGGGGGGGGGCGGTCTTATTGAATGAAATACACGAACCAGGCCTACGTTATCTTCCTTTTTTCACCTTCCCCTATCCTTCTCTTTCTTTCCATTTTATGTTGAGCCATTCGACTTGAGAAGCGGGAGGGGGGGGGGCGAGCCCAGTTCCCCCTCCCCCGTTGCCTCGCCACTGGTTATAATTACATAATAAGCCACCATTAAAACAGAAAGGCAACCCTCTGTTCCACATTCAATAGGGGATATTGCAAACGGAGCATTCGGGTTCATGTTAGATTTCCTGCATCACGAATAGGTGGGCACCCAGACGGCTACAACAGGGAAATCCTTCAAAATCCATGCTCTAATGGCTCGCCATTATTGTTATGGTTTTCAGAAATATACAAATTACTTCATTGCACTTAGAGTGTTCGTTTGATGTTATAGCCATAAAACCCACCAATTTATTTACACTAAAATGAAAGATGAACATTAAGCCTAATGAAAGACTGCAGGGGCTAGGTATTTAATCCAATGGGCCAAACAGGGGAGCGTTTCATCAAGCGTTTTGTCAGTGATTTTTACCGACTAATTTGCTCTCAGCCAATCAGATGCAAGGATTTCAGTAGCTTAATTTACTTAATTTACTAATTATAGTCATGAAGAATGCCTTAAACTCTACAATGATACATTATGGGTATGAGGCTGTGATAGGCAAATATGAGCACTATATGAATATCCAATATCATTATTATTATCATTATTACTACTACTACTATTATTATTATCAGATATGTCTGAAATATCCACATTATTAAAGGGAATAAGGTTGATAGGTCATCTCCAGTTGCAACTTTCATCATATTCCCAAGATGCAATAACCATAATAATCATGTATGTAACCAAGAAATAACATGTCTTACCTTGCAGACGAGTGTATTGTCCAAAAAGTAATACAAGGATTGGTATCCAACGAAAATCCATGTTTGTTATGACTCTAAGGGCGCCAGTGTTATCTTAGTGTGAATGTGTGAATGTGTGAATGTGTGAATGTGTATCATTGCAGCTGATGCGTTCTAATTTTTAAAACCACAAGGTTGGAAAAGGATCTGTTGAATGCTTTTTATCGGGGACGTATAGAATGCCAACGCTTCCTTTATGATCAGGAATAAAAATTCGACTGAATATACCATTCCTTATGGGACGAACATAAATATCGCACTTGACCGCTTTATCGCCAATCTTCCAATCAGCGGGGGCACTACAAGGTTATCTGCGGAATCTTTATTAAATAGAGAACCATGAACCATGAACTAGAACTAGTACTAAAGAAAAAGAAACAATAAGGGGGTTGAAATATGTTTTCCATGTTTCCCACTTTCTTCACAATTGATCAGAAATGGGCTAATTTAAAAAAAATTGTATTAACTAAATGAAAAGAACTGGATCAAATACAAAATAATGAAACAAAGAAGTGGCTGGGATTGTGAAACAAAACCTATAACGAGATAAGATTTGTGATCATTTTTATCTTTTCTGTAAACACGTGCATAGAACGGGGAGGCAGGATAGGAATATGGGCGACCTGTATAAATAATTAGCTTGTTTGAAGATCATATTTGTCAAATTAAAATATTAAATTCTGATTGAAAATGGGGATTTTCTACGCTCCATTTCTTTTAATCCAATCTCGCGAATACAATGACCATGACGTGATGGCATTAAGCAATATCAGTCGGAGATTTACGGAAGTGTCCCTACTTCTCTAATTCTCGTCTTGTGTAATATTTTGTACGTGAACCTATATTTTTTTCGTAACAATTGATCGTAAACAGAACCCTCCCGAAATGCTATCCCTAACATCAGAAGACGACTTTATACAAAATGATGATGATAATAATAATGATACTACACTCTTAGAACAGGTGGTAAAATAACATGTGGTTAAACAGTTGTGGTAAGAATATGTGTCAAAATGTACACATATGTGTGTAGAAGCATGAAACAAGGGTACACAGCATGCGAGTTAAACGTTCACACCTGCACCGCGGTAAAACAGAAACCCGATTCTGGTCAAACTTCGTCCACATGTCAAAATGTTACCCCATTTGTGGTAATCATCAACACATTTGGACACGATGACAAAAGAGAGTGGGCAAAATATACAGCTCCTCATTGTACACTCCACAATAGACCTGTTTACTAAGTGATTCAAATTTTATGCATACTTTTGAAACAAAGGTTGTTCTTGACAACCTGAAAGCTTGCCAGAGGCGTGTCAGACATAGCAACATGTAATGTATGCAGACTGGATTCCAAGTATTGTAGTACATTCATTAATAACAGGTTAATGGAATACCTCGTTACTAGGTCCCCAGGAAAGAAACATCCATAAATTTGAATCACTTAGTAAACAGGTCTATTGTTCTGGTAGAAGAACGTCCCTTCATTGCAATTATGTAAAATAAGTAGAACCGTGAATATGCATGTGACACCTGTTCTACATTTTTTTTTGGTCAAAACTATATCAAAATGTTTGAAGTTATTGTTTTTTTCCAACAAATTCACAAAACAAGAAACATACATCCAGGTTTTCGCCCTTTTCTTTTGGAAAATTGACCAAATTGTAAAAAAAAAGAAGCTTGTATATTGTTACTTTTATTGTGATTGATCCACATTCCAGCATTTAGAGTATAATTATATGTAAATCTGCACACACTCCATAAAACCCCGCCGCTCGTCTAGAACACTTCACTCCTGATGGCGGACAGTCAACCTGTCCGAAACGTCGAGTAACCTCCTACTCAAGCCTCATCTACTCAAACCTTCGCTACTCAATCCATCGCTGCTCATCCATCGATCATCAACCAAGTCTTCTCATCTCATCTCATCTGGTCTACAGTCCTTTTCAGGACTTCACCCATTGTCACGAAAGAATATTTCTTCTTTTCTCTCTTGTCATCCTTTCTCGTCTATCCATTTCTAATTTCCTTTTCCCTTTCCTCCTACCAACACACATGGTGAACCGTAAACCTTCTCCACGTTATAAGCTCCACCATGCAAACCTTCAAAGATCATCTATATGTAAATTATATGTAAATAATTCAACCTTTCTGATCATATTTAAATACTGTAGTTTAAAATCTGTTAATTTTTTTTGGAACCTTTTCCATGCTTATTAAAATGCAAGTTTAACAAAACATAATTTTCATTGTGCATTTGCCTTGTAGTCTCAACTCATCCTGGTGTAGACATTTAGTGTAAAAAGTGACATATTGGGGTGTGGTAAAAAGCATGGGGTAAATTCTGTACCACTTAAGGGGTAAACTAATAACACAGCTGCGGGGTGAATTGTTACACAGGCTGGTAGTGGTTAAAAGTTGCACAGCATGGGGTAAAAAAGGGAACATGGTCGTTTTGGGGTAAGATGTTACCCCACCCTTTGGTGTTAACATTTTACACATTAGATGTGTAAAACATAACGCATGTATCAAGCAAAATCTAACCACTCATGGTGTGTAATGGTTTACACCACAGACGACCATGTTCCCTTTTAACACATTTTGGTGTTATTTTTTAACACCAATGGGGTAACTTTTTTTAAGAGTGTAAAAACAATAATGATACTACTAATGATAATGATTTTTTTTAAAATATGATAATGATAATAACAATTAAATATCACAATTGAAGTAAATTGAATATATCATAAAGAAAGTAAATGTGAGACAATTAGAATGCCCCGACCGGGATTCGAACCCGGGACCCTGGACTACATGACCAGTGCTCTACCAACTGAGCTATCCGGGCTCCCATCGAAGCATTGTAATTTTCTCACATTGTAATTTTCTCACATTTACTTTCTTTATAATAATAATAAAAATAATAATAATAATAATAATTTGGAGCTTGAAACATTAGACAGAAAGACTATGCACAGGATGTTCCACCCAAAGTCTGATGTAGACTTTATGTAGCAAGAAAGAACAGAGGACGTGTTCATTTTGGAATAGATGGGACTAAGTTTTGAGGAACAGAGCCTCTATTGCTATATTGATGGCAATATGGTTGAAATCATGACGGCTGTCCAAGAATGTATGAAGAAAGGAAAGAACTGAACATTGGCGTATCTAGGGATTATGGCGCCCAGGGAAAACAATGAAGATGCGCCCCCCCCCCCCCCAATCCGAGTACCCAAACTTATCTACGTTATTGTACACGCGAGGGAGCAAAGCGACCGAGTAGGAATTTTCTTTTTTCCTTTTTAACCCCCCAAAACGCAATTTCTTGCGCATTTTAACCAAGAAAATTTGCAATTGACCACTCCAATTTAGTGGTAGAGATTTTCGATCTGTACATCGATAAACGGTTTTCTATTCAATTTTTTCTCAAATTGGACTCAAAGTTAAGGAAAACCCTTGAGAAATAGTCAAGCAATTAGCAAGGAGACCGAAAGATAAGATTTCTTTCAAATGTTGAACCTTTGCAATTCTATTTTTAAACTTTATTGGGGCGCAATATATAGCAAGAGGCTCTGAAACCTACGTGATAGCGAGCAAAGCAACCAGAATTACATCTTTACATCTTTATTTACAAATTTTGACCCTTTAAAAATATATTTATAAACTGTATAGTTTCATGGGGGCGCGAGATCCTGGAGGCAAAAAGTTATGGGACAAAACAAATCGACCGTGCTTTAAACTTTATTCGCATAGTTTCTAATTTTACCCTGCGGCCTGGGGCCCATAATCCTTAAGGATTATATTTTTTCTTCATTTCCCCCCTTTATTCTTTCTTTCTTTGCGTTTTCTGCTCCCCCTTCAAGTGCCACCGTGGCACGTGCCCCCTGCCCCAAATACGCTACTGGGACTTGACAGCAAAACAGCTCAAGACTGATCAAAGAAACGTGAGACCCCAAGGATAGGAAGGGAAGGTGATGCAAGAATAAAATCTAAGGCAGACAGAGGAGTTTGCTGGACCAGACATTTTGGCAATTGTTAGAGCGTTTGACCAAAAAAAATGGATAGAAAGTCTGTTAAACCTGGCGTCCACTAGGGCGCGGACAAGACGCGGAATGCAAAATAAGTAAATCCGCATTCATTCAGCAACCTATCCGCATATTCTTGAAAGATTCCGTTCAGTGTCTTTTTCCTAAACACTTCCCGGCGTTTCCGCGCTTTCGGTAGATTTTCGGTAAATTTCGGCGTCAAAATTTTGGTCTCAACCAAAATTTGGACGCGGAAATGAACTTCCCGACACCTTGTCTGCATCGTCGTGCGGACATCGTCAGGACATCCCGCCTTTCTTTAACACTTCCGCTTCCTCCGAATGCGAGCCGAAGCCACGCAGATTGTTTCAGGAAAGCGCGGAGCCGATGCGGATATATAAGCGAGTGCGCAAAGACGCTGCGGTCATTTGTGGTCAAGACTCGGAAGAGGCAACATGGCTAGCTGAGTATCTCTCTCAGCTTGGATTTGAGGCAATATAGCAAGATGAATTGCAGCTGGTGTGATCTCCATGACGGCTAGCATTCATATGAGAAAAAAAAAACCAAAGTCGGCGCCGAATTTATAACCTTGCTATTTCCTGATATTGTCCGCATATCTAAATGGTTGTCGGAAAATCATCCTTATCGTCCTAGTCCGTGATTTTACCACTCCTGGTGTGATCCTGGATGTGTCCGCGCTGTCCTGCTACGATCAGTATATTCTGCGACCTTCCCGATTGATTCCTAGGACACTCCTAGGTATGACTGCAGTCAGTACGCAGAGATCCGTGGTAATGTCCCAAGAAACGATGATGCCGAAATGACATAATTTGCTTCCGCAACCTTTCCTAATCTTGTCGACGCTCTATTGGACGCCAGGCTTTAGTTGCTGTCCAAGACCACTCAATGAGAACAAATTACAGGAAAGTCAATATTCAGAAGTAGCAAATATCACCATATCAAAGGCAAAACAGCGAGTGCAACAAAATGAAGCAGGCTGGGTATACAAAGGAAGGCGTGATAAAGTGGCGTCTGCAGCTCTCTAGAGTCAGGCCAAGAAGTATGATCTACCACATACAAACAAATGGTACGAACATCGGACTGAACCCGTGATCGAGAACGATGATGTGAAAATCCTATTTGATTTTAATATCCAAAACAGAAAAGATTATAGAAGCAAGGAGACCAGACGTCATTCTCATGAAGAAGAAGTAATCGCAATTCCTCGATCATGCAGAGTTTGGTGTAAAGAGGATGAAAAGATACAGAAGTACGACGATCTGAAAAGAATATAAAAGGTGACGGCAAGGGTAGTACCAAGAATGATCGGAGCCTTTGGAACTGTACCAACCAGGCACAATAGCTTCTTGGTTGATATTGGGGTCGAGGTATCCATTGAAAGCATACAGAAGGCAAACCTGCTTGGAACAGCATCTATCCTGCGAAAAATCTTCAAATACCTCAGTCACACCGCTAAACCGAATCCACATCCATAATCCAAACCGACCTATTTGGGTCAATGTAATATTTTGTTCTGATATCGGTCTCTTGTCGGTCTCTTTGATGTGACTGGAGTATTAGAAAGATAAATAAATAATAACAAGATGACTTGTTTCATACCATACAAAGAACAGACTACCAGACTTTTGGATGAAGTCCTGTGTCCGATTATCTCCCAACTGACTATTAGGTTGTTGAAATAGCAATAATAATGATAACAATAATATAACATTCTACATGTATAATTATAGAGCCAAATACATTTACGATATCTTTAAGGGCACTGACCGACATAATTTCCCGGTCATCACGGACAATTCCGATCCCAAAATTAGTTTCGGACCAGACACTGAACCGGCACTGGCATCATCAGGTTGGGGGGGGGGGGGGGCGGTCCTACTCGGTGAAAAATATTAAATTATCATTGCTAACGATAAAGAGAAGGAAATGGAGGGTGTCCTATCATCTGCTTTTCTCGTCACTTCTCCATTTTCTTTCTCTCTTTTCTTTTTTCACGTCTTTCCCTTTTCCGCCATTCGAGTGCCCCTTGCTCATCGTAACTACGTGTTGGAGACAACGCATTTTCTTTGTAGTTACCAAGCGCTGCGAGATAGTAGGCCTATTCAATTTTGTGCATTAAGCCATTTCAACAGTTACACATTTCGGGCACATTTTTAACGCCTCATTACTCTTGAAGGTGCAATCAAAAACTTCTATTATCCTATAGGTACCGTAAATGTGTGTAAATGTTTAATAGCGCTCCTAGGTTATAGTATGAGTTGCACTTGGAACAGTGTTCTGTTTTATAGTGCGTACGCCTATCTTAAAGGGAAATCCAACCTTAAGCACATGTTGCTCTGAAAGAAAGAGGAAAAATCAGAGAAGCAGATTGGAAAAAGTTTGAAAGAAATCGGGCAAGCAATAAGAAAGTTATGAATTTGTGAAAGTTGTAATCACTATACACATGGGAATTTCAAAGTGGCCGAATATGTAATGGGTGATTTCACGCTCGGTGTTGGTGTTTAGAGCGAAAATTCTCCTAAAATCGAGCTCAAACACCGCTGTTCAGATTAAGGAGCCGATACCGATATCCTAACAATGCGCATCGATAGCCTAACACTGGCAATGGCGTCAGCACCGTTTTTAGCGAAGGAAAAAAAATGTTTAAAACTATTTAGTTATTAGTCTAGAATATCGTTAAACTACACGAGTAGTCCGGTAGTTCTAAAAGAAATAATTATTTGATCTAGAGTGCGGTAAGAAACTTCACAGAAATGGATAGTCTTGACAAGAACAGTAAGTTTAGATAATTATGATTTCTCTCAAGTTTCTCACTTGCAGCAGAAAGTGCTACGGTAGCTAATGCAGCTAGACGCCGGATCGGACGGCGTAGCGCGTACAGGGCAAACAGCCAAATTTCAGGCATTGGCTCAGATTAGCCGTTTCATGACTTTTGGATTGTAAATTTTGATTTAGAGCTCATCCTGGTAAATAATTTGGATTCTCTGGGTCTTTAACTACGGAATATTTAACGTCATTTTTATCAAATCTATCTTAAAAAGAAAATTAGGTAGGATGTTTTACCTTTAGCCCAATTAAAGAGCAAAAGTAGTTCCTTTTCGTGTGCTCTAGATCGAACGTTACACCAAATGTTGGCCTAGATCTAATTTCAGGCCTATATGAACATAATACCTCTTAACACCTATGAAATTGCACTTCGAATGACGCCTACTGTCTTTATTTCTCATGACTAATCAGCAAAATTTACCACAGCTATCAACACCAACACCAACACCGACCGTGAAATTTCTTAATCCCTAGGGGTATAGTGTTAGTGAATAGGAATTTGTACATGAAATTAAACTCCGGCGGCCGAGCTCGGTTTAGCAGACGATTATTAACGAAAAATAAACACCGGCAACCGGAACTACGTAAAAAAATCAGAGGTCAACACCCAACATCGACTGAATTTTTTTCCCATTTCATAGTCGGTGTTAGATCACGATTTCGCGGCCAAATAGACACTAACACCAAACACCGACACCGAGGGTGAAATCACCCAATGTCACTGTGATGTAGTGGCGGACACCTCTCCCATTTGCTCCAACCGAAAAAAATGATTATATTTTTTTTTCTTTCTTAATATGTATTAATCAGTAGGGGGTATTGTCCGCCAGTATGTCGCAATCGACTCACCAAATTACCAATATGAGATTCGCATAGACGTAGTGATCTCATTTTTCAAACATCTTAACTTTCTTTGTTTTTCTTATTTTTCTACTCTCAATCAAATTGTCTTATTACTACCATGATTACCAAAGTGGGATTGCCCTTTAAAGATAAAATTGAGTTCTGATCAAGCAATTACATTGTGAAAAAAACTGGAAGCAAATGGTACAAGTTGAATATGCAGTAAATAAAAGGGCAATCCAAACTTTGGCATAAGTAACTTGATCTGTGTGAAAGCAGAAGATCAAAAGAAACGGGATGGTGAAAGTTTGAAAGCTATCAGACAAATGATAAGAAATTTATATATGTTTGAAAAATTAGATTTCTACACCTATGCGAATATCAAATTGGCAAGTTTCTCAGCCGACTGTGACGTATTCCCAGTCAATCCTCCCATTCTTCTGCTGTACGCTAAAATTCCGGTTGTCTTCTAAGCGCCTTTTCCGTCGGGGCCGTACTCAAAATATATTGTAGTTAGCGTACTGTAATAGGTCCTCTAAAAAGAAAACGTTCCTATTGAGTAATACATTTAAAGAAAATAGAAGACACTTTAGTCACTTTGTGTGTTGGAGCAAATGGGAGGGTTGTCCCGGGGGTTGTCCGCCTCTACAGCGATTTAGCAGATTCGGCCAATTTGAAATTCCCACGTGAATAGTGATTACAACGTAATAACTTTCATTAAATTAACTACTTTATATAGCTTTTCCTATTTCCGTCAAACTTTCACCAATCTGCTTCTCTGATTGTTCTGCTTCCTTTCAGAGCAACTTGGCATTAATGTCGGATTACACTTAAGAACTGGTGTATATTGTGAGCTTTTGGAATCGTCAAAATGATAATTAAATTTACTTAATCTTGCTAACAGGCACTTGCACTGCACACTGGAAATGTGTATATTTTAAATAGTCATTCTTCCCCGACAAAAATTTGGGATTCCCCAATTGTTTTTCTTTATTGACAAACCAATATTCGTGCTCCAAATAACTTTGGCACACATATTTGTAACCACCATCAATAAAAGATATTAAAGAGCAAAGAATTTTTTTTTATGGGAGGCAGACACACAGCTAGTCATCATCATTTGTAGCTGTTCCACTTAACATTGCTTATGACCGAATATCTTGTGAGGATTGCTGAAGCCAATAATCATGTACAGCATTTATTCCTTACGAATTTGATAAGTAAGTAATATTAATTCAATATTGATTTGTACAACAGAGGGTGCTCTAAGGAGACGACATTTTCAAAGATGTTGAGTGTTATTCCCCCTTTGAAGATGGGAAATATATACACAAGTCAGCATTAAACAATTGGAACATGTATGATTACAGTTATATTTTTCAACTATCAATTTAAAGAAAAAAAAATTGCACTTTGATACTTCTAAAATCTGTTCTTGTGAAGTAAAAAATATCTGACATTTTTTCCTTGTTTGTTTTGTTTCGAAAGCTCACAAATTAAGTTTTACTTTTAACAGAACTGAAATTTTTCTTTAAATAGTCAATCTTCCCCGACAAAAGGCGTTTGATCTTAGCTTTAATTTATGTGTACACCATGATATACCTCGAAGACACGTGTATTTGTATTACTTCAAGGTGAACTATTGCTGTATGATACTTTAAAGAGAAAATTGATTCTGATAAAGGTGAAATATAATCTGTTTCTTTCACAATGTAATTGCATGACTAGAACTCAACTATTTCTTTAACAATTTGAAATTCCCCAATTGTTCTTTTTACTGACAAACCTATATTCGTGCTCCAAATAACTTTGGCAAATATTTTTGTAATCCCCATTAATAAAAGATAGAGGAAAAAAGAAAATGATTTTTTTTTTGTGTAAGGCAGACCAAAAGATCTCATCCTTTGTAACTGTTCCACTTTACTTTGTTTATAACCAAATTTCTTGTGAGGACTGCAGTTGCTGAAGCCTATAATCATTTACAGCATTTATTCCTTACGAAATTGATCACTAACAAATATTCTTTTTATTGACAAACCTATATTCGTGCTCCAAATAACTTTGGCAAATATTTTTGTAATCCCCATCAATAAAAGATAGAGCAAAAAAAAAAAAAAAAAGATTTTTTTGTGTAAGGCAGACACAAAGATCTCATCCTTTGTAGCTGTTCCACTTAACATTGCTTATGACCGAATATCTTGTGAGGATTGCTGAAGCCAATAATCTTGTACAGCATTTATTCCTTACGAATTTGATAAGTAATATTAATTTAATATTGAATTTGTACAACAGAGGGTGCTCTAAGGAGAGACATTTTCAAAGATGTTGAGTGTTATGCTCCCTTTGAAGGTGAGAATATGTATAAAAGTCGGCATTTAACCCCTTGGCTACGGGAACCAGGTGGTTCGTGTATCAAGCGTATGGAAATAAAAGAATTCAGTAGTCAATGGGTTAAGAAAAGAAATGGGAACATGTATGATTACAGTTATATTTTTCAACTCTTAATTCAAAGAAAATAATTTATGTTTGCTTCTAAAATCTATTCTTCTATTATTCTAAAATCTATTCTAGTAATTTAAGAACCATCTGACATTTTCCTCTGGTTTGTTTTGCTTCGAAAGCTCACAAATTAAGTTTTACTTTTAACAGAACTGAAATTTCTCTTTAAATAGTCAATCTTCCCCGACAAAAGGTGTTTGATCTTAGCTTTAATTTATGTCTACACCATCTTAGTTTTCTTCCCGTCAAAATGCGAGCGCTGTCATAAACTGCTACGGCAGTGGAAAAGAAGTTGATGACATATCCTGAAGACCCGTGTATTTGTATTACTTTAACGTGAACTACTGCTGTAGGATACTCTATTTAAAGAGAACATTGATTCTGGTAAAGGTGGAATATAATCTGTTTCTTTCACAATGTAATCGCATGACTAGAACTCGACTATATCTTTAAAGATCACATTACAAAAAAATTCCATCAAAGTAAATATTGGCTTAATACTTTTTATTGCATATATGGCATAAATTAAACGAGGTTATCCAAATTCAACGCTTGGAAACATTTGAAGTAATGATTATTATCAATTATAAAACGGTAAAATACAGCCCCCGATATAGCAGCTGAAGAGCTCCTCGAACGCTGTTGAGATGTGTGACGACACACCAGGGGCCAGACCTGTCTAAGCAGACGATGTCCCATAACATCTTACACATTTTTCAGTGCCTGTTTTGTCATCTCCTCTTCACTTATTTCTCTTACTTGACTAGCGTCAGTATTTATGTTAGCCTGTTTCCTCAATCTTAAAGGAGAATTAACCTCAAACAATAAAGGCGATAGTGTTCAAAGGTGTTATTTATTCCTACTTGTTAGACTATATGGCTTCGCGTCAAAATATACGAGATCGATACGAATCAAGATTTTCTGAGCAAAATTTATCATCTGCTAGCAATATGTATCGTCTGCTAGCAATACATGGGGGCTGCCATTTTTTTTATGTGTACAAGAAGATTTTCTTAATCCAAATGCCCAATTGCCTTTTTCAAAATAAAAACCCATTTGAGATTTAAAATATAGAATAGATATGTCAATTTATTTTTAAACTGAAGATTTCCTTATATATTTCTGTTGAAAATCGATATTCGCTTAATATAAATCTATTTTCTAGATACTGTGACGCAATGGACGGAGCAAATTAATTCAAATTTTATGGATGCTTCTTCCCTGAGCATCTATAGCGGCAAACTATGCATTCACCTGCTTTCGGATAATGGGACTTGAAAAGTCAGAATGCATGCTGCATATATTATGTTCTGCTCTGTTTGGCAAACCCAAGAAAATAGATTTTTGTTAAGCAAAACCAGACAATTTAAAAGTATCATTATAAAGATTTAATTTTTATAAATCATGTAAACACCCACTTTATATTTTTCGTCACATATGGGATTTTAGGTAATGAAGAAAATAAATTTAGGTCTTGGATGCAAAATATCTTCCTGACCGAACATTTCTCAATGGTTCATGTACAAATCCAAATCAGCAAGAAAATGGCAGCCCCCATGTAAATGAGTAGGAGACGATACCGGTGTTGGAATATCTTTATTTATACCCTTTTCTGATATCTTATTAGAAAATGATTTAGGCCAATAAGTAGGAATATATTACACCTTTCAATATAAGTAAATTTGTACTCAGGGGTTAATTCTCCTTTAACTTCGTGTATGGTATTATTTTGATGAAAAATGCAGCGTTAAAAAACATAAAGGAATCGGTCACTTGTGAACAAAATAAGACGCCATTGTATTTGCAGCTGCTTGCACCGGGGCATGTTCGGCGTTTCAAGAGGGAACGAATACATCCATGCTATTATTCGGAGGGCTTTTCAATTTGAAAATGGGGTTTATTTCATTGATCATTGACCCTTGACCCTTCTCCTGTGTATTTACAATCAGAATCAGTTTCACTTTCCCTTTTAGAATGGTGTGAAATAAGGTCATGTTAAATATACCAAACTCTTTATAATTTGATAAATAATTGCATTGCAATTACGTTCATTCATTATAGGACGTCGTCTGCTTAAGCAGGATCGATCCCTAGTGTGACGACATCAAAACATCGCTATATTTCTGGCGAATCCTCGGATATTCCAGATGCTTAGAAGAGCTTTTATTTATGTTGTTTTTGTAATCATCATATACGCAGTTGACATAAAACTTATACGATTGCCATCTGTAAGCTTCCCAGTTTCTAGTGATACATTAATTGCCATATTTGTGATTTTCTTGCAATGTGATCTTTAACAATTGGAGAATCCCCAATCGTTCTTTTTATTGACAAACCTACAATCGTGCTCCAAACTTGGCACACATTCTTGAAATCCCTTCAATAAAAGGTAAATAGAGCAACTGAGGAAAGAATATTGCTTTTTCTATAAGGTAGACACTTTACAATGTTTATAACTATGATAAGCAAATTTCTTGTGAGGATGGTTGAAGCCACTAATCATCTTAAAACACGATAAGAACTACTTTCGAAAAATAAATAGGTGACAGACAGGGCTATTGAAATTGTCTTGAGTTTATTTTTCGAAAGTAGTTTTTATCGTGTTTTAAGCATTTATTCCTTACGAATTTGATCACTATAAACTAATTCAATAAGTTGTTCAACACAGTGTGATCATGCCCCCTTTAAAGATGGGAATATGTACAAAAGTCAGCATTATAGGGATACGCCACCAGGCCGCCGTGGGGAAAGTCGGGATTGCGTAAGCCTCATTCACTCGTACACAAACTTTGTGCGTCGAACGCGTCCGTTGGACTAAAGTGGGATTACATTTCGACTGCACGAACCCGACCGAATCTCGCATGAGAGCTCGAGCTCAGGCGGAGGGTGCATGTTGTGCGGCGACCAATCCGTCCGAAGTTTGAGCCCCGCGAGGCAACGGCATGATCAGATAACGATCACGGTGCTATCTCGCGGCATAAAAACGTCCACAATCTGCGGTTGAGTATCCCTTTAAACAAAAACTGGGAAGATATATCATAATCTTTACTTTTTCAGCTCTTAATTAATATAAAAATCATGTTGGCACTATCTGTTCTAGTGAAATGAGAACCATCTGACATTTAATTCCTTTTTTTTTATTGGTGGATTCAGTCGCTCAGATTTCAATAAATATTATGTGATTTCATTCAAACAAAATCATAATGGGTATCTTCGAATTTCATAGCTCTCATTTGTACCTTGTCTGTCTTTGTATATCTAACACAGAACAGTTTTACTGTCTAGTGCCTATACTGATTGATAGAGAATGCAGTTAAGTCTTTCAGTTGCTCTTTTGTTCTCGCTAAAAACATAGAAAGTATATGGTATATTCAAGGATGAATATATGACAGAGTAACACCCATTCTCTCAAATGACCCACAAAGAGGGAAAGTGCAATGATTATCCACCCTTAAGGTGATATACATGCACTTTACTAGAACTGAGTAAAAATAAACATACATCTTTATAAAATCTCACTAAAAATCCCCTGAAGTGGATTGGCTTGACCATTTTAGCTTGGTCACATTATTTCAGAAAACAAAGACAAATATTTAGAAGAAAAAAAAAACAGACGTAAAGTTCGATGAACACAATGTTTGTAGCCAGCAACTAGTTTATTAAATCTCTAGATGTACCTGTGTAAACATAAGCTGCAGAAAACATTAGAAACCGACGAAGGTAAGTAATGTGCTTTTTTGTATTCAAAATAATGAGCAAATGTAGCACTCAGTTGTAGACCCCCCCCCCCCCAAAAAAAAAAAACACAACAACAACAAACAAAACAAAACAAAACAAAACGCCCAATAACAAAGGACAAAATTTATGGCCTAATAACTGAAAGGTCTCCACCTCCATAACACCCCTCCAAAATGATGTGATAAAATATCATGTGATAATGTTTTGGAAGATGAAATAATATATTGGACCAGAATTGTATATACATGAACTACAAATAAATGCAATCTGTTGTACATTGTAGTGTGCATGTACTTACACATTTATTTTCGACTTAATACATGTAATGATAACATTTCTATATTACAATAGTTGCCTCTTGACTGCTTACTACACCGCGTTACAATACATTTTACAATACATTTTTTTTCCATTCTATAGTTAGATTTTAATTCAACTCCGCAATGATATTCAAGTTCTTCCCCAAGTTTAACCCCTGATGCTAATTAAATTGAACCTCCTATCTATATTTAAATAGAAGTCTGCTATGAATCAATTGTTTAAATATGTTTCATCTTGCCTTTCAGTGTGAATGGGAACGTGGACTGTAAATAGAAGACCCCCCCCCCCCCCCCCCCCCCCCCCCCCCCCCCCCCCGGTGCCACGGGTAATTTTTGCTAGTAACACGAATACGAATATTAAGAAAAATACGGTAAACACTTGAATACAATAAGTCAAAGGTATAATACATCATCGATGAAGTTTGTATTGAAAGCTATGCAATTTGATTATACAAGTACATTTTCTTATTTTTTGAATGCAAATACATACTTAAAAGAAATGACTATTGATATGCAGAACCTACTTGTCTAATGGGGTGTTGCAAGAAAGTTGCAATCAATTGCAAATTGTTAAGCAAATTAAAACAACCATTCTGAATGGTTCAGGGTCTGCCCATTCAAGAAGATGCGCTTGCAACAATGATTTTGATTGGTCAGTACCGATCACTTGCAACATGCAATCAATCGCAACTTTCTTGCAACACCCCATAAGTTTATTAGGAAATTAGAAATGCACCTTGTATGATCACTTCACCTAATACCGACCATTCATAATACCGACCATCAAGCGTATCATGGCATCTAGCACGCGTCTTGCAAATCAACGCATGGGACTACGCGTAGAATTCGTAGCAACGTTTAGAACAGCCAAAATAGAGCAAGATGACGAATAAAAACGTATTATCAATTTATTGTTAATTTTTCATATTTTCATAAAATAATCTCTTTTTATAAATTGCCATTGACTGATTGCGGGGGTCGGTAATAAGACGCACTTCTCCCTCTATGCGTAAAATGAGATGACTCTATTGTGACGTCATTTCTACAACAACGCGCAAGTATTATCGCTCGTCAGTATATGTATCTTGTTCCCCAGTATTTGGGTAGTCGTCTGATGAATTTTTCATTACGTTTCATGCATAATCTTTCCCGTATTCGTTGGAAACATCGTCAAGAGGTCGGTATTGGGTAAAGGCATCATACTATTTGGCGTATTGCCACGATAACAAATGCATGAAGTATGTGAAATAAGAAGCTTATAAAGGTGATAAAATTCTCAGCAATAGCAAAATTAACTAGAGGCAAAGCAACAGAGCAAAAGTAGCTCGTACTTATCCCCCCACCTCTTCTATTTCAATTTGAAGATAATTTTAGAGTTACTGAAATATATTTCAACCGCATCAGAACTACCCATGACACCCAGGAAAGTGTCACAAATGTATACCTCTTTAAGGGCAATATTAACACCTTTCCGCTTAATTCCGATTATTAAATTTCATACAGTGTATATTACCATCGTGAAAGATGGCTCCAGGAAATACAGCCAACCAAAGTAGTGGGCACATGCGGCCAGTCCGAAGTTTGCACTAATGTTCGCTTGAACCTTGTTACAATTGGGTCTGCTAAAACTAATTATCATTACAACAGATTATTATCCGTAATAGACATCTGAGCTGTGGTTTTACAAAATTGTATTCCCCTTGCCTTTGGTGCAAAACGGGCAATGAGGGTAATATTTCTTATATCACCCTCTTTTACGAAAGCCTATGGAGTTTACGTGTTATAAAACCGGGCAATAGGCTTGTATTGCCTGGTAGTGCAGCGCGTGCAGCGGTATTGTATGGGGCGCCAAGTGTAAAGTGCCTATTCCGTTACAAAATTGCCTCATTTCGTGACAAAATTCACTCAAAACTGTCTTCTGTTACAAAATTATTGAACAACGGTTCATTTTGTTACAAAATGAATTTGGAAAGGTTATTCTGTAACAAAATGATTCTGACCATTTTCATTCTGTAACAAAAATTTATTTTGTGACAAAATATTTTACACTCCCATTTTATTCTGTAACGAAATCATTCTGTTATAAAATTGACATTACAAAATAATTTTGTCCATTTTCATTTTGTAACGAAATTATTCTGTTACAAAATGGAAAGGACAAAATGATTTTGTCCATTCTATTTTGTAACAAAATCATTCTGTTACAAAATTGACAGGATAAAATAATTTTGTCGTATTTCATTTCGTATGACAAAATCATTCTGTTACAAAATGGATAGGACAAAATGATTTTGTCCATTTTCATTTTGTATAATAAAACCATTCTGTTACAAAATGGAGAGGACAAAATGATTTTGTTAATTCTATTTTGTAACAGAATCATTCTGTTATAAAATTGACAGGACAAAATAATTTTGTCCATTCTATTTTGTAACAAAATCATTCTGTTACAAAATTGACAGGATAAAATAATGTTGTCCATTTCATTCTGTAACCAAATTACAGCTGTTACAAAATGGACAGGACAAAATGATTTTGTCGTATTTCATTTCGTATGACAAAATCATTCTGTTACAAAATGGATAGGACAAAATGATTTTGTCCATTTTCATTTTGTATAATAAAACCATTCTGTTACAAAATGGAGAGGACAAAATGATTTTGTTAATTCTATTTTGTAACAGAATCATTCTGTTACAAAATTGACAGGATAAAATAATTTTGTCCATTTCATTCTGTAACCAAATTATAGCTGTTACAAAATGGACAGGACAAAATGATTTTGTTCATTTTCATTTTGTAACAGAATCATTCTGTTACAAAATTGAAAGGACAAAATGATTTTGTCGTATTTCATTTCGTATAACAAAATCATTCTGTTACAAAATAGATAGGACAAAATGATTTTGTCCATTTTCATTTCGTATAACAAAATCATTCTGTTACAAAATA
This sequence comes from Heliocidaris erythrogramma, assembly GCA_025617745.1. Classification (NCBI taxonomy): domain Eukaryota; kingdom Metazoa; phylum Echinodermata; class Echinoidea; order Camarodonta; family Echinometridae; genus Heliocidaris; species Heliocidaris erythrogramma. The sequence continues at coordinate 34,060,884 of CM046859.1, read as the reverse complement.
GAATTAACAAAATCATTTTGTCCATTTTCATTTTGTAATCGTTTCTCTTGCTTTTGTAATCGTTACTCTTTATTTTGTAATCGTTACCCACAACAGCCAACAACCGCCCACCACAGCCAACAGCAGCCAACAGCCGAAAACAAATCCCAGAGCAGCCAAGAGATAATAAAGAGGGACTTTCAAGATTGCTAGGGCTTATTTCAGTAATTTTCAATCAGAAATTGACCACAAAATATTATTTCAGGACCTAAAAATCACGAAATAATCAAAGAACAAGTTGTGATCGATTCATATATATTTTAATACGATTATTATTATTATACGTAATCTGATTGGTCAATTTGTCTGAGAGATAATTCCGTATTCTTGACCAATAAATTATAGGTGTACACTTTAAGGGATAAAATCGTTGCACCCTGTACACGGAATACGGGAAATATCTACGTTCTGGTTGCATATTCCTTTCGGCCACAAGCAGGGTGTAACTAATATTATTTTTTAACCAATAACCATAAGGGTATGGAAGTACAAGTACAAATTGAAGGTTTATGCACGCTTGGGCTAAAACCACTTGGTCTAATTTCCAGATGGGCTACCTTCATTCGGGCTAAACCCTTTTGGTCCACTGTTCATTTTGTCTAATTTGTACTTGGTCTAATAACCAGAAGGTCTAATGGCCACTTGGGCTAATTATCACTTGGTCTAATTATCATTTGGTCTATTTACCATTTCGTCTACTTTATTTTGTTGTCACTTGGTCTACTACCAGTTCGTCTAATGTCAGTTTGTCTAATTCCCAGTCAGTCTAAAACTAGTTGGTCTACATGCATTTTGTCTAAAATCCACTTGTTCTAGTATCCATTTGGTCTACATGGCATTTATATGGTCTAATGTGCAGTTGGTCTAACTTTCATTTAGTCCATTTCCCATTTAGTCTAATTGTCAGTTGGTCTAAATGCCAATTTGTCTAAACATCACTTTGTCTAATTATCACTAAGGCTAATTGCCAACAACACTGTGCGTCATTTTGTTGGCCATCACTGGACAGGTTAATTGTAGATGCCAGGAAATCATCACTTAATACGGGGGTTCAAAATGGCGAAAAAAATTGGCTACACGGTTCGCGGACATCGCCGGCTTGTGGACTTTTTTTTGGCTTGTCAGGGAATTATGGAGGGAAACTGGACCCCCATAACCCCCCCCCCCCCCAATGAGCGAATTTTGCCAATCCTGGACCGCCCCTGGTTGGGTCAACCCCCCCCCCCCCTTGGAAAAACGGTAGATTCGCCCCTGAAAACCAATATATAACATAAACTCACACACCAAAATAAATTGTTTGGATTGAATGGAAGTCATAATAACGCTTTTAACTGTATCTCAATCGTTGTAAAATATTTTCAGCTAAATGTAAAAGTCAATTACCAAGGTTTGAAAAAGTTTAGACAGCTATGAAAACATATTATGATATATGGAAAAGTATATATATATCAAAGATAAATCTTAAAGAAGATAAAAAAATGGTTTAATTTCTCCCAATGATTCTGAAGGTTTATGTTCTCTTTGCCTGTTTTGTACGTAATATATTCTTGTACACAACCTATATTTTGTCAAACTATCACCGCTGTGCGGCTGCATATTTTGTTATATTATGGTATACTTTATTGTTTTAAGTATTTACAGTACAAATCATGGAAAAAACATATGTATATATATACACGATCTTTTGTAAAAAATGTTATGTTGATGATGAATAAAGGAACCACGTGGGAGGGTAAAAAAAATAATGAATTAAAAAAATATATTACTGCTCTGTCCCTTCGCTTCCTCGCATAACATAATTTGACTCGACTAGGTGGCGCAAATTTACTGTTTGCCCAGGGCGTCATAATATACCTAGATACGCCACTGCCTTAAAAGAAGAAAAAGAAGGCAGTGAAGAAGTATAAAGAGCGCATTTTTGTGGGAAGCAGGAGACAATTTTTGGGTAGTTGGAAAGGTTGGGGGGGGGGGCATTGTGCCCCCAGCGAACGAGCGAGTTGATTTACGTTTTAGATGAACAAATAATAATAATAATAATAATAATAATAATAATACTACTTATAATAATAATAATAGTAGTAGTAGTTGCATACTTTTCTTTCTTTTTCTTTCTTCTTCTCCTGATCTTTTTCGTTTTTATTCTCTCTCGAGCTGTCTATCTCTCTTTTACGTCACTTGAAATATCATAGCGGGCAACCGCCCCTGCCCCCCCCCCCCCCCCTGTAACGCCGCCCCTGAAAATAGCAGCTTGCATAGCTCAAAAGAATCAGAGAAGCTTAATGACAGAATATTTAGTTCTTGATATGACAACAGCGTGACACCTTTGAGTAAGAACTTAGCGAGACCTGGGGAAACAGTTTCGGAGGGCTGGCTAGAAGAAATAAATACGGATCTCCCTTCAAGCAGAATTTGCCCCTCTTGTAAAAAATCCTAGCTACGCCACCGATCATATATCAAATAAGAAACATGAATATTAACAGATTATCAATCCAACAAACATAATTCGAAGTGCAATACAAAATCACGTTCTTCTGCTTAAGTCATGAAAGGAAGAGGGGGCCTATGAATGTTTTGATTACTAAAAAAATAATACTTAATAATTGATTTTAATAAATTAAATAATTAATATATAAAATGTAGGGATACTGATCTTGATATAAGCAACAGCAAGGTGAATAACTCTTTTAATGCACATTTACGTAGATGACCTCTTTGAATTTTCATTTGTTTTAAAATTTCCTTTCTCAACTTGCTACTAAATGGCCAGAAGAATAAATAGTAATTAGACCAAATGGTCATTAGACTATATGAAATTAGACCAAATGGTCATTAGACCATATGACAGTTAGACTAAATGATAAGTAGCCCAACTGGTTATTAGACTAAATGGAATTGGACCAAATGATAGGTAGGCCATATGGTATTAGCCAAAGTAGGTGTAGCCCAAATGGATATTGGACTATGTGGCTTGTAGACAAAATGACGGTTAGACTATTCGGAATTAGACGAAGTGAAAATTAGCCGAAGTGAAAATTAGCTCAAATGGGTTTTAGACTAAATGGGGTTAGCCAAACTGGGTATGAGACGAATTGGTTATTAGGCCAAATGGAAATTAGACGAAATGGTAAGTAGACAAACTGGTTGTAGACAAAATGAAGTTAGACCACTTGGAGTTCGACGAACTGGTAATTAGACCAAGTGGTGGTAGACCAAGCAACGGTGTACCCAAAATGAAGTAGTGGCAAACATAATGAGACTTAATTTTTTAAGAAAAAAAAAATATTCATATGTTTTATATTTTAAAGTTTTTCTCCCCTATTTTTTCCTTTTCCTTTTCTTTCTCCCCCCCCCCTTTTTTTTTGGGGGGGGGGGGGGAGGGAATTGTTGAAGATAGTATGTCCTTTGCATAGAAACATATCACTTGGAAAGAAAAAAAATGATTATTATCCTGAGTATCTCTGTCGCTCTCGGACATTACAGAAATATTGAGTAATAGGTTATAATACACTCAGGCAACAAAAAGTAAGTTCAACCATGGTAAGATTTTATCATGACTCAATAAATAGATGATGAAGTTCGTTCATACAAATAGCAAAGTTTACATAATTTGATAACCCATATATTCATTGGTTATTTTTTTAAAGATTGATCAGGTTTTCATAATAAAATTAGTAAGTTATTATTCATTTATTTTGTCTTCTTTATTTTTCATTGCATGATTGGCCTGTTAGGTTATGCATTATGCATAAGAAGATTACCAGGAAGTGCATTAAACAAACTGGCTCCAATATATGCAAAATAATTACTTTTATATTCTGTCCTTGGGCGGGGTGCTTGGAGGGGGCATTTTAATATTTGTTTGTAACTTCATATAATATATAAGTAAAGAGAAGTAAAATCACTCTCAGCGCCAGGATGTTTTTCAGGGAGTTGACACTCTAAACATAATTTTTTTTTTATACAATTACAAATTTGTGATAAACTTTATATATGAATGAATAAGTATCATTATATATCAACATGAATTAAGCTATTTATTGTTATTATCATGGACATAAGCATCATCTTTATCATCCACAAGAGTGAAAGGCTAGAGGAAAACACCGAAACCGTTTTATCTTCAATAGGAAAGAAAAGAAAAGAAATTCATCTATATATACATGTACCTGGATATATATCTTGACATTCTTCATTATCTCCTTGTATTTATTCACGTATTTATTATCTAGTTATTCAATAAATTTTAGTTTTCATTAAGTGGACCATGGGGGGGGGGGGATGGAATAACTTGTTGGCGGATGCATGCAGGGCCTAGGAGGTACGTGCCCCCGCACCCCTGCAAACCTTTTTTCCCCTTCCTTCAATTTATTTCACTTAATTTCTTTTTCTCTTAATTCTTATCAACATGAAAAGCTTTGGAAGTATTGTATTATATAGGAAAAAATAGGGGAGGAAAACTTTAAAATATAAAACATATGAATATTATTTTTTTTTTTCTTAAAAAATTAAGTCTCATTATGTTTGCCACTACTTCATTTTGTACTTGTACTTCCATACCCTTATGGTTATTGGTTAAAAAATAATATTAGTTACACCCTGCTTGTGGCCGAATGGAATATGCAACCAGAACGTAGATATTTCCCGTATTCCGTGAGAACAAGCAGGGTGCAACGATTTTATCCCTTAAAGTGTACACCTATAATTTATTGGTCAAGAATACGGAATTATCTCTCAGACAAATTGACCAATCAGATTACGTATAATAATAATAATCGTATTAAAATATATATGAATCGATCACAACTTGTTCTTTGATTATTTCGTGATTTTTAGGTCCTGAAATAATATTTTCTGGTCAATTTCTGATTGAAAATTACTGAAATAAGCCCTAGCAATCTTGAAAGTCCCTCTTTATTATCTCTTGGCTGCTCTGGGATTTGTTTTCGGCAGTTGGCTGCTGTTGGCTGTTGTTGGCTGTTGTGGGTAACGATTACAAAATAAAGAGTAACGATTACAAAAGCAAGAGAAACGATTACAAAATGAAAATGGACAAAATGATTTTGTTAATTCTAATTTGTAACAGTGATTCTGTTACAAAATAGAATTAACAAAATCATTTTGTCCTCTCCATTTTGTAACAGAATGGTTTTATTATACAAAATGAAAATGGACAAAATCATTTTGTCCTATCCATTTTGTAACAGAATGATTTTGTCAAACGAAATGAAATACGACAAAATCATTTTGTCTTTCAATTTTGTAACAGAATGAGTCTGTTACAAAATGAAAATGAACAAAATCATTTTGTCCTGTCCATTTTGTAACAGCTATAATTTGGTTACAGAATGAAATGGACAAAATTATTTTGTCCTGTCAATTTTGTAACAGAATGATTTTGTTACAAAATAGAATGGACAAAATTATTTTGTCCTGTCAGTTTTGGTACAGAATAGTTTTGTTACAAAACGACATAGACAAAATCATTTCGTCCTTACTATTTTGTAACAGAATGATTTCGTTACAAAATGATAATGGACAAAATTATTTTGTAATGTCAATTTTGTAACAGAATGATTTTGTTACAGAATAAAATGGGAGTGTAAAATATTTTGTCACAAAATAAATTTTTGTTACAGAATGAAAATGGTCAGAATCATTTTGTTACAGAATAACCTTTCCAAATTCATTTTGTAACAAAATGAACCGTTGTTCAATAATTTTGTAACAGAAGACAGTTTTGAGTGAATTTTGTCACGAAATGAGGCAATTTTGTAACGGAATAGGCACTTTACACTTGGCGCCCCATAGTATTGCAGTGCGCAGTTGCTGCGCCCAGTTTATTTTTGCGCACAGTTGCTGACTAGCTCAGGGCGCGGCAGTGGCAACATTTGAAGTTTACGAATTTTGACCAAAAGGGATTAGATGATGTTTGGGGATCCATTATATTTTGTACGTCTTGTCTGCTCTAGATAGCTGATGTAGATGATAATAACAATATTGACTGGCTCCTACTTTCGGGAGATACGACATATTATTCGCCCTCACTAGATCCATATTACCCTCGTCTTCAACTCGGGTAATATGAATCCAACTCGGGGAATATATGTCGTATCCCCCTCAAGGTCAGTCAATATTATGTAATTATTACCTATATAAAGTATCTTATTGGCGCATTCAAAAAGCATATTTTTGTCACCTTGATTCGTGCGTGCACTATCAGGGCATATTCAATGCAACACCAAATTCCCATAGGCTACTGTACTAATGTACCTCATGGTTATACATTACCAATACTAAGTTTGTATGAGATTTCTTGTCCAAATATACACGAAATCTAAAAAAGAAAAAGAAAGATGACTCTGTACAAACAAAACATCGCATGGCTTATAGAAACATATAAGACTTACAGTTCTACTCGCAAATGAAACGTGCTTTGTTTCTCTTTTTAATTCACCTGTTCAAATTAAATTTCGCTTTCATCGAAACGCTTAGTGTACCTCGGGATCACCGTATGCAGGGTTAAGGACAGACCCTGAGGAATCCCCGCCAGTTGAAACTCCGGAGATAGTCTCCCCTCCAGTGCTGTACTTCCTCCCAGATTTGCTGTTAAAGAACTTCGAGATGTTGGTTCGGATGTCGGACAAAGACGATGATGAGAATCGTCTTGCACCAGCATATGTACCCTCGCTGTCGCACCAGGAGCAGGTAAGGCCCCATTGCTGACGGACTACAGGCTTCCGCAGACAGTAGAGGATGAAGATGAAGAGGCCTTGGAAGGAGTTGAACAGGATAAATAAGGCCTGGATAACCTGTAGTATAAAACAAAACAAAAAATGTTCGTTTGGCACATAGGCTTCACAGTTGGAGATTTCAATTTGATAAGAAAGTTGATTTAAAAAAAATTGTTATATATACATTAATACATTTGCAAATTATTGCGTTCATATGCTTATTCAACAACAACTTTAGTCAAATCCAAAATCAATGATCAATGATCAAATGTAAGAGACGATTATTCATCAAAAGTACTACAATAATATAATCATACTCAAAGATTTTATGAAAAAATGTAAGATCTTCGTGCCGAGAGGACTACTGCGGGATAGCGTGGTGCATTGTGGGATAGGAATTATCGATATTTGAATCTCACTTTTGTTCACATACACAGCGTTCGGCCGTATTAGTGAGATTTTTCAGAAAATCTTACTAATAGTGGGATTCTGATCGCGATTTGGGGCCGTATTCTGAAAACTATGTTAACCTTTTATGTTAGTAAAACGATGTTAATTGTCATAACAAAGTCATTGGTTAATGATTGCGCAAAGATGGCTGTGCCCGAGTAAAGTTAACAGAGACATCTGCGCAAGTGTTTATTGCGCGCAATTTCAATTTGTTATGACTATTAACATACTTTTCCTTAACATAAACGATAACATAGTTTTCAGAATACCGCCCCAGAGTCTATTTATTGAGTTTTCTTGATTCACACACATGCAAAAACTAGATTCTGATCTCGATTCAAAATATCGATATTTAATAATCTTACTAATGAATAATCTTAAGATGTGGAAAATTAGGATGGCTTTACCAGAGTAAAAGCTTCGATGAGTAAGAGATATCCAGTTATCCAAGTCAGCCCGAGCAAAACCAGGATTGTCACGGCGTTCTTAATGCGTTCGATCGTCTCTTTGCGTTCCCCTTCTTTGTCTTTCTTCATTTTCCCGCTTACTTGAGCCGATTTCGATAGCTGTCGGATGACAAGGATAAAGACGACCACGTTGGCGACCAGAACGATGCCCACCGGGATCAAAAGCCCTCCGATTTGAGACCAGAAACGAAGGAAACAGCTATGAGAATAAACATTGAGTGGATGGGCAATGAAAAATATTAAGCCCTCAGCTCTCTTACTTGTGTCCTGTTCAACAAAAATGGATTATCCGATTTATTACTGAAATCTCAAATCAGTTTACGACTGAAATGACTGAAATCTCAAAATAGTTTACAACTTTTAATTACAGTCGGATTAAATTGGATTGAAAGCAATATGATGAGGGTTACCAATTCCTCCAAATTGATTTTCAAATGCAAGACAGGAGCAATTTTGTTGAAACCCCACGTATCAAAACATCATTAACCGGTATGATCACTTCACCTAATACCGGCCAGTCATAATACCGACCATTAAGCGTATCATGGCATCTAGCGCGCGTCTTGCAAATCAACCCATGGGACTACGCGAAGAATGTCTAGCAACGTTGAGAACAGCCAAAATAGAGCAAGATGCGGAATAAAAACGTAATTATTATTATTTTTTGGTTAATTTTTCATATTTTCATTAAAATGAACTCTTTTCATAAATTGCCATTGCCCTGATAGCAGAAAGTGTTAAAAATTACGTGATATTTACGTCGTGGTTTTCGTCTTTTTTACGTCCTGTAATTACGTCAATAAGACGACAACTTGCACCAACGCAAGACGTCAAGAGGACGTCTTATTTTGACGTCATCTGTACACTGTAAAAACTGAAGTGCTGTATATAGCACTTTTGAGGGCATGCATAGGGACTGTACTCAGAGTGCTATTGAAATCACACAGCGTGCTATTTCAGCACTTTCAAGGGAGCTGGACCGGCTCCTTAAACTGCTAAACATTCATAAAAAAAAATGATTTGGGCGAGCTTCGAACCAGGGTCCGCTGATCGAGAATTGCTGGCATTACCGCTAGACTAACACACATTGCACGATTTAGAGCAGATCATATTGTTACATAGTGAATTTACGACACCACATAGTTCATGTTGTCTACTTGACTCCCACGACTAAAGTGGATTGCAAGAAGCATTCGTTAGTCCATCGGTAACGTCAGCGCCTCTCAATCAGCGGAACCTGGTTTGAGGCTTGCCACGGTCACATGTTTTTTTTGCTGGTAAATTAGCACACTACAACAAGTGCTATAAACAGCATTTCAGGTGCAGTCACACTACATGCCCCTAAAAGTAGCACTTTAGTTTTTACAGTGTACAAGACGTAGATATGACGTCAAAATAAGACGTCCTCTTGACGTCTTGCGTTGGTGCAAGTTGTCGTCTTATTGACGTAATTACAGGACGGAAAAAAGACGAAAACCGCGACGTAAATATCACGTCATTTTTAACACTTTCTGCTATCAGGGTGACTATGTGCAGGGGTCGGTAATTAAAACGCACTTTTCCCTCTATGCGTAAAATGAGATGACTCTATTGCAACGTCATTTCTACAAGAACGCGCAAGTATTATCGCTCGTTAGTACCTGGATCTTGTTCCCCAGTATTTGAGTAATAGTCTGATGAATTTTCATTACGTTTCATGAAGAATTTTTGCCGTAGTCGTTGGAAACATCGTTAAGAGGTCGGTATTAGGTAAAGGCATCAAACATGCTTCCTTGGAGAGCAAAACTTAATTCGATACATGCTGTCACTGAACGGTGATATGAAGTTAAATGTTCTATTTTGCTGTTTATAATTTATAAATATCTTTAGAAAGAAAGCATTTAAACAAAAAAATAATTAAAATTTGGAATATTGTTTCATTCGTCACAGAAGCTTCAGAAACAGAAGTAGAAATATCAAATGACTCATACAAATTAAAAAAAAAAGAAACATTTCTTTATAAAAATAATTTCCAATGTTAACTGGTAACTAGAGGAAGCCATGTTGAACATACCGCACTTTTTTCAAGCTTCTCTATCCATTCTTTTGTCCCTCTTTATTACAGCGCGTAGGAACTCTATGCGTTATCAAAATATGTTTTATCAACATTATAATTTTTAAAGGTAATAACTTACACATCTTCCCTGGCAAAGTTGGTATTCGCAATCCCACCAGTCAGGATAACAATGATTGCAGGAATACCTAGAATAGAGGAAAAGAAATAAATATCAGATTGAGCGTATTCACCTGCAACAACATTTGGCAAAATGTGAGTTGATGCAGTGATCTGTTTTCTGTCATCTGTTACTTTACTCCCTGTAAAAAGGGCTACTTATATTAGCTTAAGAGGCCTACATGCAATATAGGAAAGGTGTAGCAATTATTTAGTCACAGTCTTCATTTGTGTGTCTATCTCATTTCGTTTGTATTTCTGAGTCTCTCAGATCGCACTCTCTCTTTTCAGAAGTATTCAATATATTTGCGTCGACCAAAATTAAAGAAAGTAATTGTTGCCATATCATGAACGACAGTCAATAAGCCAGTTCGTAATTAATGCATAATACAAATGACCCCGATATTACAACCATGATTACAACAACTTTTACGCGCACGCGCATTTTATGTACGCGCTAGATGTTTAACATGTAAATCATACTGGCGCGTATAAAGGTCAGTTGTACTCGGTACAAAATTAATGATCTTTATCTGTATACGGCGTTACTGTAATTACGAATTGGCTTAAAATTAGGACCTATTGTAATTAAGCCAACCCAATCTCACACTTAAATTGACGAATAGGGTCATAGTACCAATCACCGTTAACATGTGTGTGTGTAATTGGGTTTTTACAGACGTGTATCAATCAGATATGATTTACGTCTGGGACCGACCTTTAACGTCACCATCCGAAAGACGTGACTCAGTCTCGAACCTGGGTCCGCTGAATCAGTTTATAACTTCCACTGGTAGCTGGATTAAAGGCGCACGCCACAACACCCAGTTTAATATGACACTCTTGGTCAATTTAAGGGACATTTAGATTGGCGCCATCTACGTTTGCAATCGTGATATTGGTTTCGGCAGAGTTGAGGTGGAATGAAGTCACTAAAGCGTCGTACGGAATATTAAAACCGAAACTCTGAGGAGTGAATGAGGGGCGATTTATTTCACGATAACGCCACTGTTTTACACATTTCCATTAAATAACCTTGAAAAACAAGACATACTTTTAATGCAAAAATGGACACAAATATTTATGATCGATTCAGCTTTCTTGGGTAACTCGGCCACGATTGCAAACGTAGATGGCGCCATTATAAATGTCCTTTAAATTGACCAAGAGTGTCATATTAACGGTGATTGGTACTATGACTCTATTCGTCTATTTAAGTGTGAGACTGGGTTGAATTAAGCTTAGCAGTTTTCCGCGTTATCCTTCCTTTAAATGTTATTCATGTCAAGCTTTTATTTGTATGACATGAATGAAATAAATATCAATGAAATAGAATACTATAAAATATAAAATAATACGAAATGATATTGACTTTAATATACCCCAGGCAGCTAGACTGGCCTTGATCATAAAGTGTGGTATGTATGTATTGAAGATCCGAACAATGACGAGGTAGGTATTAAAGCCTTCGACTCCCATCCAAGAGATGGAGGAGAGTACGAAGAAGTGAATAAGACCGGCCAGAAACCCGCACGCCCCCGCGTTCACTTCGGTCTCTCCTCGGGCGGTGTCCAAAGCAAGCATGGCGACGAACGAGATGTAAAGTCCCAGCATGGTGGCACACAGGCAAATGAAAACCTGGTGTGTCTGACGGCTCCGTAGCTTTCTGTTGAAAACATAGTTTAAAAAAAAAGACAAATGCTAATGAAATTAAAATATGTATTTACGTGTACACAACTCAAACATGCTTTACCGTTAAATTCTATCGAGGTCAGAGGGCCGTTTACAACAAATTAGGAAACGAAATTTCATGACTTTCTTAAAATATCCATAACCTGACAAGTATAGGGTAAATTCTTTAAAACACCGTCATAGACCGTGGTGGTTTTTTTCCTTCAAATTAGCTGAAAACATGTGCCTTGTCTAGTCTGTAGTAAAGGAAAACCCCAAACCAGACCACAAATTTTCCGAAAGAAGTTTCGAAGAGAGACTTACTTATTCCAGAGATAAGTCCCAAGTGTAATCAGAAGACAAAGGATAGAGATGGCACACCCAATATAACTCAGAATATTGTAGGTATATTCGGTAGTTGTATCGTGGATATCCTACATGAAACGGTAAAGTAGAACAGGTGAGCAGTCATGGAAGAGTTAAGAAGAGAAGAAAAAGATACGGTGAAGGAGAGAAGAGGGTTTAAAAATCGACAGATGAAACAAAGCACATAGCAGAAACAACATCTGATACTTCCTGCATATTATGGAACACAAGATACGTCAAGATATACCTAATTTAGGCCTGGGCTAGATGACACACTTACAAAATATTTATAAAGATACTAAACAAAATAAATATTCTAATATATATAGATATACATGTATATATTTTGAATAATTGATTATTGCTACCAACATAAATTGTTCCTCCTGAGTAAGTACCTTTTTATGATGTACAGATTCATAGCTTAAAATTTATTAATACTACAATACTTTTTATATAGGAATGTAAAAGCATTACATTATTTTAGATAGAATTAATGAAATTAAGTTCTGGGAAATAAGCATAAAACAGATCCTACAGCTCCTGCATCCGCCATCGTTTCTGCACTAACAGCATATTTTGCTCATATTGGGCCTATGATCCAAAACTTAGAGGTTCTTTAATATTGTTGTATATATTACCATTAGAATGGCAAAGTTGGTAAGGTGGTCACAAGCACAAGTGTATGTCTCCTGGACGAGAAAGCTGTCTGAGCCATTACCTGCAGAACCACTGGCTGAACCACTCGACAGCACGGATTTACATCCCTTAGAGGACCACTCTGAAGTACTCTCATCCCAGAAAACACACGTCTGATTAATGTAACCAGGCTGTTCATGAAGAGGCAAACAGATGACTTTGTAAAATGTCAGTAATAGCTAGGACTTTCAAGAGAAGATGTCTACGATTCTAAATATTATGTGTAAGTAGACTTTATTTCGTATCATTTAAAGTTACTTATATTGCAAATGTATTGGCAAGACAATGGTAACTCTTCCACTGTTACTCTTTCATAATGTGTACGTTTTAATGATGACTTAAAGGATGACGATCACAACAGGATCGAGGGTAATCCAACAATTGCTCCGGTAACATTTCCTTCCGGCTTTATTTCGTGAAGAACTTATGATTAGGTCTTGGGTTGCGATTCGGTTTGAACTTAGGTTTATGTTTTTACGGTAAGTGTCTGGGTCCATTTTAATTGAGGAATTTCATTCGTGTGACAGACTGACCGGGGAACAATCGTCACCTGAGCATATTTCATGCAATACGATGTCATTTTAGGGAATACACATATACTGGTCTTTATAAAATTCTGACTCTTTTTTTTTAAATCAATATTGTTTCAAATTTCAAACAAAGCGTTTAATGAACCTTGTCAGAACCGAATGATTGCTATAAAATTTACCAATACGAGGCATACATATTTTTCCTTCGCAGTATTGCACAATTATTTACCTCCAAAGCAGTAAAAGTCAGGTTGATTGTTTGGTCTAGGTGTTCAATGACTACACCATCCACACTCAATAGAACAACAGGTGTGTTTGCCGTCCGGTTGACATCCAAATTCTCTCTGCTGAAGTTAAGAATTGAAGGTGAGATGAACAGTGCCGGTGTGGAGAAGACACTCATAATGATGTTGATATTCGTGTCGTTAGCATTGCCCGATGAAGCTCCCAAAGCAATGGCTGCGATTTCCGGAGGAATGCTTACCTGTTAACATACATTCGAATAAACGAAATATAAAATCTGTATTAGTCCTATTGCTACACTAATCATTACAACGCCAAGGAAAGAAGCTCATTGAAGTGGCAGGATTTATTCAATGGGAGAACTGCAATGTACCATGCGCTGACCATAGGCATACGCGCACAAATTTCCTTGGGGCTGACGTCTCTTGCCCAAATATTAGCTTTCTAGCTACGCAATTTGACGAAAAAGTGAGGAAACATGAAGATGCACAGAAGGAATATTAAAGATCGCATTTGCTAACAATCACCTCTGCTATAAGACCGACGCTTTCTTTCTCGAAAGGTGTATCATCTCCTGCTCTGACGGTGATATTGGAACCAGACAGGTCCGTTGAGCTATCCCCTGAGAGGGATAGGACAAGCCCCTGATTGAGTTCATCTTGGGGTACACTCCGAACCTACAACACGGTCATACGAATAGTTTATTTATTTATTTATTCTTTTTCCGTTTCACATAAACAAAATATAAAGAAACATGACATGATAAATATAATACAGCAAAGTTGTTAGAATATGTGTCATATAGAATACATGAAAGTATCATAATTCTTGAAAAAAGGATCAGCAACATAACAATACAAAATGAAAACACTTTAGCTTATAATAAGTCTAAAACGGAGGGACTTGCCAGAAAGAAGCAAGGCTTGTATAAGAGGCAAGCCCCTGAACTTAGTTTCAATACGTTTTAATCCAGGGAAAAGAATGTGAAGAAATGTATAATGAAAACATAATATATACAAAATATGAGAAATTATAAAAGTATGACTGATAACAAATATAATAACAGGGGGGCAGAAAGAGAAGGTGCAGGTAATTGTGAAAAGACAGACTACAGGGGTACGTGTATGGAACAGATCGCTAGGCATGCTTATATGATGTTATACAAACGTATTATAGGTATGGATTATAGTTATAGTTAATTATGTATTGACTTGACCTGTTGGTGTGAGTATTGACAGATTAACATGTTTTTAAGCATACGTTTAAAAGCATTAATACTAGGGGATTCTTTAAAATCATGAGGCAGGGAATTCCAGTATGCATATCCAGAGTAAACAAATGAGTTCTTTGCAAATAAAGTTCTTGTTAATGGTAGATGATAGCAGTTTCGTTGTCTAGTAGGGTAATAATGTATAGAAGTATTCTTGCGGAACATATTGGAAACAATTACGGGGAGATTGTCTTTACTTAATTTGTACATGAATTGGCCGAGTTGGAAAAGATATATGTCATTTACTTTGAGAATATTGTTTTCAAAGAATAAAATATCGGTATGTGATCTAAACTGCGTTTGAAATATTATTCTTAGAGCCTTTTTCTGCAAAAGTAATATCCGGTTTAATTGTGTTTTATTGCACATCCCCAAGCTATAATTCCATAATTAATATATGGAACGATCAATGTGTAATAAAGTGTCACCAATGTTCGAGAAGGAAGAAAGAGTTTATTAATGATTCCGATATTTTTAGAAATTGTTTGGCATGTACTATCGATATGAGGTTTCCATGATAATTTGTTGTCAATAAGAACTCCTAAAAATCTTGTTGTAGAAACATTATCAAGAACATGGTTATCAAAATGGATACTGCCTGGTAAACTATTGATTCTATTACTAAATAACATATAATTTGTCATAAATAAATTTATTCAATTTGTCTCCAACGGCCCACAAGGGGGTGACACACGCTACTGCTGTGTGATAGGTTGCCCGGGTGCTGTGAAAAAAATCACAGGCGGAACCGGGCGGGATTCGAACCCGCGACCTCTGGATTACTAGACCAGTGTCATAACCACTAGACCACCGGAGTGCCCTGAGTGATCAGGTTCAAACTATCCCAATATGGGGGACTATCAAGTCAAAGGTATTGAATTAATCCGTCGGGTGATATAATGTCATAAATAAATTTATTCAATTTGTCTCCAACGGCCCACAAGGGGGTGACACACGCTACTGCTGTGTGATAGGTTGCCCGGGTGCTGTGAAAAAAATCACAGGCGGAACCGGGCGGGATTCGAACCCGCGACCTCTGGATTACTAGACCAGTGTCATAACCACTAGACCACCGGTCTAGTGGTATTAAGTGAAAGTTTGTTTGACTTGATCCAATCGGTCACATATGTCATTTCAGAATTCACAGTTGTAAAGAGTTGATTAACATCAGCATGAGAAAAGAAAATATTTGAGTCATCAGTATAATAGTTCGTTCAATGTTATGTTAGGAACAAGGGTTCCAACATTGTATACATGCTCCATTCACCAACCAATCCAATACTTCATTTAGTATTTGCCTATTCAGAATTTTTTTGCATAATAAATACTTTTTTAAATTGTATTTTACCATATCAATAATATTAATCTAATATCCCTTTTATTAAAGAAAAAATACTTAATGCCAGGAGGTCTGTGGAAAGCCAAAAGACTTTACGAAAAATTCACTTTATGAAAATGTAAGTTCAAACAATTACAAGGACAGAATTTCATTAATAATAAAATATTTTAACTCATTACCAATGGTAATCTGGTGATTCCATTAATAAGCCCTTAGAACGAGAGAACTTAGTAGTCAACTGGTTAATACCTGAACGGCGACGTTTTCCTCTGCCACAGCGAACGGTTCATCCTCTGTAACATCGACGTTGTTGAGCTGTGTCTCATAGGCCGTTAGAATATTTGAGATCGCATTGTTGGATTCCTCAGCTTCCTGCAGCTCGCTCACGTCAACTGACGCAATGTTGCTGACAATGCTAGTCACCGTGGCGGTAAACTTGACAACAAAATAAAGGGAGGTTCAATTAAATAATTATGTCCCCTACCACATGTTTGTACGAACTTTCGATTTATCAAAAGTAATGACAAATCAATCGATATGACAATTAAAGTGTCTTTATGGTATCACTATAAGCCAGTTCGGGGTTAGTGCATGGTACAAATGACCCCAAATATCCACAGATATTTTAGACATGGAGGGTCCCTTTATGTGCACTTCAGAAAATAACTCTGGGAGTGATAGAGGTGCCTCATGAATAGCTTTTGTTTCCCCCTTTAAAAAGAATACTTCCACCTGGATATCATGGAATGCACCATTAGTGCATAATTGAATAATGATTACATGACATTCATGAGCACATATCGAATATTAGTGTCAGTGGGTTTTAGAATTTGGTACAGATGACCTTTATCTGCTCATGCTCAGATTGCATCCCCGAAGTGGCTTATTGACGACCGACAGAAACATTTACACAATAATCATGGGTATATTCGTTACGCTAGAAGTGTTACAATTAAAATGTCTAGATTTTATTGTTGTTACCGTGATTATTCCACAAACACAAAGCGTCAATACCAAAGCCTCACAGTGTGATGTCAAATTTCATTACCCAAACACAATGTTTTGCATACAAAGCGGTACTAATATTGAAAAACTTCTGGCTTTGCAGTCATGTAGAAAACCTACCAGTGAAATGTGAATGTAAGCTAGGAAAATAAAATAAATACAAAGTGACTTTGTCTTCTCGAAGAATGTCCAGGGGTAAAAATGATACACTCCTCACCTCTCTACCACTCCTGTTCTGAGCAGCAATTTCGGTTGCAATGTTTGAAACCAGAGTGACATCTGATGAGGTGATCTTTTCAGTGTTTTGTGTAATAACCTCAACACGGTCGGTTACTTCCTGAACGATCTCCTCCGTTATATCAACCTGGATATAGAATAATCGTACAATTAGCAATAACTTTCAAAGGTAAGTATCGAGTATTACCCACAGCAGATATAATTTTACGGGTGCAATTTCGCCAGGGGGCGGACGTCTTTTGCCCTAATATCAATGTTCGAGTGTCCACTTATTGAAAACGAATTGAGCGAGCAAAAACGTGCACAAATTGTTTATAGTGAAAGTTTGTCTTTAGAACATAATTTTGTAAGAACAGAGTACATAAAACACGCCGCTGCCGGAATATGAGTAGAAAGTTGCTCGAGTAGCAGGCGACGATAGCCCGATTACTGACAATTTTAACATTATAGATGGAGGCTGCAGCGCCCAGCCCTACCATACATACGACAGCGAGATTGCAACGATCTCTTGGACTATTTACAGTTAATATTTCTAGAGAAACTTGATAACGAATCTGATGTTGAGATCATACAGATAATATTCAAAATTCACATGTCAGCCAAAAGTTGGATTCAACTTCAACATATTTTCAAACGAGAGGGCGGGGGCGGCGGCGGCGGCCAACACGATCAAAACTACTTTAGAAAAATAAACTCAAGGGCAATTTCAAAGGCCTATTGTACTGCCCATAGAAATCAGGTTCGGATTACGTAATAGGCGATTGTAATGTTCGCACATTTCTAAAGGTGATAGACAGGGCTATTGAAATTGCCTTCAGTTGATTTTTCAAAAGTAATTTTTATCGTATATGAAACAACGTTGAAAAAAATCCAACCCTGTCCACTTCTCCCAAAACATATGCAAACATATTGATGCCATCCTTCAATCAAACATAAAGTTATAAGAATTGGCTATAAGAAATGGTTATCAATGTAATCTATTCAAGTGTCGGAAATTCTTAGTTGGACGCATACAGACGGGTATAAAGCGTTTTAAATGAATTGCTCTGGATACACTATGACAATACAGAATAAATTAAACTTTTTGGTAAAGAAATCGTTGAAATATCATTGGCCATTTGCTTACAATAGGCTTGGACATTAATGCAAGTTTTAAGAAATAGCTAAGTTCTTGTAAATGTGAAAAATAATTTGTGAGATTTTTCATTCATTTTTTTTAAATGTTGGTTTAAAAGAATATGATAGAATGATCTGCCCTTTAAAGGACTGTTCATTCAAATCCCCTCACACTCGAAATATGACGAGAAATGGCTGAATACTTTAGACCACACTTTCATGCCTCACGTGTGTTTAGTCCCAAACGCACATTTCTGAGTGCATGGCATGTGACTTTCAGTAAAACTGCGTCAATTTGTTATTTTCGATGATTAAAAAATCTAACCGTATACACCGGTTCTTATGTACAACATAATAAACCTTTCATAATTGTTCCAAGACAGTTTCTTTTACAATTTAATTGCAGAACTCAGGGTAATCTTTAAGAAGATTAAGTAACATTCTGTAACATGAATAATGAAGGTCTTACATTATCAATTTCTTGCAAGAGCTCGGTCACATTTCTGAATACGCCACAATTATCTTGAGGTTTCCAATGAGGTCTGCTAATTTTGTCCCCGACACATTGAGCTGTAGCAGCGGGCTGATGTCCTACCATTGCGAAGCAAAGTGAGGACGCATTACATATCCATTAAAAGGAGATAAAGGAGGGTTATTGAAAAAGAAAATGAATAAAATGGGGAAATAAATCTGCATAATAATAGTATAAATCCGAGTGAAAAAATGGATTATATAATGACAAACTTTTAATGCAAAACACATTCCGACTTTATTAAATAAAAAACAAAATGATTACATTCAGCAAATGGCTGATTATAATATTATTGTTTTGTAATACAAAAATATTATTTTCACATTTTTCTTCATTATATTGAAAAGTTATCTTCAAATTGAATGTAATTTTTCTTTTTATTGACTTGAATGATTGATGAGTGTATTGGTATAGAGACTGTGCAGTATGAATGTACAATTATTTTTATTATTATTATTATCAATGTTATTATTTGTAGTAGTAACATTATTTTTATTTTATTATCATTCTATACCGCTATCAATATCATGTTTATAATTACCATTAGTTGTATTGAAGGGACATTTTCGTCCAGTCGAATTATACCAGGAATTTATCTTCCCCTCCACGAAGACAACCTCACCAAATCTCGACATCCATGTAAACCTGGGACAAATTGCTGCAGTGGAACAAAATAATGAAACGAAAGCTAGATATAAACCCTTTGAAAAACAAACAAACAAAGACTGGTACTGTGGGTAGGGGGTCCAGATTTTAAGGGGTCCAAGCAAAATAAAAAGAGGAAAGAAACAGGTTATCAGTTATAAAAGAAAGGGAGAGGGGCGCAATATTGTCTTCCATTTTTTTGGTCAAACGTTGTCAGGGGCAGTCTGCCCACTTGCCCCCCCCCCCCCCCCCCGGTACGCTAGTGAGCTACTCTTTTCTGTACATTAGGCAAGGTAGACAACAGTGAGACGACTGTCTAAAATCGTCTTTTATTGGTTTAATATATAGTCTGGGTGCACATTATGACGGGTCATATATCGGACTGAAAATCCTTAGGCTAGTTTTTTTTTATATAAAACAACACATATTGAATTGAAATGGGATTTATTGAAAAATCAATAAGGCAGCTCAAGAGCTGAATTACATGGAAAATACATATATTCATATATAAAAATACAAGTTAAAATACAATTTGACACATATTCATATAAATTTACAAAAATAGAAAGAGAGGGAGAGAGAATCACTGAATAAAAAATAAGGGTGAGAGTAAGAGAGAATCAGATATGGAAGGATCAGGAAAAGAATCGGAGTAATAGCTGGAGGGAGGGAGAGAAAGAGGGAGAGAAGGAGAAGCAGAATGAATCAAATATTCCACATCTACTAAAGAAAGAATACCCGGCTAACTTAGGAAAAAAAACACGTCCAAAGTCTAACAGTCAAAGTGCATATTATCTGCGGTTGGTTAGGATCTGAACTTACACTCTCTGTTTGATAATCTAGAGAAGGAAGCACTTTAGTCTTCTACTAGCAGAACTTATTATAACTACAACACTTTTTTTTTGTTCCTGGCCCTCCCAACACAAGCTTTTGCTTTCTGAGCATTCGCACCCCCCTTTTTGTTTTGTTTTGTGTTTTTTTTTGTGGGTTTTTTTTTTTTTTTTTGTTTGTTTGTTTGTTTGTTTGTTTGTTTGTTTTTTTTTGGGGGGGGGGGGTATTTCTGCATAACTTTAACCACAGTGTACTGATTATAAGTAGGAAATAAAAGTGAATTTCAATAATATACGGTAAAATCCAAATAATTATGTAACTTACAGGTGCTGGTGACCATGATATTAGATGCGTCAAGTATTCCGTCCGGACGGGACGACAAGGCAATGAAAGAGGTTTCAACATCTTGTTGAGTCTGAAAGGAAGATGTCTCGTTGTCTCGAACGTACATATTGAGGTTTGCTATGATACTTCCTTCCCGAAGGTTTGAGGGTACCACGAACAAAGAATTTTCCTCAAAATGGCCTGCCTCTATCATGCCATCTTGAACCTGTGATTTGTAAAATAAAATCCAGAAGGTCTATACACATTGTGTTTAAATGTATAGAGAAAGGCAAAACAAGAATCATATATTCACTTCAATATCTTTTGAAACTTCATAAGGAGAAGGAAGAACGTTAAATACAACACCATCATTCTGTGGTAATTTTGTATATAGGAGATGCTGCAGACTGAATTTTCCATGGAAGCTAGAACTACTTGTCTAAAAAAAATATTCTAACGATGATGAAGTAAAAGTTTATGATTACCACAATCTAATTCTCAGTAGTCTCACACGGATGTACTTGTTGACACTGTTAATTTTGATATTTGTTATGAAAACAAATATGAATCATCATTCCCTTTAACTGATTGTCATCTTAGTCTTTTTTGAAGGAATTTAAAAAAAAATCTTCAAAATGTGTAGTAGTATCATTCCGTAATATTGAGGAATATCCCTGTAGTTTAAACAAGTGTGAAACTAAGAATACATTGAATTTTTGAACAAATAATTCTTACGTAATTTATAATTATTTCTGCAGCATCCTGGTAATATTGAGATGTACTGTCTGATAGACCTCCGGGTGAAGTGACGTTGATATTAAACCTTGCTTCTTCAATTATTATGTTAGACAAATCTGAAAAAATGATAAACATTTACACGTTGTAATGTGTTATCCGTTTTACTGGCATAACGCGTTGCACAGAGTACAATGCGCAAACAAAAATGAAACCCAACGTAATGTGCATCCAGGCTCTGATGAGATGTATGAATTAAAAGAGGAACGAGCAGTAAGTTTCAATTTGGTTGAAGGTTCAAAATACGACATAAATTGTTAACAGCCCTCATCTCACAAAGAAAGATTTTGATTTTTTCACTCACAAATCAAGCTTCTTCGTATATAACCAGTAGATGCCAGGTTCGAATCCCGCTGGTTCCAATTTTTTCTGACTTCTGTTTTTCATTACAGATCGAGCATACGATCTTTAACACTGGGAGTAATATGCCGAAAGATTTGTTTACAAATTAAAAATTCCTCCCCAGTCAAGCTTCTTCGTTTACTAACCATTGTCTACGGCGGACCGTTTGAATATTAATGAGTCAGAAAGAAGAGGATCTTGGGTATTTGATTCTAGTTCGTCGTGACTTGGCTGTGAACCAGAATAGCCTGGTGGGTTAAGTCGCTGCCCGGCAAGCAGTAGATGGCAGGTTCGAATCCCGCTGGTTCCAGTTTTTTCTGACTTGTGTTTTTCATTACAGATCGAGCATACGATCTTTAACACTGGGAGTAATATGCCGAAAGATTTGTTTACAAATTAAAAATTCCTCCCCAGTCAAGCTTCTTCGTTTACTAACCATTGTCTACGGCGGACCGTTTGAATATTAATGAGTCAGAAAGAAGAGGATCTTGGGTATTTGATTCTAGTTCGTCGTGACTTGGCTGTGAACCAGAATAGCCTGGTGGGTTAAGTCGCTGCCCGGCAAGCAGTAGATGACAGGTTCGAATCCCGCTGGTTCCAATTTTTTCTGACTTGTGTTTTTCATTACAGATCGAACATACGATCTTTAACACTGGGAGTAATATGCCGAAAGATTTGTTTACAAATTAAAAATTCCTCCCCTGTCAAGCTTCTTCGTTTACTAACCATTGTCTACGGCGGACCGTTTGAATATTAATGAGTCAGAAAGAAGAGGATCTTGGGTATTTGATTCTAGTTCGTCGTGACTTGGCTGTGAACCAGAATAGCCTGGTGGGTTAAGTCGCTGCCCGGCAAGCAGTAGATGGCAGGTTCGAATCCCGCTGGTTCCAGTTTTTTCTGACTTGTGTTTTTCATTACAGATCGAGCATACGATCTTTAACACTGGGAGTAATATGCCGAAAGATTTGTTTACAAATTAAAAATTCCTCCCCAGTCAAGCTTCTTCGTTTACTAACCATTGTCTACGGCGGACCGTTTGAATATTAATGAGTCAGAAAGAAGAGGATCTTGGGTATTTGATTCTAGTTCGTCGTGACTTGGCTGTGAACCAGAATAGCCTGGTGGGTTAAGTCGCTGCCCGGCAAGCAGTAGATGACAGGTTCGAATCCCGCTGGTTCCAATTTTTTCTGACTTGTGTTTTTCATTACAGATCGAACATACGATCTTTAACACTGGGAGTAATATGCCGAAAGATTTGTTTACAAATTAAAAATTCCTCCCCAGTCAAGCTTCTTCGTTTACTAACCATTGTCTACGGCAGACCGTTTGAATATTAATGAGTCAGAAAGAAGAGGATCTTGGGTATTTGATTCTAGTTCGTCGTGACTTGACCGTGAGCCAGAATAGCCTGGTGGTTAAGTCGCTGCCCGGCAAGCAGTAGATGACAGGTTCGAATCCCGCTGGTTCCAATTTTTTTTGGGAGTAATATGCTGAAAGATTTGTTTACAAATTAAAAATTCCTCCCCAGTCAAGCTTCTTCGTTTACTAACCATTGTCTACGGCGGACCGTTTGAATATTAATGAGTCAGAAAGAAGAGGATCTTGGGTATTTGATTCTAGTTCGTCGTGACTTGACCGTGAACCAGAATAGCCTGGTGGGTTAAGTCGCTGCCCGGCAAGCAGTAGATGACAGGTTCGAATCCCGCTGGTTCCAATTTTTTGGGAGTAATATGCCGAAAGATTTGTTTACAAAAATTATATAATTAAACTAGCAAGACATAAATTAATGCTAGTTACCACATAACACACAATGATTCATTTAACTGTTTAAAAGAACATTCTTCAGGGTGTTTTTGGGAAAACAGGAAGAAATGGTAATATGAAATCTACCTGTGATGTAAAGGGCCGCTTGATCAGTGAAAGCTACAGTGGCATCATTTTGATTTCTGCCTTCTCCTGTACAGCGATAATATCCGATGTGTGAAGGGGTCATCGATGAGATGACGTACATATTCTGGTTTTCCGTTCCAGGGATTGTGACGTTATCCTTCTGCCATTCAAACCGAATTGCGTTCTCAAAACTGCACATCATCTGTACGCCCTCGTTAGCGTTTACTGTTAGACTAGCAGGTGAAAATGTTACACGAATTGGCTCTGCAAGAAACCAAAACACAATCAATTACGACCTTTGTAATACCACTTACTGCTCAAGAATTACTCCTGTTAAAGGTAAAAAAAGAAAACAATTGGTACGGCTAGAAGCAAGTAGGCCTATAATGTCTTTATAGGACAGCAGGAAACAATACTAATTTAGTTGCAGGAGTTTAATAATTTTCTGAATACTGTGATAACTCATGTGTGCATTCATTAATCAAAATTAGTAGTTACAATCGACAACGAAACGTAATCGAAATATAATAAGCAAGAATATATTCACTCTTGAGCTTCATTTGCCAATCAACGAAATTATTGTTCCACGTAATAAAGCACAGAAAACAAAGAAAACAACAATAGCAGCAAACAAAACAAACGAAGACACACACACAAATAAAACACAAACGAAACGGGCAATTTTAGGTGATGTTTTTGCCTCTAGCTGTTAAATTTGTAAGCCGAAGATCGGACTACCTTGGCAACATTTAGACCAGTCAAGGAAGAATTGCAATAGTATTTCTTAGCTGTAATTTCTCTTAATACACAACAAAAATGATGCCTTCCGGACAAGGCTTTTTTTGTTCCACTAGAATTTGTGAAGTTTTCCTACCTTTTGTTTGTGTTCCTTCAGTCGAAGTTCTTGTCGGCGTAGTTGCGGAAGTTGAGGGGTTCTCATGAACCCATGTGGTGCTTGATGTAGTTGTGGTGGTAGCAGGGGTAGTAGTACTAGTTTGGGTGGTAGTGGTAGCAACAGTGGTTGTCGGAACTGTGGTTACAATTTCTATTGAACAAACACCGTTATCGTTATTATTAATGAAGCATAATGTCGAAAATAATTATATTTTTTGAACTGTAGAAAACTTTGGGGTTAATGTTAACTAACGTCAGGGTGGGCTGCAAATGGAACAAGCGTGGGTTCAGATAATTTAATAACATTGTTTGCGGAGGAGTTTCAAAAAATCCAGGGTCTTATATTGGGAATATATTGTGTTCCTAGCTTCACTGACATTTTCGTGGCTCAAAGCCCCTTTATCGACATAATAAATTGGCAAATATATCGCATATAACTTACCTTTGAAGTCCACGTTCCTTCAAATATGGAAAATGTTCACAATGTTTATATCATAATTATGAAAATCATCAACATTAAATTTTGTCAATTAGTTCAGTAAATCTAAATTAGTTGATAAAACCAATCATATAAAAAGCCTGTTAAGTGCGAATAAGGAATTTGAATTGATGCTGAACAGCAGTAGTAAGTAGTACTACATGTATACTAGTAGTATAGACAGTATCAGGAGTAGGAGTAATAATATCAGGAATAATAGTAGTAAATAGTTGTAGTAGTAGCAGTTTTACCTTGACTTTGGGAGTTTCCCTAATTGTTTTTGTCACTTCAGTTGATATTCTTGTCGGCGTGGTTGTCATATACTGTATAGCGTGTCAGATAGTGTGTCAAACTGTTCTCATTTTCTTATTTTTCACATGCTGTTGACATTTTAACTACCTGGAATCTAGAATATGAGGAACATGGCATGGTGGGGAATATCTAGGAAATGTAGTCAGTTGTTATTTGGAGTAGTTTATGGATACTGAAACTGATAATATTGACATTGTTTTTTTCTTCTTTCAGTCATCCTGTTTCTATAATTGTTCTTTCCGAAACGTGGCTTAGTAATACAGAATCATTTAACTTAGATGGCTATGCTTTCGTTGGTAATGGAGGGAGGGACAGACGTGGCGGATGAGTTGCATTTTTCATTAAGAATGATATAAAATTTAGGCGACGTATGGATCTATATAATTTCAAGAATTGTATAGACACTCTATTTGTTGGAATTTATTGTAAATATCGAAACATTATTCTTGCCATTGTATATAGACCTCCAGATCAATCTAGTATAGAATTTTTGAATCACTTTGAATCCGCTTTATCTAAAATAACTGATGAACCAAAAGAATGCTTAGTGACAGGCGATAGTGGCCTTAAAATAGCGAAAATTATTCCCATTTACAAGAAAGGAAGCAAACAGTCAGTTTCAAATTGGCCGTCATCCCACTGGAAATTTAATGTTATATTTTACAGAGAAATTTGACCATATGTCATAAATCCTCCTAGAGTTTAGACGAAAATGACATTGGATACTTAAGATGAAAATAATTACCTGTTTCACAATTGATTCCATTATATCCCACAGCACAGGTGCAAGTGTACATGTTGACTAGGTCATTGCAGGTACCACCGTTAAGACATGGGTAACTGGAACATTCGTTGATGCCTGAAATTAATTGATGTTTTAAGGCAATTACAACTGTAAAAATGTACCCATAAGTAAGTAAGTTAAAACGTTGACTAAACATACTGAAGGGGTTGGTCGCAACTGGTCGTGCAGTTCTCTGTCCGAAAATGTCCTCGGACATACGGCTAAACACGCCCAAACTCCCAAGACCACGCATCTATGTTTTCTATCGTTCGAATTTCAACCGATGACTCCACTAATGAATTGCGTCACAAATTCATTGACGGAATAAACCCCCGCCCCCCCCCCCCCACTCAGTATTATTTAGGGTACGCATATGCTTGTTCCCTCCCTTTGAAAGCATCCCCCTATCTCAGGGCTGCCAAAATTTCTGAACCCCCCTATCGCGGGCTTTGCGCGAGCTTTTCCTGCGTTAGAGACCCCCCTAAATTCAGAATACTGCTCAATGCACCCCCTATCTCAGGTGAGCTCCCATTCCAACCCCATCTCAAGACAGACACCAACCCCCCTCCCAAGTAAGCTGTCATTACAATACCTTGGAAGAGATGGGGGCTAGTGTTTCTACTTTTCAAAATGAAATAATCCTGGCTGAATGAGCTATCAAAACTAGCAGGAATTTCAGGAATTTGATCCTGGGATTTGATCATTTTTTCAAGATATTTCATACCCCCCCCCTTTTTTTTAATTTCTCAGGTGTCGAAGAGACAGAGAGAGAGAGAGAGAAAGAAAAACATCCCCTTTTTTAATGAAATCTCCGGGTGAAAGATAAAAAACACCCCCTTTTTTACAATTCACGGGCCGGATTGTGTCGCCCGAAAAATACCCCTTTACAGGAGATTTTGGGAACACGCATGCGGTCCCTTCGACCTCCGAGTAGGGGGGGGGGGCGGGAATAAACCTCACCAATTGTTGACAACCGATGACTTATTTAATTACTACCGATGACCCATTGTTCTCTTTGTGCGATGTCATCGGTTTGAATGCGTAAATATGCGTAAACATGTACACACACACACACAGACCTGCCGCGGTTTACCGCATGACCGGGTGAACGAACCTTCAGACATTTACACCTGAACATTCGTTGATTGAGTACTTGAACCATTAATCATGCCACTAAAAATATTCATAACTTTCTTATTAGTTGTCCGATTTTCCTCAAACTTCTTTTGATCTGTAGGTCTGATTTTTCTGCTTCTAATAAAAGCAAGTTATATTTAGACTGGACTTCCCCTTTAAGAATGGTTTCTATGATTTAGGCAACGTATGGATGTATATAATTTCAAGAATTGTATAGACACTCTATTTGTTGGAATTTATTGTAAATATCGAAACATTATTCTTGCCATTGTATATAGACCTCTAGATCAATCTAGTATAGAATTTTTGAATCACTTTGAATCCGCTTTATCTAAAATAACTGATGAACCCAAAGAATGCTTAGTGACAGGCGATAGTGGCCTTAAAATAGCGAAAATTATTCCCATTTACAAGAAAGGAAGCAAACAGTCAGTTTCAAATTGACCGTCATCCCATTGGAAATTTAATGTTATATTTTACAGAGAAATTTCACCATATGTCACAAATCCTCCTAGATATGTTTAGACGAAAATGACATTGGATACTTAAGATGAAAATAATTACCTGTTTCACAATTGATTCCATTATATCCCACAGCACAGGTGCAAGTGTACATGTTGACTAGGTCATTGCAGGTACCACCGTTAAGACATGGGTAACTGGAACATTCGTTGATGTCTGAAATTAATTGATGTTTTAAGGCAATTACAACTATAAAAAAGTACCCATAAGTAAGTAAGTTAAAACGTTGATTAAACATACTGAAGGGTTGGTCGCAACTGGTCGTGCAGCTCTCTGCGTCTTATCTATGATGGATTTCGCAGAAATCCCTGTGTCTAAGGCAAGGGTCTGCACGGTTTTTTCCATATTTTAAACTTGATAAACAAAGCTGTCATCATGTTGGCATGGACTATGTGATCACTGGATCCGGGGGGGGGGGGGGCAGTCAAATATATGTGACCCGTCACGACAAAATGAGACAGAAGTCGCTGGGCTAGAACTTGAGAAAATTGGGCAAATCTTAAAAAACTTCAAATTTCGTCATTTTTTTTTCTAATATTGTTATTCTATTGTTCCTCCGTCCTCGGACAGTTAACGGAATAAGGCACAAATTCATTGTTCGACATTCGAGGACCATTGTTCTCATGATTTTTTTTTTTGTTCTCTGTCCGAAAATGTCCTCGGACATACGGCTAAACACGCCCAAACTCCCAAGACCACGCATCTATGTTTTCTATTGTTCGAATTTCAACCGATGACTCCACTAATGAATTGCGTCACAAATTCATTGACGGAATAAACCCCCCCCCCCCCCCCCCCCCACTCAGTATTATTTAGGGTACGCATATGCTTGTTCCCTCCCTTTGAAAGCATCCCCCTATCTCAGGGCTGCCAAAATTTCTGAACCCCCCTATCGCGGGCTTTGCGCGAGCTTTTCCTGCCTTAGAGACCCCCCTAAATTCAGAACACTGCTCAATGTACCCCCTATCTCAGGTGAGCTCCCATTCCAACCCCATCTCAAGACAGACACCAACCCCCCTCCCAAGTAAGCTGTCATTACAATACCTTGGAAGAGATGGGGGCTAGTGTTTCTACTTTTCAAAATGAAATAATCCTGGCTGAATGAGCTAGCAGGAATTTCAGGAATTTGATCCTGGGATTTGATCATTTTTCAAGATGTTTCATACCCCCCCCCCCTTTTTTTTAATTTCTCAGGTGTCGAAGAGAGAGAGAGAGAGAAAGAAAAACATCCCCTTTTTTAATGAAATCTCCGGGTGAAAGATAAAAAACACCCCCTTTTTTACAATTCACGGGCCGGATTGTGTCGCCCGAAAAATACCCCTTTACAGGAGATTTTGGGAACACGCATGCGGTCCCTTCGACCTCCGAGTAGGGGGGGGGGGGGGAATAAACCTCACCAATTGTTGACAACCGATGACTTATTTAATTACTACCGATGACCCATTGTTCTCTTTGTGCGATGTCATCGGTTTGAATGCGTAAATATGCGTAAACATGTACACACACACACAGACCTGCCGCGGTTTACCGCATGACCGGGTGAACGAACCTTCAGACATTTACACCTGAACATTCGTTGATTGAGTACTTGAACCATTAATCATGCCACTAAAAATATTCATAACTTTCTTATTAGTTGTCCGATTTTCCTCAAACTTCTTTTGATCTGTAGGTCTGATTTTTCTGCTTCTAATAAAAGCAAGTTATATTTAGACTGGACTTCCCCTTTAAGAATGGTTTCTATAATTTAGGCGACGTATGGATCTATATAATTTCAAGAATTGTATAGACACTCTATTTGTTGGAATTTATTGTAAATATCGAAACATTATTCTTGCCATTGTATATAGACCTCCAGACCAATCTAGTATAGAATTTTTGAATCACTTTGAATCCGCTTTATCTAAACTAACTGATGAACCAAAAGAATGCTTAGTGACAGGCGATAGTGGCCTTAAAATAGCGAAAATTATTCCCATTTACAAGAAAGGAAGCAAACAGTCAGTTTCAAATTGGCCGTCATCCCATTGGAAATTTAATGTTATATTTTACAGAGAAATTTCACCATATGTCATAAATCCTCCTAGAGTTTAGACGAAAATGACATTGGATACTTAAGATGAAAATAATTACCTGTTTCACAATTGATTCCATTATATCCCACAGCACAGGTGCAAGTGTACATGTTGACTAGGTCATTGCAGGTACCACCGTTAAGACATGGGTAACTGGAACATTCGTTGATGCCTGAAATTAATTGATGTTTTAAGGCAATTACAACTGTAAAAATGTACCCATAAGTAAGTAAGTTAAAACGTTGACTAAACATACTGAAGGGTTGGTCGCAACTGGTCGTGCAGCTCTCTGCGTCTTATATCTATGATGGATTTCGCAGAAATCCCTGTGTCTAAGGCAAGGGTCTGCACGGTTTTTTCCATATTTTAAACTTGATAAACAAAGCTGTCATCATGTTGGCATGGACTATGGGATCACTGGATTCTGGGGGGGGGGGGGGGGGGGGGGGGCAGTCAAATATATGTGACCCGTCACGACAAAATGAGACGGAAGTCGCTGGGCTAGAACTTGAGAAAATTGGGCAAATCTTAAAAAACTTTTGTCATTTTTTGTTTTCTTCGCTGATTTGAACTTTCCATGTTTCATGAATGCTCAGTACAAAAATTGAGTCCTAAATATAACGGGAAAGGGTAGAAATTGCAGTTTTTCTACGAGTGTTTTTTGGGTCAACTCTTCTGATTTTTCGGACAGCTGGCGCATGCCAGCGCGAAAAGAAAGCCATCGGCTAGGCCGCGCCCCTAGCGACGCGTGGCTTTGTTCATTGGACGTTCGCAGCCACCTAATCTCTGTAAAAGAATTTGCAACAAGTACATGTACTTTATGTACCTTTGTAATTGCAATTGTCGTGTGCTATGCTTAACTATAGCGCGGCGCTATGAAGCAGTTTTATATTCATCCCCCTGTTGAACATGACGATAATAAGCGGCCAATTCTGTAACTCTTTTTAACAGCCGAAAAGAAAATTATTTTTTTTTTTAACTAGAATGAAAATGCCCTTGGTTTTGATAATGAAACAAGTACCTGATTTGTTTTAAACTTGAGTTAACAAGAGCGGAAACGAAAACTTTCAAGCTAAGACGCAGTTTATCTTCATCATGTTCATACCGCCAGTTAACATGATAATTAGCAGCCAATTCTTTTATTCGCTTAAAAAGCCGAACAGAAAAGAAAGAGTTAGCTTTCAAAACAGAATTAAGAAGAGCTGTTGAAATTATGATACAGGTAAAAGATTTAGAAGGAGGGAGAGAATTGTCTGGGTGTTAATTTTTACAAAAAGCCGTAAGTTGTCATCATTTTTTTTTTGTTTTGAAGATAATTAGAGCGGCGCTTACAAGCAGTTTATCTCTATCCCGCTGTTGAACATGACGATAAAACGCGGCCAATTCTATAAATTCGTCCCTCGGATAGGACGTTAACTGGAGGCCCCGTGTAGAGGACAGTCACCACCTGTCGAACGAAAGATCGTGGGTTCGAATCCACACCGGGCCAATGCCTGCGTTTTATGTTAACGTGCCCACCCTTGTTTCACAGATGCAGTCTATGTTACAGTGGAAAACACTCCGTCCCTCGGATAGGACATTAACTGGAGGCCCCGTGTAGAGCACAGTCACCACCTTTGCACGTTAAAAACCCACTGCACTATTCGAATAAGAGTAGGGGGAAACCCCGGTGTAGTGGTACACCTGCACATCCAAATCAGTTATATCGGGAGGAGAGACCTAAGGGTTACAATGATTCAGTTCGCTTTTCCCCTCCCAGGCGCAGGTGACGCCAAATGCATGTAGAAGTTAACATAGAAACTAACATTGGTCCGGGGTCTTTTAAAGGGCAATCCAACCTTGGTAATAAGATGATTTGTGTGAAAGCAGAAAAATAAAAAAAGCAGGATGGTGAAAGTTTGAAAGAAATCGGACAAGGACTAAGAAAGTTATGGATGTTTGAAAAATGAGATCACTACGTCCATGCGAATCTCAAATTGGCAATTTGGTGAGTCGATTGTGGACAACTCCCCTGTTTGTCGGACACAAAAATATCATTAATTTGCGGTTTTCTTCGAAGCGCTTTTACCCTCAGGGCAGGACTCAAAATATATTGTAGAAAGCATATTGTTATATGGCCTCTTGAAATAAAAAGATCCTACTGAGTAATACGTATTAAGAAAAAAAAAAGATGAAATTTTAATCATTTTTTGCTGTTGGAGCAAATGGGAGAGGTGTCCGCCACTACATCACACAAACATTACATATTCGGCCACTTTGAAATTCCCATGTGTATATAGTGATTACAACTTTCACAAATTCATAACTATCTTATTGCTTGTCCGATTTCGTTCAAATTTTCACCAATCTGCTTCTCTGATTTTTCTTCTTTCTTTCAAAGGAACTTGCTATTGTAAGGTTGAATTTCCCTTTAACTATGATACATCGGTCTATTTATATGTGAAATGTAGAAAATAATTGTGTCTTTTTCCAATTTGGTTTCTGTTAAAAACAAAATCATGTACGAATCTTACAAGAGAGGTCTAATTGTAATCATTTTATCGAAAGCAACTAGTATATAGGACTTTACTGAAATACTGCAATAGCTATTCATGAATATGTATATTTTCAATAAATATTGCTCCGAAAAAATCATGGTCAATTACCTATCTCGCAAAGAGATCCAGTATAACCAAGTGCACAAGTGCAAGTAAACATGTTGACTAGATCATTGCAGGTACCGCCGTTTAAACACGGGTCAGTGGCACATTCGTTGATGACTTAAATCAGAAAATATTGAGTCAATCACGAAATTTAAAGAAAATACACGTTAAAAAGTTTAAATGTTGCATTCATAATTAAAGGTGGGGCTGCATTGTAGTGTTCATGTTTACTAGATACCTGCACTACCGCCGTTTAGGCATCCAACATTTCCATCCTATTTTCGAGGTGCCGTATCCCTGATAGCAGAAAGTGTTAAAAATGACGTGATATTTACGTCGTGGTTTTCGTCTTTTTTACGTCCTGTAATTACGTCAATGAGACGACAACTTGCACCAACGCAAGACGTCAAGAGGATGTCTTATTTTGACGTCATCTCTACGTCTTGTACACTGTAAAAACTAAAGTGCTACTTTTAGGGGCATGTATAGTGACTGCACAAGGCCGTACGCAGAAATTTTTTCCTGGGGGGGGGGGGGGGGCAAGATGATCGCTTTCAAAGGAACCCATAACTTGAAGTCTAAAACCCAATTAAAAAAAAGTATGATTTTGACATTTCTGGGGGGGGGGGGGCAACTGCCCCCCCCTGCCCACCCACCCCCCCCCCCCCGCTGCGTACGGCCTTGTGACTGCACCTGAAATGCTGTTTATAGCACTTGCAGTGTGCTAATTTACCAGCAAAAAAAAGTGTTACCGTGACGAGCCTCGAACCAGGTTCTTCTTGCAATCCAGTTTAGTCATGGGAGTCAAGTAGATAACATGAACTATGTGGTGTCGTAAATTCACTTTGTAACAATACGATCTGCTCTAAATCGTAAGATGTGAGTTAGTCTAGCGGAAATGCCAGCAATTCTCGATCAGCGGACCCTGGTTCGAGGCTCGCCAAATCATTTTTTTTATGAATGTTTAAGGAGCGGGTCCAGCTCCAGTGAAAGTGCTGAAATAGCACGCTGTGTGCATTCAATAGCACTCTGAGTGCAGTCCCTATGCATGCCCTCAAAAAGTGCTTTATGCAGCACTTCAGTTTTTACAGCGTACAGATGACGTAAAAATAAGACGTCCTCTTGACGTCTTGCGTTGGTGCAAGTTGTCGTCTTATTGACGTAATTACAGGACGTAAAAAAGACGAAAACCACGACGTAAATATCACGTCATTTTTAACACTTCCTGCTATCAGGGATTGTACAGTTTGGGTTGCACATGTGAGGTTCAAATTATTACATAAGTTTAAGATGACGGTCGTTAATACATGTACAGTATATCAACGAAAATGTTTACATGCATGAAAAAATCATCTTATTACTTAACCACTAATATATAACAATGTATAAAACAAACGTTAACTCATAACAGCGTTACTACATTGCCTCAACGGTGTACATCAAAATTTTAACACTGTATTGTTGAAGTAATCAGAACTTGCTTTAATTCGCCTCATTTTGTCATCCAACCTTACTTTTATGAACCTTGTTTGTTATCCATTTGAAATTATCTTTGTCTATCATAATCAAAAGCAACCCGTCTCAAGGGTGAAGTAGGCTTTTTAATATCAAGGGGTCCTTAGGTTCAATTACCTGAATCGCAAATGGCCCTGCTATACACTCTAAAAACTTAAGTGCTGTATTTAGCACTTTTTGAGGGCATGCATAGGGACTGCACTCAGAGTGCTATTGAATGCACACAGCGTGCTATTTCAGCACTTTCACGGGAGCTGGATCGGCTCCTTAAACTGCTAAACATTCATTAAAAAAATCGCGATCTTGGCGAGCCTCGGACCAGGGTTCGCTGATCGAAAATTGCTGGCATTACCGCTAGACTAACTCACATCGTACGATTTAGAGCAGATCATATTACATAGTGAATTCACAACACCACATAGTTCATGTTATCTACTTGACTCCCATGACTAAACTGGACTGCAATAAGCATTCGTTAGTCTATCGGTAACGTCAGCGCCTCTCAGTCAGTGGAACCTGGTTCGAGGCTCGCCACGGTCACATTTGTTTTTGCTGGAAAATTAGCACACAAGTGCTAAAACAGCATTTCAGGTGCAGTCACTATACATGCCCCTAAAAATTACCACTTTAGTTTTTTACAGTGTAATACCACAGTCACACCGATAAGACCGACACCAAACCGACAACAGACGGAACAAAAAATTACATTGCCACCAAAGGCCAAGAGTCGGTCGGTTTGGAGTCGGTATAGTGTCGGTTTGGCCGTGTGACTGTGGAATATTCAGGTACGCAGGATAGAGCAAGCGAGCATGTTGCCTTCACCAGTGCAGGTGCTACCATTCATGCAATGTTTATTATGACATTCATTGATATCTAAAAGCGATATATTAAAAATCAACATAATTTTCTGCAAGATATAAGACATATATTGTGGAGGCAAAACGATTTCTGTATTAAATAAAACCCCGGTGCCTTACGTGAAATATTTTTTTAATCCATCAGTGGAATAGGTGCCTTCATCACAGATTTTTATTTTTTTTACATTAATCAAATTTAATTTGAAAGAGAACATGGATTCAAAATTAATTGGAACGCAAAACGTACGATAAACGTAAAACTTACTATAGAAGGAAGGTAAAATAACAATAGATATAACTCGACCCTCACCCTCGAACAAGTGGAAGCCCCCGGGTCGGCTAAAGCCCCCTGGTAGGATATACGTCTTTGGCCACGCATATGGTGATCCTTCTTTGACCCCAATACCGTCGAAGCTCCAGTCGGTCCACATTATAGTCCCACGATGGAAGACAATATCGAATGGATGGATGGCACCATGCGAACCATCTAGTAGGAGTTTCCGGTCACCACCATAGATGTCTGAGGATTCGATCCTGTCAAGGTTAGCATCGCACCAATAAAGTCGTGATTCTGAACAGAAATTAAACAAATTACAAATTTGTGTTCTTCACGTTCATGGTTTAGAGTATGTTAGAGTAATATTAATCAACGATACACAAAAATTTTGGATCCTGTCTTGTTGTAAATAATGGACAGACATACTTATTCATTTTCAGTGACACTACATTAGGAAGTTGGGCATTTGTACATCCTTTATACTTTTTTGTGCTTTGGCAGTATCACTGGCGTATCAAAATATTTGTTCTGACCGGTAATCTTTAAATCCTTCCTTTCTAAAGGCCCGGTCCCACTAGCCAATGGACACAAACGTATGCAAAAATGACAAAGCGGACGAGCAAAATTTCGGAGGTGGCTCCATCCGTTGTCATCCGCTCCAGAAATGGACAAAATTGACGGAAATTTGCGAAAAACAGAACGGAAAGGAACGGACGCGGGTAGTATGTAGCGGGGATGTAAGAGGATGGAAGTGGATGATAACGGACATATTAGAACGTTTGTTGCTCGTATGTCGCGGATTTACATCGTACACGGCGGAAAGTTCATCCGTTCTAAAAGTTT
Source organism: Heliocidaris erythrogramma (assembly GCA_025617745.1). Lineage (NCBI taxonomy): Eukaryota > Metazoa > Echinodermata > Echinoidea > Camarodonta > Echinometridae > Heliocidaris > Heliocidaris erythrogramma. The sequence goes on along the minus strand of CM046859.1, from coordinate 34,024,814 downwards.
TGTGCAGCTCAAAACTTTTTGCGAGGATGAAATCACAGTGGACGGATGCTCGATGGATAGAGCGTATGGAACACTATGCAATGAGTACACAACGGATGCATAGCGTTTTTCCAGCGGATGGCAAGATTTTTTTACGTTTTACATCCTCTTTGCATCCGTAAGTGCAGTGGGACCGGGCCTTTACAATGCACGCATAATTACATCACTACAGATAGAAAACAGATGTGGTGACACGACGTAGCCTTACCAAACTCATCTCTTGATTTCTGTCCATTCGTTTGTCACCCGAACTATCCAGATGGCAGCCTTTTAATTCCAGTCCATGATATTTTCAATAACTTTTCAAACACTTCAAATCGGTGTCTCACTGGGGGAAATTAAGAGCATAACAAACTTACCTTCTGTATCATGCGTGATACCGTTTGGCCAGCCGAGACCTGTATCTATAATAACTTGCCGATTCTGGCCGTTGAGGTCGCACATTTCTATTTTTGGAGAATTTCCCCATTCCGTCCAATAAAGCATTCTGAAATAAGATAAGGGTAAGTTGTAACCGTGCTATTTATTTTATGAATGAATTCATGGACATCATTTTTTACATTAACCCATTGCCTACGGGAACCCGGTGCTCCCTGTATTAACCCTATGGGAATGGGAGAATCCAGTAGACAACGGGTTGAATTGCCGTAACAAGAACAACAACAACAAAAAAAAACCACTCTCATAATTATATACTTTACTTGTCTAATCGTTAAAATAAGTACATTCAAAGTCGTAAATCCGATTCATTATACGACGACAGACGTGGCTCCAAAGCAGGGGCGGCGGAGTGTTTTTCAAAGTGGGGGGGGGGGGGGGGGGGAGGCGCACCACAACTTTGGGGGAAACAAGGCACCTACAAACAAGGCGGAAAATGCCACTTTGAAACATTAATATACCGCTACATTTTGATTTCGAGGATAATTTTCGACAACTTATTGTTTGTCTTAACATGGTTCTAGATTTAAAAAAAACAACACAAAAAACTACTTTGAAGTTGAGTGTAATCGCTGATTATTCATTTACGAGAAAGCGAAGCAAGCGAGCAAAATATTTTTGAATAGCAGCTATTTTCTTAATGTAATAAGACAGTGGTAAATGCGAGGGAGCGTAGCGAGCGAGCTTTGGGGGAAAAAAATAAAAACAATTGTCCTCCTTCCTGTTATGATTTAGGGGTACTGCTCATTCTTTTATAATTTAGGGAATTGTGCCCCTCCTACTCCTGCTCCACTGCCTCTCATTGTGCTGATATCAGTAGGGGAATCTATAGTATTATTATGAAGCCTCTTTGATTATTTGTAGCTAGGTAAACTCTTTTGCGGACTTTAGGGCACAGTTTGTAAGCGACATCGGAGTATGTACGGACAGTATATATACAGGTATATATGTAGGGCACTTATCAGAAGACAAAAGGGGGCACTTATCAAAAGGGGAAATAATAGAAAGAAATAAGGGCACTGGTCAGAAGTAAAATGGGCACTTATAAAGAGGCATTTATCAGAGGTGAAAAGGGCACTTATCATAAGGAAAAATGCACTATTAGAACGGAAAATGGGCACCAATCAGACGAAAACAGGGACACTTGTCGGATTTCAAAGGGGACATTTATCTGAACTCAAAAGGGGCACTTATCGGAAGGGCACGCATAAGAAAAAAAGGGGCAATCATACAAAGAAAAAGGGTCACTTATCAGAGGTGAAAAGGGCACTTACAAGAAGGGAAAATTGTACTATTAGAACTGAAAATTGGCAGTAATCAGACGAAAAACAAAGGCACAGATTTCAAAAGGGGCAGTAATGTCTGAGGATCAAGGGGGCACTTATCAGAAGGTGAAAAGAGCATATATCAGAAAGAATAAGGGGCGCAGTTATACGAAGGAAAATGGGCACTTATCAGAAGTGACAAAAGGCACTTACAGAAGAAAAATTGCACTATTAGAACGGGAAATGGGCATTAGACGAAAAAAGGGCAATTGTTAGATTTCATTAGAGGCAGTAATGTCATCATAAGGTGAAAAAGGGCACTTATCATAAAGCAAAGGGGTACAATCCGATGAAAAGGGGGCACTTATCAGTTATTAAACGGGGCACTTTGGGGGTATTTGAAAAGTACGCCGCCTCTGCTCCGAAGGGTCATACGCGAGATGTAATTATCAAACATTAATGATTACGCAAACATACGGTAGGATGTTCTTTTATGAGCTATGTATACCACGTTTCTTTGTTAAGTATAAAGAAATGCCCTACTGGTGGTCAAGTTTATAATTATTGTTTTACAAAGTACTTGGCCGCCAATATAGTGTTCTGGCTACAAGATGCGGTTCAATTATTTTTTTATAGTAGTAGCTAGTAGTAGTAGCTAGGCTTATGCAGCCTGCGAAAACACAAGGGCCAAATATATTAACTTGATAAACCAAAGAGCAATCTGTAGTTCCTGAGACAATTCATGTTATTCCATACATTTTTTTTTACACACAATTGTGTCTTCAGAGTTTTAAAATCCTTCTTTTCTGAAATGACCTGATAGGGAAAAAATACTATTCATAGTTAATCATAAATTAAGGGTTAAACCTGTTCGTTGTTACGATGATTATTGCTCTTGGTTTATCCAGGTTCGATAGTAGGTTGCGTCTGCCTGTGCCATTGGGATAAACTGCATCTATATTGCTGTGGAATGCATCTGTCCAGTATATGGTCCTTGTCTGAACATCAAAGTACAGTCCATCAGGTGCTGATAATTAAAGATAATTATAATATGATATATGATGTTCACATCTCAAAATTAAGTGCTTTTATTCACATGGTGGTTAGTTATGATGATTTTGATGTGTTTATATTTTGGAGGTCAAATTTTATTTAATTCTAAAGTTGTGAAGAGTTGCCTTTATATCCCTCATCGTAAGATTGTTGCATTAAGAGTGTACACAACAACAAATTGGATAGCTTTACCAGAAAAGCCGTTTCTTGCCGTCTAGTTAATTTTTCCTACTGACGTCATCGAATATTTCTTTTTTTCCCCCAACATCAGAGGGAAAATAATTATGAACTATTCTATGACGCATAGGCCTGGGACCCCTTCAAAAACGCTGAGGACCTTCTTTTTTTTTCTTTTTTTTTTTGCTTGTTAGAGATTTTTGGCCTTAAAAAGAGACACTGAAATGCTGAGGAGCTTTTTTTTTTTTTGGACACTGAAATCCCCCCAATTTTTTTTTGCTTGTCAGAGATTTTTGGACACAGCACCCCCAGTAACAAAATCGTTCCCATGCCCCTGCTATGACGTCAGCGGGAAGACTGACTTGCGACGCGAAACAAAAAAAAAACAGCTGCTCAGCCTGAGCGCGTACTAAATTGTGACGACATTCATTTGCGCTTATCTATTGTTTTAGGCATATCCGCATGCACCGGTGCGTGATGATGTCATCATTACACTTTTGATATCCACGCAAATTCATCCCTTCTTCAAACTGTTTGTGTATACGAGTGCGGTCTATCATACCACACAGTGCAGATGATAATAGATAAGTAGAATTAGGCTTTTGATCAAGATGACGGATATAAACCAAATATATACTGCTACATTCGAGTCTATGGTTAAACTATGGTACCCTCGGTGACATCAAGACGACCAATTCCTTCGGGGCTGCATGCGCCCCACATGAAAATAGTCTTGGTTCACGTCACCTCGGTGAACATATTTCCAACCAGACCCTCAATATAATGTCCACAGTATATCGAAGGAAATGCTCGTCTATTCCCGTTAAAAGAGAACGAAATACAGTAAGAAAGTAAAGAAAGAAAGAGCGAATCAACGGGAGGGGGTGGCATGTAACTGGAAATATTTCAAAGATGTAACTAGAAATGCCCATTGCAATGCGAATGTATCCCCCGGCACTGGTAGCGATTCGAAGGAGGGAAAAAACCTCCCCCTCCATTCCCTCAAACAAAAGGATGGCGTAGAGATTGCCGCCATTGGCCCGGACTATTGTCAACACTAGGAGCAGCATCACCAAAACAATGTGTGTAGATCAGAGTATAATGCATCTCTATAGAAAATTCGAAAGAAATCTGTCAAGAAATGTGACCTCAGAGCGAACACAAGATATGCATTAAAATATCACCTTTGACCCTATGAAAGACGGAACACTGGGGGCAGCATCACCAAAAACTGTAGAGGTCTAGAGTAATCTATGATGGACCTCCATACAAAATCTGAAAGAAATCCGTCAAGAAATGTAGAAGTTAGAGCGCACAAAAGTATGACATTTGACCCTATAAAGGACGAAACAATGAGGGTAGCATCACCAAAAAGTAAAAATGTGTAGATTATACCAAGTTACATCTCCATACAAAATTTGAATGAAATCCATCCAGAAATGTGGTCTGCAGAGTGCACCCACGCCATCCTCCAAAGTTCAATTCAATTTTTTCAATTCAATTTTATTTTCATTTCCATTAGAAAGGTACATATCAAAGTGCATTTTAACAAAATAACACGATAACCAATAATTATGACAATTAAATAAATGGAAAATAACAGTATTATAATTAAGAGGAAAAAAAAAACATTGCAGTTTTTTTTCTTCTATTATGAAGTATGATCTTTGACCCTATAAAAGACGGGACACTGGTGGTAGCATCACAAAAAAACTATAGGTTTGTAGATTTTACCAAGATACACCTCCATACAAAATTTGAACGAAATCTGTCAAGAAATGCAGAAGTAAAAGTGCACTCACTCCATTCTCCAAATTATGACCTTTGACCCTATAAAAGACGGAACACTGGGGGCAGCATCAACAGAAATTATAGGTGTCCAGATTTTACCAAGATACACCCAATATACACGCACACAAGAATATGACGCGGCGGCGGCGGAACGCAGCTGAATCCAAAGTATCCTCCGGCATTCTGCCGGGGGATACAATTAAAGATATCAAGTTTAATCAGGGAATATGGTTGTCGGTATCTGTTAATCTCCCTCGTTTAATATTATCACTATGTTGTGGCTGATGAAACAAAATAAATTTTGCTAAAATACCATAATTTATAATGAAAAGCTGTCAAGCAAAGTATAGAATATCTTATGCACAACGATGAAACTGCAAACACGTGGTAAAACAAATAATTAAAAAATGGGACCCACTTACTTCCGAGCCCAGAAACAACTGTCCGCTGATTAGTCCCATCGATTAGTGCCGAGCTTATCGTACCCTCGTGAATATCTGTCCAGTAAACGGTGCCGTCCACGGGGTCGTAGTCCACAGCCACGGGAGCGTGTATACCCGTCAGGGGCAACTGGATTAAAGTGAGGTTTGTCGCTGTCGCCATGAATATCACACCAATGTCCAAATCGGTAACCAAGACCAGGGAATCTGTACTTGCATTCAAAGGATATTTGATGCAGACAATATATCTTCTTCATTTTAAATTGTGAACTACCAGTGGTATTAATAATTTGCGCCTTGAGCATCTAATCAGGATGGAAAAGTGCGCTATACAAGTCACAAGTCACATGTGTTGTTATTAATGGCACACTGACACTAGCTAACGTGGTGAATAATCTATTTTAAAAATATATAATAAGTTTAGTTAACACACTGGGGACGAAAGCTCTGGTAAAAAAGTACAACTCACATACCACGTAGCGATTATCTCACTCCAGACAAAGAATTACACAAGGGACTCTGTATGCGGTTTTCCGTGGTTTAATTATTTGTCCGAAATGCATGTCCAAAAGAGATATTCAAAGCACAAATTATGTCAAAATGTGAGCTTTCGTAAAGCAAAGCTGAAATTTATATATTCTTGAACAGGCATTCAAATATCAAAACATAACGTAATACATGCAATTATGTGAAGACCTCCTGAGATATGTGATAGGAGCCCATGCTCTTCATATAAAGTGTACCGATTTCCTTCATTTCATACAAAACCTCAGAATACCGCTCCAGAGGAACGGGTCTTTGTTAGACCGCGCTAACGAAGTAAGTGTGAATGCTAGAATGGACCAGTTTGTTACCATTTCACATATGTTGATACCATTTTTGTAATTATCATATTTAGTATCAAAGATATGTTTTTTTTTAATCATTGAAGTCATTAATATTCTGACCTGGTTCATCAGAAATGCAGTCTGCTTCATCCAGCCCCTGTTCACAGTCTACAAGTCCATCACATCGCCATGATATAGGTATGCAGGCTGTACCGTTACATGCGAACTCGTCCTCGAGACAGTCTTCTCCAGCTTGCCTTTCGTAAGCCTCACCTGAAAGTAAGGAAATACCATTATGTTTATTGAAAATGGTGTGGTTGTTCTACGGTTTCAACATAAACCCCGCATGTACGCATATAATAGTAACGTAATAAAATAGTAGGGCCTCTGCCTTATTATAAATCATTTGTATTTTTCATGTCTAGTGACCTCTTCATTGTATAGGTTCTCTTAGATCTGTTTGATTCTTTCGGTTTATTAAGTTGATACCTATTCCACAGTGTAGTTTAAATGAACTCTTATTTTCATCTTCCATTGTCCGAGAAAACCAGTGATAAGACTAAACCAAACTGATACCGATTTGCTGTGCTTCCTTGGGATACTCCTCTTGTATGATATTCAAATACATCAAATTTCCTGATTGACAGTTAAGTTTAGGACTATTGTCACATTTTGATCATTCTTTCTAAGGGACGATCAATGAAGAGATAAAAGATTTTGATAAATGGTTACTTGCCGTAGTAAACATATATTCCTCTTGCTTTCTTAAAATGTTGCAATCTCGTAATTCCAGTTGAGGGACCTCCTCTCTTCGCGATAAATCCAATTCCGTAGTGCGAGCTGTCGTCCGTCCAGAGGGCAGTTCCTCGATACCATTCTACATCTACTGGCTCGGTGATCTGGTATTGAAGGAGAATTTCCTGGTCTTCACCCAACGATCCACAAGACTCCAGTGTTTGTTTGATCTCATCCAACAGAAAGAGGCGCGATCCTATAGGAACACACGGAAGTAATGATCAATTATTTATAAATCATCATGATTATATAAGGGGGGAAGGGAGAAATAAAGGAAGAACAAGACAGAGAGAGAGAGAGAGAGAGATGGAGATTGAGATGCGGAAAGACGGAAAGAACATACTCATTATGGTACTCGAAATAATGCAACATACATGACAATAATTATGTTTAAAGCGACCACGCATTGAAAATCGTGAAATCGACGTATAATCATCATGAAAGCTGAGAACCTACTGAACACGATCATGTACATTTCAAAGTCGTAACTTGGCCTCAACAAATTTTAGATCAGATGAAAACTTCGCCCACTCATCAGTTTCAGCGAGACACTCGACGGCTAAATATCCACAGGCTGATTTGATGACGTCACGCGAGTGTCTGTTTCGCTAGCAGACTACTGCTAGGCCGCCCCGCCCGGTGCACAAGTAGTATGATACGAGCGCTAATGGGCCTTTTTTTGGTGAATCAAATTTGTGTGTGAAATAGTTTCGTATGATTATTAGAAAATAAACACAACAGTAGGCATCTAGTTCAAACGTGTCACTTTTAATTTAGTATTCACTTTTGTCTAAAATTCACTGACAAACAAATTAAATTCATTATAAAATTTCCCGGGTTTGTCATCCGATTTCGAAGTGCATGATACGATGTGGGAATATGTGTGTGGTGGAGGGTACTGGTGATCACTGATGGTGGGGGCACGGCACGATGCGATGTAGTACTTTTTATGTTTCTCGACCAAATTTCCAATTATGACGTAAAGGCTACTATATTTATATATATTATATTGTATTATGGTGGGGTTTTTTGTATTTTCACTTCATTGTGGCCTTTTCTTGTATACTATACGGCACAATCGTCATCGCAATCCCCTTGCTGCCGAGCTGCAAGTGGCTGTGTGGACGACCGGAAGAGTGTGTGTGTTGTGTCCCAGGTCGAAATTCCCATAGAAACCAGTAGAAACCAGTAGTGACCGTCTACTGGTTTCTATTGTGATTTAAAAGACCAGTAGAGACTATTGGTGAACCAATAACTTTTAAACTGTTAAAAGCCATTAGAGTCAATTGGTTGAGGAGACAAGTAAAGACCAATAAAAACCAGTTGCATTTAATGGTTTTTAGCAAGTTGGTCAAGTCAAACCAGTAGAAACCACTAGAAACCATTAAAGTCTTATGGTTACAGCCCTATAGCTAGAAGGTCCGATAGTTAGCGGGTCCGATAGACCGACACCCAATAGATCGAAGGTTCGATAGACCGAATGTACGAGAGGGTCCGATAGTCCGAAGGTCCTATAGATCGAATGTCTAGCGGGGTCCGATAGTCAGAAGGTCCGATAGATAGAAGGTTCGATAGACCGAATCGGCAAAAGGTTCCGATAGTCCGAAGGTTCAGTAAGGGTCCGATAGTTAGAAGGTCCGATAGAACGACAATAACGTAAAAAAGGTAAAATAAGTGGATACAATAAGTTTTTAATAGTTTTATCTCATAAAAGGACAACAAAAGATTCTGACCAATAAAAATGAAATTCTTTCAATTATGCCCTACCACCTTCGGGGGGGGGGGGGGTGTTTCCATTTTTTTTTTAGGGTTGTCAGGTGATATTTTGATAATTCGAGAATAGTCGGATACCTCACTGCCCGAATATTATTATATTCGGGCTTCTTGTTGCTGCAGGACGTAAGAGGTGCTTGCTCCAAGAAACAATCTAGGCCTAGTTTCTTGATTGTATGAGCGAGCAAAGCGAGCGAACGAGAGAGAGAAAAAAGGAGAAGAATTTTGTATCCTGAGAATAATTATGTTCTAGCGTATTGTTATTCCGTTCTCATATTGGGAAGAGTCTATTGTCACAGGCCATTATTTCTGAAGCCCCTTTAGGTCAACTCGCTACTCGGTTTCTTTCAGTTAGGTTGCTAACATTCTTTGAGTAGAAAAATAGCATAACATTAGCTAGAGATTCAAGATGTAAACCAAATAACTTCCGTAAGCATATGACTTATTAATATAATTGGCATTGGTTTATATACATAAATATGGCGATTATATTAATAACTAATATCAATAATGAAAATATAATGGGCATTGGTAAATAACCCTAATAATGCTAGAGAGCGAAGTTTTTGAATTTTTCTTTTCTTCTCTTTCCTTTCTGATTTCTTCTTTTCTTTTTCTCTTCTTTTCCTTTCTTTTCTTTCCTTCTTTCCTTTTCAACCTCTTCCTTTTTTGCTTTTTCTTTGCTTGGAACCCCCTTTTCAGGCATGAAAAGTGGGAGGGGAGGGTATTCCCGCCCCCTCCCACATTTGAAAACATCTGAAAACATAACGCCCCCACTTATTTTAACCACTTATTTTTTACCCACTTTTCATTTTATCCACTATTTACCCTTTTTACGTATTTATTGTCGGTCTATTGGATCCCTACTGAACCTTCGGACTATCGGACCCTTTTGCCGATTCGGTCAATAGAACCTTCTGTCTATTGGACCCTCATGTACATTCGGACTATCGAACCTTCTATCTATCGGACCTTCTGACTATCCGACCCGTTGGTCATTCGATCTATAGAACCTTCGGACTATTGGACCCTCCTGCCGATTCGGTCTATAGAACCTTCTGTCTACTGGACCCTCTCGTACATTCGGTCTATCGAACCTTCTATCTATTGGGCGTCGGTTTATCGGACCCGCTATCTATCGGACCTTCTAGCTATAGGGATGACCCCGGTTCTGAAGACCATCAAATACCATTAGAAACTAGTCAATTCTAATGGTTTCAGCAGGGTGTTAAAAAAAATAAGTCAAACCAGTAGAAAACAGTAAAGTCTAATGGTTCTAAAGACCAGTAAACACCATTAGAAACCAGTCAAGTCTAATGGTTTAAACAGAGTGTTAAAAACACTAAGTCAAACCTGTACAAACAACTAGAAACCAGTAAAGTCTAATCGTTCTGAAACCATTAAATACCATTAGAAACCAGTCAAGTCTAATGGTTTCAGCAGCGTGTTAAAACATCTAAGTCAAACCAGTAAAAAACAGTACAAACCAATAGGAAATTGTATTGAAACCAATAGCAGACCAGTAGGATTTTCTACTGGAACCCGTATGGGATAAGTAGGAATCCAGTAGAAATCCTGGCTGAAACCATTAGAGATTTCTACTAATGGTTTTAGAAGTGATTCCTACTGGTCTCCTAATGGTTCTAGTAGGTTTACAGTAGAATTCCTGGATGATACGATTACAAATTTATATTGAAACCATTAGAAATTTCTTTTAAACCATTATAAATTTCTTGGAAACCATTAGAAATTTCTACTGGAATCCTAATGGTTTTAGAAGTGATTCCTTCTGGTCTCCGAAATGGTCCTAGTAGGTTTTTCTCCTATTTTCTATTGGTTCCAGTAGAAACTTATACTGGTTTTCTACTGGTTTGTAATGGTCCCAGTAGAGATTTCTTCTGGTTTTCTAATGGAGCCATTAAAAATAATTCTACTTGTTTCTACTGGTTAGGGGGTTCACTTTCCATATTCAAACCAGTAGATATTGACCAGTAAAAAACAGTACAAACCAATAGCTAATTGACCAGTAGAAACCAGCAGTAATTTTCTACTGTTTTTTTTTTAGGGGGGGGGGGGGATTTTCGACCTGGGGTGTATGTACGCGATATTCTACTGCTGGTAATTTTTTTGTATAGCTCGTCGATAATTAAATTAGCAGTATTAATTTCCATCAAAAATATTTTACTCTTCCAGTGTAAGTATACATATTCCAAACGTTTTGTTGGTTAATCTAATGTGTCAAATTTGAGAATGGAGAGTGACCGGGAATGTGAAGTAGAAACTGCGAAGAAAAAGAAATTGTTAAAGAGGAAGGCTGACCGACGGGGCAAGCGATGCATGGTCTACGGCTGTAGCAACACAGCGGCTTCATTGGGCATATGATGGCGATGCACACTATGCCTGCAGCAGCGTTTCCAGCAGGTACTCGAACTGCAGCATTTTTTTCATGAAATTCATCTCCAAGTTCGCCCAAATCTCCTTCATCGTTGTCACTGGAATCGTCTGAAAAACCGGTTTCTTCATCTTCATTGTTAATCTCTTCAAAGCTGAGCTCGAGGTCGTTTTCTTCCATTGTTTACTAGACAACGAACGCGAGCAATCTTCAGAAAATGTATTGTACCGGTACATGTACATGTATTTGTAAAACTGCACAATGCGTGTGAATAGTTAGGTTTTATATAGCGTCGTGATTGCGAGGGCACTCCTGCTGCTCGAAAGACACTCGTATGACGTCATCCATATCGGGTCGATCCCATTCTGGTGTACATCGGCGATCTGAGAGGCAGGTGAATAGTGGCCTTTTGATCAGTTTTTCTCTCTCACCATCGATATCAGAGACTCCAAGAAGGCATATTCCTAAAGAATGCGTGGTCGCTTTAAAAAGAGGAGGAATGAGTACATGTGGAAAGAATAGTTACGAAATGCATGATAAAATTAAGACCACCTCTTTGTCCTCGCGTCTATAAACTGACTGTATATGATGGACCTCCGTCATTATTCACTCACCAACCCCTACGCACAAACCTGGGTGCTCCCTCCCGTACACACACACACGCGCGCGCGCGCGCGCCCACACAGGTACGCTTGTGTGTCTTTCCCTTTGTTCTCTCTATTGTTCAAATAGCCACACAAGCAGCAAAAAAAGCCACACAAGCCTGACGGAATAAAGGCATCTATTGTGTTTGACTGTCCATTTAATCACACAAGTATACCTCTGTTGGTACACACATACGCCCACACATACGCTTTACAGTACATTATTAGTGCAGTCATATAATCCAACACTATAGGAGAACGAGCGTCAAAATTCATTAATACCGCACCATGGCCATAAAGTGAAATAGGGAATAAAGTAATATAAGTTGCTGTTAAAACTCATACATAAATGCAATCAAGTTTTAAAGAGAATTTAAATTTTGGAAATCCATCAATGCCTAATTTGAAACCATACTCACCATGACGATCAAATGCCATACTTGATGGCGATAACAAGGATGGTTTCTCAATCGTCTCTATAATGGTGCTATTGCCTTCCATCCGCAAAAGTGTTGGAAATATTCCATTCTCGAATGCATAGATGTCTCTGGAAAATAATAATCTTACAAGGTTAGAAAAACAAAACACAGCTAACTATGCTTGTTTGTAGCTGATATATCACCAAACTAGAATCTACAATGGAAAGCTTTCTGGCTTTTGTTTGCTTGACCAATTTTTGTTTTAACATTCCTAAAGTCAATAGTCCAGTATAGCCAGTTAGTCAAACAAAGCTTCATAATGTACTCCCATACATGTATATCAATTGGGATTCAGGTTACTTTTATAGCTTTGTTTCATGTGTTCATGATTTTAAATGATATCGATTGAGCTTAAACAGTTGTACTGGTCTTAATCATAAAAAAATAGTGTCTGGGTTCATAATGTCTAAATGAAAACAATCAATTAGTACGATTTTATATTATGATTCTAGGTTCTGACCTAGCCCTATAATTAGCTTTAATAATAACCAAACTAAAAGAAATATGATATTAATAAAAGCAAGTGATATTATGAAGCTGAGGGATCGCAGGTGTTAGTTTGTTATAACGCTGGCAATCAATCAGTTAGTAAGATTCTATATAGTTCTAGGTTATGACCTCGCCCTATGATTACGAACGTTACTATTAAATAAACAGAGCATGACAACATATAATATTAATTAAAAACAAGTTAGTTTATAACGCAAGAAATGTTATTACGTGCTCGGATGTAGGCATACAGACGTCAGAGCTTTGGCGCCATCATAAATGCTAATGGGTGATGAGTTGTAGCCTTGTTGGATTACCAAATTAGTCTGAGATGCAATGTAGCCCAGGATTTGATACTGGCTATGAATGGTGAGATCGCTGAAATCTATTGAGATTGAGAATAATAAGTACGGACCAATGAGAATGCACAAAATAATGCTTACACCGGCAGAGGAATATAATCACAAGATACGAGCCTTAAAAAGATACATTGCTGTTATACATGCATATACTGCACAAGCCATGCTTACTGTATATTTTTTTTTTCCGTTAGGTGATTACATACAATACTTTTACATTTTTAAAATAAGATAAACTTTTTAATGTGTCCAACAACATCTAATGCTTACCCGAAAAGGTACTTTCAATTATAATGTGATCAGAGCCATTCCGAAATGCACGGTTAATTGTACCGCTTTCAGCATCAATCCAAAATATCAAGTCTTCCTGCGGGCTATATGCCACAGCTACAGGACGGAGCAGGTTCGGGATTGGAAGAGGGGTGAAATCTAGGGAGTCCGCACTGCTCTCAAGGATAGCTCCAGCTTCCTCATCACAGACGAAAATCAACGGTGCATATTTCGATCCTTAGTAGAGAGAGAGATAAAGTAAATTTTTAATTACATGTACCATAACTACAGGGAACACATTTTCAGACATTTGTGGAAGCTATAAGTCTGTTTTTTTTTTAACAAGGTGTTTTTTAAATTATATTATATTTTAAAAAAAAATTACAAATGAAGTTAAAAATTTGATACAAAATTGCAAATAAATGTTTAACATAGACAAAATTACCAGTAAAATTTCACATTTCATACAGGCATAAGTGCAAATAAATATTCACATTAACATAACAGCAAGTAATAAAGTTTCACATTTCATACAAAATTATGATAAATTTTTCTCATCAACAGAAATGCAAATATTTACAAGTTATACCTTAGCATAATAAATGATAGGCATAATAATACAGTAATCAAGAGAAAAATTTCATATATATAATGTACACTTCTACTTCTGTCTAGAGAGAAAAGAATTATAAGGGGGAAAAAAGAAGAAGAAAGTGGAGCGGGGGTGTTGTAACCCCCCACCCCCCAAAAAAACAAAACAAAACAAAACAAAACAACAAAAAACAAACAAAACAAAACAAAAACAAAAACAAAAACAAAAACAAAAAACAACAAGAAAAACAAACAAACAAATAAAAAAAAGTTGGTATTGATATCGATGTACTCACTAAAATGTACAGGGGTGGAAATCCGTTTTCTGTAGAGTTTAACTAGGGACCATTTCGTTTGGAGTGGAAAGCCACTCTGAAAATAGTGAAATCTACTTTTAAAAGAGTAATTCAATCATTACTTTGGAATCGATTCAACTCTTTTGAGGAGTGTATTCACCTCCAAATGTACTGATCCTTAAAATGACTGCTAAAAGAGTGGATTTCCTCTATTCTGCATTAAAGTAGAACACTGATGATTTTAAATATTGGCTTAATACTTATTATTGCATAGATGGCATAAATTAAACAAGGTTATCCAAATTTAAAGCTTGGAAACATTTGAATTAATGATTATTATCAATTATAAAACGGTAAAATACAGCCCCCGATATAGCAGCTGAAAAGCTCCTTGAACGCTGCTGAGATGTGTGACGACACAAGAGGGGCGAGTCCTGTCTAAGCAGACGATGTCCCATAACATTATACACATTTTTCAGTGCCTGTTTTGTCATCTCCTCTTCACTTATTTCTCTTACTTGACTAGCGTCAGTCTTAATGTTAGTCTGTTGCCTCACTCTTAACTTCGTGTATGGTATTATTTTGATGAAAAATGCAGCGTTAAAAAAATAAAGGAATCAGTCACTTGTAAACAAAATAAGACGCCATTGTATTTTCAGCTGCTTGCACCGCGGCATGTTCGGCGTTTCAAGAGGGAACGAATACCATCCAGCTATTATTCGCAGGGCTTTTCAATTTGAAAATGGGGTTTATTTCATTGATCATTGACCCTTCTCCTGTGTATTTACAATCAAACGGTTTTAGTTATCAGAATCAGTTCACTTTCCCTTTTCGAATGGTGTGAAATAAAGTCATGTTTAAATGTACCAAACTCTTTATAATTTGATAAATAATTGCATTGCAATTACGTTCATTCATTATAGGACGTCGTCTGCTTAAGCAGGATCGATCCCTCGTATGACGACATCAAAACATCGCTATATTTCTGGCGAATCCTCGGATATTCCACATGCTGAGAAGAGCTTTTATTTATGTTGTTTTTATAATCATCATATACGCAGTTGACATAAAACTTATACGATTGCCATCTGTAAGCTTCCCAATTTCTAGTGATACATTAATTGCCATATTTGTGATTTTCTTGAGTGTTCTACTTTAAGAGAGTTTGTGTATACATGTTTGTGTACACATGTATATTTACATAATTATGTTTATTATGACAAAGAAGGTGTCTACATATGGTTAATGCATTTACAGCCATATGCATCGAGGTTTCTCGAAGTTCATACGCTCCTATTGTTTCTTTAGGAACAATATAAATGATACAATATAATACAAATTATTGAAATAGTTATTGAAATACTTTTTTTTTACATATTGGTTAATATGTATACAGTAAACATATTATATGGCTGTGTGTGTGTGTGTGTGTATATATATATATATATATATTCCACTGGATTGGGTATTAGGGAGACAAACAAGTGTCCCCCAAACGAAGATCTAGTGATATATATGTATATACAAACACACACACACACACACCCCCCCCCCCACACACACACACATATATATATATATATATATATATATGTATACACACGTTGCAATGAATAGACTTACTTAAATCACATTTAGATCCACTGAATCCATCAGGGCAGAGACAGATAGAACCACGTTCTGACGGAATGCAGGTGCCTCCGTTCTCACATCTATTGGTGCATACATCTGCGACAAAAGGCGGCAAAATGACATAATAATTTTTTGCCCTCACGTTCTGCGTTCTGGCCTCTTTATGCGCCACTCAAGAATATGCCTGTGTCACAGTATATTTCTTATTACCCTGTCACCTATTGACGATTTAGCCAGCGTATGCCAACGTATCAAAATTTCTCTAAAACGCTGGCATACGCTGATCGAACTATTGATCATTTTTATTCACTTTTGGGTGCCTACATAGCGTATTCATAACGAGTTGGGAGTATAGATAACGTATTAGTAACTGATATAGAAGATTTATACATAACTTATACCAACGAATGCTTAGCGTGTTGCCGACTATCACGTGTCGTAGCCTATAAAATGGCTGCTGCTCGACGATTAGAGAGAATTAAATTGTATTATTTTATATGATTAAAGTATGTTTGTGAAAAAAAATACGAAAAAGTGCTATATAGGAAAAAAATGTTGGTGATAGTACTCAAAAGTGACTATTTAACACGAATCAATAACAACAACTATTCGAATCATAACCGCACTAAACATCGCAGTATCAACATCACCGCGCCGTATCAACATCACTTATCAACATCATCGTCATGCTGAAGAAAACTTTGAAGAACGCTGCCAATACGCCATTATACGATATAGCTGTAAGTTATAAGCACGTTCAGTAAGTTCTATGTTCGTCCGTATTACGTCAAATACATCTACATAAGTCAATATGCATTGGAAATATGTTCGATTTAAGTTACACATAGGTTCAAAGCACGTTACCCATAGGTAAGAAGTAAGTTTTGGGTACGCTAGACATTATCTCGACGTATTTTGACTTATGAGTGTGTGAACTGTATCAAGGATCGCATAGCTTACCTACAACAATGCAAATTGTGCATAGTAATACTAAACATGATAAATAAGACATACCAATTTCTAACAGACCACCTCACTGAATGTATTATGGTGACGATTGCTCGAATCTGTCAACTTGCACATTATTGAGGGCTGCAAACTCGTAGCCTCCCTAATCATTTGGTTAAGTTAATCCATTACAAGTGTCAAATAATGAAATACTACTATACCACATGTGCTGCCACTTTTGTACTTACCTAATTCACATCTTGGCCCAACGAAGCCAAATGGGCAGAAACATTCTATGGACGTAATATGTCGGATACAGGTACCGTTATTTAGACATCCATCTGAGCATACATCTGTATCAAAAATTGACAAAATGGGGGGGGGGGGGGGGGGGGAGATGATCGGCCACAATAAATGACGTTTAGGTGCATGAAAAATATCAGAATCATAACATATTTCATAGGAATCAGTCCCATTCAAAATATCAAGAAAGAACGAGATATTTATCAAGGACAGCAGTGAGGAAACGACAAATACACTGAATAGTTCCTTTTAATGTAATACATACAATGAATGCTAACTTAAGACGAAGACCTTGGTGGTTTCAGGTGCCAAACCATTAAAAAAAATCCATGCAAACTTTTCTAAATTATAAATCCTTACAAAAAAAAATAAAATGGCAAGATCATGTGTTCCGTTTCTATTAGGAACACATAACCCATAGGATCGAGATATTCATGTTGTTTCATTGCATTGTTCTTTTATTTTTTCCTTCCATTTGTTGTTACTGTTAAATGTCAAAATTGTGTTCAATATTCAAACCCAAAATTTTCTCACATTTTTCAGTAATTGTGTTGAATATTAATTATTTATCATATTTATGTGTATTTTTAAAGAGTGCTTTATCATTGAGTTATATAATTAAGTTTTAATATTGCCTTCAATCTTTATCACAAGAAATATTCTATTTTAATAGTAAAGCAGGGATCTCTCAAAGAGCAAGTAACCTAAAGTTAGGCTACCATGTTAAAATAGAATTAAAATAAGTAATAAACAACTTACCCGTGTAAATGTGAACTTCAGTAGGCAAAATAAAGGAACTGTCCAAAACATCAAACACTCCTAAAGGAAAATCTACTAAGACAAGTATTTGGTGAGAGATATCGCTAAAATAGACATCATCGTGATGGAGTGCAATGCCATAAGGGAATAAATCAAGTGCTGCTCCTGCAGTGACTGAAACAATAGTAATGCGATCAGTCATGTTGTCCGGATTTACAGACTCTATTTTGTCCAGAGAATCGTCTGCCCAGTAGAGGCGTTGCTCTGTCAAAAGAAAAGAAAAGAAATGAAATTACAATATAAAATATGATGTGTTATGTACAAACAGGTGTGAACTGATTTGTGACCATGAATATGTTAAATGGTACAATTTATACGAACATACTGCTCTCTCTCTCTCTCTTTCATCAGAAACCACTGGCCGGTCTCCCTGGTCTAGTGGTTAAGACAAGGGCGTCCTAAGCCAGTGACCCGGGTTCGATTCCCGGTCGAGACATTTATTCAACCTGTGCAAAAATTTCTAAAAGGACAAATCTGGGGAACTTTGATTGTACATTACCTAGAGTTTGCCAAAGCTTGTTGTATATGTTATTTCCTAACACTTTTAAATATATATATATTTATACACACTTTTATAGTGCACTCCTTGCAATTTTATATTCTTAATCAGGTTTGTTAAAGCTTTCAACTGATCTTTTTCTCTCTTTTATGCTTTTTGAACTTTTGAACAGTTACCTGCGAAATCGAAGGTTATGCCACTGGGCGATGAGATATCTGTGTCGATGAGAACTCTTTCATCACTCCCATTCGTATTCACGCTTTTGATAGCAGGTAGAATTCCACGTGTTGTTATATAGAGTTTTCTGGTAAATGTAGACATATATTTACATGAATAATTGGTATGAGAAAATCGAATATGGCACATATGTAATAATGTCGTATAGACCAACCTACATAGAATTCGTTTGAATACAAAGACTAGTAGCCTATCTTTCAGTTTGTTCTGTTTACATACATACACATACACATTCACAGATGTAATAATAATAATAATGATAATGATCAATGATAATATTAATAGTAACAAAAACAATGGCCCCATATCCGCTTGAAATCAAGTGCTCAATCCCCACCATTGTAAAAGCTGAAATCACATCAAATCACTGACACAAAAGTATAACATCAAAAAGGAAATAAAAAAATAAAAACAATTAATTGCACGCCAAATCGAACACATATTATTTCTGAACACTTCATCTGATCTAATCTCTCAGAGGTGAGCATTCCACAGGGAAGGTTATGTATAAGCAAAGCTCTTCCTTTTAATTCAGCGTGTTTTTTAGGGTAAATATCTAAACGGAATATCATGATTTATCAAAGTGATACTGTACTGTAAGGCAGAGCCATGCAATCATGAAATAAGAGCAGAATAATTCAACTCTTTCAGTGCCAAACTGGTGATAGACTGCAGATAGACTTATCATTTTAATTCACCAATTGCTCGACCACAGGAAAGGTATGTGGTGGTCAATGTATATCATCCTACAAGTTTTGTACACAATGTGAAATAATAGATGATTAATGAAGTGCAGACATTTGAATACTAACTATTGATAACATTTGGTAAAATTTTGAAGAGAGATAAACCCCTTGGCACAGTAAAAGTTAAAAACGATGCGTACTGTAATTCTTTCATGGGCAATCAATGGAGTACTTCTTCTTCTTCTTTTGTTTTTCTTCTTCATCTTCTTCTTCTTTTTCTGTTTTATCTTCTTCTTTTTCTTTTTCTTCTTTTTTTCGTATGAGCTATGCAATTTGTTCCAGACGTTGCAGCCACCTCACTGTGTCGGGGTTAGTGTTTGTCAGATCAAGGATTATGTTTTCCGATGGGGTGAGGGTAGGGCACTCGTGGATGATGTGGTGTGCTGGCTGGTCAATGTGTCCACAGATACAGGCTCCCAATGGACGCAGTCTCCAAACGGGGCATGTTTTGGTTGAACCGGCCAACTCCAGTTCGAAGCCGATTCAGGGTGAGCCATTCTCTGCGGGCTAGTTGGTAACCACCTGCACAAGGTGGTAACATCGTGTTAGGAGAGACTGTATATTCAGTGGGGCACTGGCCACTGGCAACCTCGCCAGTCAAAAGGACCGCTATTCATAAGGACCGCTATTCATAACCTGTAAGTTCCTATACATAAAGGTCCGCTATACATAAAACGGAAACGGGGTCACTATTCATAACGGCATGAGGACGATTATTCACGAGGACCGCTATTCATAATGTGAGGTGAGGATAGCTATTCCTAATTCACATTGAGGGTCATAACTCATAAGGACCACTATTCATAATATGCATGGGGGTCGTTATTCACATGAAGACGGGGCGCTATTCATAATTCATGGGGGGGGGGGTACTACTCATATGGATCACTATTCATAATACGGAATGAGGGTTGCTATTGATAATGGGAGATGAGGGTCGCTATTGATGATAATAATAATAATAATAATAATAATAATAATGTGATTTATATAGCGCCAAATCCACTCTGTGGAGTGCTCAAGGCGCATTCAATAAGAAAAGTAGCTAAGAAGAGAATAGCAAAGTTTTTAGAAGTTTTTTAAAGGACAATGAGGTCGAACAACTTTTTATGTCTTCAGGTAGGCTATTCCAAAAGGTCGGGCTTGTGTATGAATATGATCGTTGCCCCCAGGTTTTAGATACTTTGGGTATATTGAGAAGGCTAGAAGAGGAAGAACGAAGTGATCTTGTTGGGGTGTAGCGCTTAACAAGTGAAATATTATATTGAGGAGCAGTGCCATGAATACAATGAAAGGTAAGCAGCAGAATCTTAAAGGTGATGCGGTCCTTTACAGGTAGCCAATGTAAGGAGCGTAAAATTGGAGTAATGTGAGTGCGTTTGGAGGATAACGACACAATGCGTGCTGCAGCATTTTGCAGTTTCTGGAGCTTGGATAGTAAAGTCTGGGGTAAATTGACAAGAAGGGCATTTCCAAAATCCAACCGGGATGAAATCAAGGCATGAACTAACTTTTCGGCTGCCGACTTAGACAAATATTTCCTAATAAAACCTATGTTACGCAACTGGTATCTAATTGATCTGCACATGTGTGAAATTTGAATAGACATTGTCATGTGTGAATCAAACATAAAACCGAGGATCGCTATTGATAATACAGAATGAAGGTCGTTATTCATAATATGAATGAGGATCGTTTTCATAATCATATCCATAGCGACCCTCATTTTGTATAATGAATATCGACCCTCTTCTATTATGAGTAGCGACCCTCAATCCGTATTATGAATAACGACCCTCATTTTGTATTATGAATAGCGACCGCCTTCTGCTATTATGAATAGCAGTCCTTATGAATAATGACCCTTAAGAATAACGAGCCTTTTCTCCTTTATGAATAGCGGTCCTTATGAATAGCAGTCCTTATGATTAGCAAGCGGACTCCCTGGCCACTGGGTCTACAGCCAGCCAGCTCTCCATGTATCAAGGATGTTAAAATAGGAGCCGCGAAGGGTTGCCGCATGGCGGGAGAATTAAGGGCAGCGGGAAGGCAGACGTTGGTGAGCTAAGTCTGAGTTCTGAACAAGGTTATGTAGAGGGTGATTAGTGTCCAGCGAAGTCTTGTTCACCGGACTGTAGGTATGGTGCTTTCTGCGCAAACCTGCTGGTGCGTTGCCACCTGGCACTGACGGGAACTCAGATGGAGTGGGCTGCATACAGCCAGTGGGTAATTCCCAGGGTTTCTTTGAGTAATAGGTCGATCTTTATTGTGACTGTGTACGCTCCTGCACTTTGCTGGAGCGGCATAATCTGCAGAGCAGTAAACCAGGGAGAGGACTCCAGTGCGAGGGATACCAGTGTTGACTCCCCAGGATGACCCTGCTAGTGTGCTAGACGACGAAGGAGGTTGTTCCTGGATGAAGTGCTGATATGATGTGAATGTGTTTGTTGGAGAGGAGTTGGAGCGCAGCTGCATCTTGTAATTTTTGTAATCTTGCAAGGTACTTGTGGGGCAAATTGAACAAAGGGCATTTCCAATATCAAGACAAGATGAAATCAAAGCATGGGTTATCTTCTCTGTTTCAACGCAAGTTAGGAATGAATCTTAAATTGTGGAACTGATACGGGACTGATGTACTTACTGAATTGTGCAGATATTGTCATGACTGTCATGTCATGTCATGTCGTGTATACATAAATTATGTGATAACACATTTGTGAATATAAAATTGGAGCATGGTATTGGAAAGGGTATGAGCGTATGGCACATACTCATACTAGACATTGTTATTTCATAATTATTATGTCAATAAACGTCATGAAACTAAAGACTTGATTATAATGAAACACTGGACATGGCAAATGAGCGATGTGGATGATAAGTGTGGATTGAGTATAAAACAATAATAATAATAATAAAATGGTGAAACTTATAGAGCGCACACACCGTCCAAGGACGCTCATGACGCTAGCCCAGCAACAGTTCTCTTTAATCCAGGTATACTACAAATTTATGTTATATTGGATTATTAGTACAAAGACTTAAAAACTTCACAACAAATTCACAACATTTGCATCACCCACTGCGACTCTCAGCTCCACCTGGTGAGGCCTGGTGCCTTGTGGCTTTAACCATGTTAAAGATCACATTGCAAGAAAATTCCATCAAAATAAATATTGGCTTAATACTTATTATTGCATAGATGGCATATATTATACAAGGTTATCCAAATTCAAAGCTTGGAAACATTTGAATTAATGATTATTATCAATTATAAAACGGTAAAATACAGCCCCCGATATAGCAGCTGAAGAGCTCCTTGAACGCTGCTGAGATGTGTGACGACACACGAAGGACCAGTCCTGTCTAAGCAGACGATGTCCCATAACATCTTACACATTTTTCAGTGCCTGTTTTGTCATCTCCCCTTCACTTATCTCTCTTACTTGACTAGCGTCAGTCTTAATGTTAGTCTGTTGCCTCACTCTTAACTTCGTGTATGGTATTATTTTGATGAAAAATGCAGCGTTAAAAAAATAAAGGAATCAGTCACTTGTAAACAAAATAAGAAGCCATTGTATTTTCAGCTGCTTGCACCGGGGCATGTTCGGCGTTTCAAGAGGGAACGAATACAATCTGTGATATTATTCGGAGGGCTTTTCAATTTGAAAATGGGGTTTATTTCATTGATCATTGACCCTTCTCCTGTGTATTTACAATCAAACGGTTTTAGTTATCAGAATCAGTTTCACTTTCCCTTTTAGAATGGTGTGAAATAAGGTCATGTTAAATATACCAAAATCTTTATAATTTGATAAATAATTGCATTGCAATTACGTTCATTCATTATAGGACGTCGTCTGCTTAAGCAGGATCGATCCCTAGTGTGACGACATCAAAACATCGCTATATTTCTGGCGAATCCTCGGATATTCCAGATGCTTAGAAGAGCTTTTATTTATGTTGTTTTTATAATCATGAGATACGCAGTTGACATAAAACTTATACGATTGCCATCTATAAGCTTCCCAGTTTCTAGTGATACATTAATTGCCATATTTGTGATTTTCTTGCAATGTGATCTTTAAAAGAGAGATCTATGGGGAACGTGTTATTAATGACTTGTGTTTTCACTATCATGACTAGAGCACGACCTCTTGCTAGGCAGGAAAAGAGAATAACGACTCAAAATATACAGAGCGTGGCAAAGTATACCCAGCTTTGATAGCTTCTAATTTAAGAAATATAACGAATGTTACCTTGAAATTTATTTCATGGTGAAGAGTAACTTGTTTTCTGAGCAATGGAACCTCATTCATGACTTTTCTGCAACGGATTACTGAGCATTAGGTTTAAAAAATGTCGGCAACATCCCCTACCAAGTTGGGCTGATGCAACGAATACGGGTCAAGCAATATGAATGTGTTGCTTTTAGTCTAAAATCCTTTTAAAAGTTGAATTCTCTTTCGTGTTTCAATGCTTACTTCTTTAAAATGATCCAACGTATCTAAGCTTGCAATCAATATGATAATCTTAATTCATTTTAAGAGCCTTCTAACCTTTTGTCTCATGACACCTATAAAAGATCTGCTCATTTTTTCCATAGCACCATTTTACCTGCATAAGGTGCATAATGCCTAGTTTTACTCGAATAGCACATGAACTCAGAGGTTTGCTGACCTTAAACAATACAATGAAGGAATTACCAAAGTAAATGATGGTAAAATTTCATGAATAAAGGATAGCTTCCCCCAAACTTTGTCCATTTTGACTGACTCAATACAAAGGCTAACCTTGAACAAGGAGGTGGATGAAGCCAAGCTTGTGTCATCATTGAATAGAAAATATCATAACTTTTGCTCGTAAAAGCCTTTTCTTGAGTTTGAGTTGACATTAACACCTTTTCTATTCAATGAACAAGATCTCTTGAAATAACTCAGCAACTGAAATAACAAGTGCATAATTGGATTTAAACCGCATTCGTTGCTTCAGCTTAACCTTGGTACAAGTAGCCTTTAATCAAGGTGGCATGCTGGCCCTTGCTACACAATCATGACAATAGCTTTTTTTCTTTGCTGCTCTAGCTCAAGCTCTGTCGATCCTCGAAACGCGCGGAATAGCCCTGATTGCCAGATGTCGACACGGGGGTCTGTGCAGCAAGACTTCCCGTTCAAAAATAAGAGGACTATTCCACGCGTTTCGAGTATCGACCAGGGATCGAAAGAGCAGCACAATCGCCATGATTAAAGGCTATGGTACTAGCGGATTTTTACAATACTTTTTGAAAAGTATTCATCCGTGATAGCACGGTTATGAGTAAGGTATCATTAGACACAATAAGGTGCTCTTCACTATAAATTAAATTTCAAGCTTATATAGGTATAACTTTTTTAATTACAAGCTACGAAAGTTGGGTATATTTTTTTGATAAGCACTATATAATTATTTTTAAAAAAAGAAGATTTTTAGTAGTATGCACGTTTGACAGCTAGAAAACCGCTTAAATATTTCGAACCTTCAGGGAGACTTATCTTGCTTGTTCGGGTGGCTCTGTAATGGAGCTATAAATTGCATCCCCTATAAAATTAATTTCTTTATATACTATATTATATATGTATATACCTTCTGTTGTAAGAAATGGTTATACCACGTGGGATGGTGAATACGGGATCGAGGATCTCAAGATTAGAACCGTCTAGGTTGGCTCGAGTGAGCTTCCCATTGCTGGCTGACACCCAAAATACTTTGTCTTCCTCGAGATCGAGCACTATTCCGTGTGGAACTAAAAGTTAGGTAAAGTAATAATGTTTGGCATCATAAGAAATGGTAATAAATTTCTTACAAGTATTGAACACAATATTTTGTGAAATAATCTATGGTTAATGAAGTGAAGACATTGAAAAGTAAGCATTGATCACATTTTGGTAGAATTTTGAAGAGAGTTAAGCCCCTTGGCACAGTAAGAGTTAACTATAATTCTATTTGTTTACATACGAAAGGAAATGAGATGATAATGATAGAGCATTGCCTAAATTCCAGTTTTCACACTATCGTTCTGTGGAAAAAATGAAAAAACCTATGTTGCCAATGGCTAACCACAGAGCCAGAGAGACGATTCATAGTTAGCTGTTTCACAGCTCAAATATATACATTATGTTTCCGCCAGTGATTTAGATGTATCACGTTCATTACATTCTTTGACTATTTGTCGTTTTATTGAATTGATGGCAAGATATTGATTACTTATAAAAATCAAAATGTATTCATTTGAATTCAGTCACTCGGTGTTCATGTAATGAGTTGCACATAATTATTCAATATCGGTCGAAAATCATCGGAGTAAAATATATTTTCTAATTGAGTAGAATTAAGTGCAAGTCCGTTTTGTGTCACATTGGGGATTACTAGCGATTGTTAGAGGTTCAACCACTAATTTGGAGTGGTTCCACTTTGAGCTAGGAGTGGATTCAAAAGAAGTGATCCCCTGTATGACTTCTAAAAAGTGGATTTCTACTCCTGGGCACTATTAAGAGCGTATTTTTACCTATTGTTTCATTCGCAATGACATCATCAAATGATCCATTAACAGTAGATCGGTGAATGGTGTGCGTGCTTTCATCACTCCAGTATATCATTTCGTAGCGGTAGTCGTAATCGATACCTATCGGTGCATCGTTGATCGACAAATTCAGAGGTGTGAGAGGGGAGTTGCGGAAAGAGTCCCCGTTTGTCTCCGCTACAAAGATCTGACCGAGACCCCCATCAGCTATGAACAGTTTGTCGGCTGGATAGTGTTAAACATATGGGATTACATGAAAAAGTGTTATATTGCAAAGATGATTTATTACTTCATACACGTTTCGTACTTATATCTGGCGCCGACAATAGGATAGAAAATTAACAATATTCTCAGTGAATGTACTTAGTATGATTATTGACCCAAATTATTATACAATCATTTTAATGAAACTTTGACGGACCGATGCGACTGATTTAATTCTATGAATATACATGAAAAAGTTTATATATATAGATAGAGAGAGAGAGAGAGATACAATGAATCAATTCCAGAGAAGACATTGGTAATGCATTGAATTCCAACTTTTATATTTATTTTCACCAAATTTTCGATCGTCACGGATCTTCCTCAGGGTAATGAACAAAGTGAAATGTGTATGTGAAGCTCTGCTCAGAAAAAGTTGACAATGTAATGGTAACGCGCTTAGTTGCTAGGTAAAAGTTTGAGCGCTTATTTTTTAATGAGCGCAAAATACATAAATTGTGACGTAATAATACAAGCTGACGTGTAGTCTAACATAGCAACACGCACGGTTGGTAGGTGAAAGTTTGAGCGCTTATTTGTCAAGGAGCGCAAAATTCATAAATAGTGACATAATAACAAACTGACATGGCAACACGCGCGGTAGTACAGTTAGCTCGAAGCTTGCGCTTAACCTAATGAGCGTATTAGCCATAAATTCAATTATGACGCAATAATGTATGCAAATGAAAAGTGCATAATAAATAAAACATAAAACATCAAACATATAGATTTTTTTAGGTCATAACCGGTGATCTCTAACAAGTCACATACCGACAAATTAAAGGATTTAGTAAATGGATGTATTCCCACAATAAAGGAAAGGGGCATTAAGTTTCCTCACTTCAACATTCACAGTCTTATATATAAGATGAGCTGAAAATCTTACTTAAAAATGAGCCTTTTGATATAGTATGTTTGAATGAAACACTGTGTGACTCATCAATACCTGACTCTGAACTAAACATAGATGGCTTTGGATTGCTTCGTAAAGACCGAAACAGACATGGTGGTGGCGTTGCTATGTACGTATCCAATAAGTATGATTTCAAGCAAAGGCATGATTTAAACAGTTATGTAATGACTTAGAATGTTTGTGGCTGGAGCTCTGTCATCCCCAGAAATGAATAAAATAAATAAATAAATAAATGACTTTACCTGGAAAATAAAAAACATTACGCACTTTGCTTCTGGCGAGGAAATACATTGATGGCAAAGATACATCGTATATCACAAAAAGTTTATATTTGCTATTCAAATGCAGCGAGGCAATGGTGAGGCATTCGCATGAATGGTAAGCATTATGTCAAAAGCACCCCGCTGTTCATAGGATAAAATGTCACACAGTTTTTTCTATTGTCTGACTTCTATAACGCAAATGTATTTACCAGTTTATTGCTGATACATGTTAGGCGTATGATTTAATCACACTGCAATGTAGATTCGTACACTAATAATTATTTTAAAAGCCTCTACGTGTACAGCCAAGTCATTATATACACTGAACCAAAAAAGTTAGTCCCCCAAGCATTTTTTCACATATCTCCAAATATATTTTGCTGATTTTGATCTCGCAAACGGTAATGAATGCATAATTTTCTTACGCATAATGTGAATGGTAAATGGTTGTCATAGAATTACGTTTTCATCATTAAAAAAAATGTAATTTCTGATACAAAGTGCAAAAAAAGAAAGTTGCACTTGTTATGTAAGTCAGTATTACTGTTGCATTGTTCTTAATAAATCCATTTTTCCCAAAAACATGCATTTTATCTGAAAGAATAGGCCTTTCAATACGAAATTGTTGGCCGGCGCGGCGGAAAGTCGGGCTCGGACATTGGAAGTGGGGCGGGGGGGGGGGGGGGCATTTTTTGTTATCTATTACGTAGCATATAGTCTAAGGAATTCATATCCCAATTAGAAAAAAGTGATTAGTGATTTTATCTCATCATTCAAGTTTTATTTGAAATACAAAGGAATTAAACTATTCAACCTCAAAGATGTCAAGGAAATAAGTGATATGTTGGAGGATTTTTCAGAATGCATAATTATTATAGTTTGAAAGCATTCCCTGTATCCTTTACATTTATGTAAATATGTATGGTATGTAAATGAAACAGAATGATAAATCCTCTTAAAAGAGACAAAGAGAGAAAAAAAAGAAGAGAGTTAAATGAAATAATCCATACTTGTGCTTAAACACTAGACATTTCCGTTAAACCAAATTTCAAAACATTTTGCTGCATCATAGATAAATGAACACAGGGTAGGCATTTCCTTCCCTAAGGTCTAGCTTGTAACAGTTCTTGGTCAAAGATTTTGACATCTTAATCCACGTTTTGTGCCGTTCATAATTTCTTTGTTAAACATGTATGGCGTATATTTAGCATTTTGATTCATATCGTTTTTACTTTTTGTGACTGGCTTAAGCTATTGTTTTGATGAGCTGGGGGAGGGGGGGACTAGGCTATGTTTCAGTTATTTTTAACGGGTTTCCCTCCGAAATGTTTCTGATAGTTAAAATGCTTAGTATATAATCAAGTTCTCCTAAGAAAGTGTAGAAGCTGATATATCCCCAGAAAATAGTATGAAATTTGACATTGTCAAAAGTAAACCTTGATAGATTATCCGCTAAACGATTTTGTATCGTTCTGTAGTATTACTGACTTAACGAGCAAGACAAGCGCAGCCTCCCCCCGCCCTTTGTTCCCAGTATGTTGTATTCTGATTTCAGACTGATAAAAATATTATTTAAGCCAAAAAATGTACGGATGTCATTGTATACTGAATCGAAACTGATTCGGATATTTATCTGTGTGAATATTTTAGCTCTTTGGCAGCTCAGACAGATGGTCATTAGCATTTTGAAGAAAAAAATAACTAAAAAAGGAGTTGCTGATGTCTCTACAGCAACATTTTTTACATTACTTTTTTTTTTAACGGGGTTCCCAACAAAAGCTCCGCTCTTCAGGTTTTCGCCTCCTTTTTTGTAATATTTACTTTATTATTATCAGAAGGAAATACAATCAATTATATGTCTATTATTTGATATTATCATTGTAATGATAATCTATAGAGAAGTTTATTTGTTCATAATACTTACTGCTTTCGACAGCATTCACAATAAAAAGGAGGACCAGCAGTACGAAGCAAATGGCGATTCTGGATGTCGAGATTTCCATTGTCACTGCTTAAGGGAAATCCTGAAACCAACAAAGATGTAAATAATGCATAGTTTAGCATTTAGACATCACTTGGGTCATTGAATGAACACATCTTTTGTTTTACAATTATTTGTTAAATTAACGGGTACATATTGTTTTCGTGCATATAATACATACGACATTTTGGTTTCTCTTATTTCATAATGAAAATTTCATTAAATTAAACAGGAATTTGAATTTAATAGGATCACAAATAGTTTTGCATACCTGTTTCACATGAACAATCATTTATAATTAAAACACATACTACTTCTGTTGGAAGCTGAGTTTAAAAACTATTTTGATCCTGTACCTTAATGACGCTTGATACTCCTGTAAGTATATATATATATATACACAGACAAAACTGTGGTTATGAGGACCTATAACAATGGGATTTATTCGTGTCCCCATAACATATATTTTACTAACGGGTACATTAGGTCGACACACAACAATGCGGTTTATTTCGTCATAATAGCGCCCCCTACATTAGGTAGACAGTTGGTACATTAGGTCGACAGTTGGCTATAGAAATAAGACAAAAACTGTCCTCCTAATGTACCCTTTAGGGGTATATATATATATATCCTTATATTCTACGAAAGGGCGAATCGTAGCAATGCGGTTTATTCCGTCACAAAAGACTTTAAGGCGAATCGGAGCCTGCGGAAACGCAAATTGGAACAATAGGCCTATACAAAGAGAATTCGCCTTCTAGAGATTTATATATATATATATATATAAGCTTAGATGGATACAATTGAGAGAAAATAAAAATTGTTAAAAGCATGGCATTTCTACTAGTTTATATTGTTTGAATGCTCATGCATGTTTGTTTGAGTATATATATATATATATATTAAATATCATAATTGATAGGATTGAAGTAAATTGAATAAGTCATAAAGAAATGTGAGAAAATTACAATGCCCCGACCGGGATTCGAACCCGGGACCCTGGTAGGGACCAGTTGGTAGAACAATAGCCCCACAGTCGGGGAAAGAAGAGCGCTCTGCATTACAATACAAGTGTTTACCAGTGCATTTTGCAACTTATCACTGCTGGTACAATAACATCCCCTTCGGGTTTGATGAAAACATCATTTTACATCATTTTAACCATTTAAAAAATAATATCTCATAATGGTTATGGAACTGTTAGATGTTCATTATACTGATGAATGTGGGGGAAGGTAAAAAGGTAAAATGTTTCTAAATTGATTCTTATTTTGGAAGGCATTTACAGTGCTTTTGTTTTGAATAGTTTCGTAACACATTCTAAATCGGTAATGAATAAATGTCACTCCTGCATGTTTTGAACTACCATTGATACTTGGGGCAGCCGTAACAGACTGCGAACAGGCATGGGAATATACTGACACTGCGGCAGACTGTGTGTGTCCAGGCCATGGACAATCTGCTGAGCTATGACATGCGAAATGACATTACTACCTAAAGGAACCTCGCAGAGGTGGCTCTCGTGCTTAGGCAATGGGAAACAGTAATGTGATGACTCGAAATTATGGTAATAATGATGATGAGGATGATGATGATAATTCCTAATTCAACATGATCTTTTACATCACACTGAAATAATTTGTATTATTGAATGGTATATTTATTGAAATTTTGTATGGCAGCGGCTGAATTGTTCAATATTTTACCAATAAAAAGGAAATGCATACAAGAAGAAGAAACATAAATTACAACAACATAATCATGAGAATGCATAGAACATTAATAATAAAGCAAATTGACAATGGTAAAGGTGATTGTGACTACAGTTAGGTGACGGTATATTTCAACTCTTTTTATCTCAAGTTCGTCCAAAGAAGAATAAGAAGGAATGTATGATGAAAGAGAAGAAGAAGAAGAATAACACCATCATGAATCTCCGGTGAACAAAGTATTTCTTTTTCATTTCGTTCTTTCAGTAAATCATAATTTTTTTTTTTTTTAAATACAGTTATCAAAATAATCAATTCAACCCATAGCACATTAATTTTTTAAGAACATTTCTCATATAATAGGCCTAATTGTGTGTTTCATAAACTTAGGTAAATTGTAAGTACAACATATTAAAATTCAAACGTATATAAGAAGAACGATTTCTGACATTAAGGAATATTGTTTTTGAAACGCTGAGACGTGAAAAAAAAAATCTTGTGCACAACAAAAACTGTGGTGTTAACTGGTGTACATAGAGGACCACACCAGTCATTTTACACCAGTGTTAAATCTGTGGTGTTAAATCAACACCCAGTGGTGTTATTACAACACCTTTGGTTGTTATTTGGTGTTATGTTGAAACTCTGAGGTATAATTTTAACACCCTAGGGTGTGGTCCTCTATTAACACCAACTGGTGTCAGTTTTAACACCCCAGTTTTTGCAGTGTGTATTGCACGTACCAAGACTAATTAGGATGTGGTTATAATTTGATCATAAAGTAATTATGATGATAATGAATATAAACTAATAATAAATGATTATGAAAGTAAACGAGTTCAATATTTCCTGGGTTCTATATAAATACAATCTTCCATCGGTTTCAAGCAACACGATAGAGGTGTCGTGGTCTGGTGGATATGTCACCGGACTGTGGATCACATGGTTCGCGGTTCAACTCCCGCTGCGGCACTAATGTCCTTTGGCAAGACAGTAATCTACATTTGCCACTCTCCACACAGGTGTTAAATGGGTACCCGGTAGGATGCGAATGTCACTGTGACTGGAATAATATGTGCGCCTGTAAAATGACAGCCAGACTGGAATGCTCCCTTGTGGAGTGGGGAATGTGCACTATAAGTGCAGAATCGTAATAGGATCCAATAACCGGGGAAATAATACACTGTAAAGCGCTTTGAGCAGTTACCTACTGGAAAGGCGCCATATAAATGCAAATTATTATTATTATTATTATTATTATTATTATTATTATAACCTTTTACGCGTATATCGTGCTTTATGAGTCAAAGTAAACAAACTATGTTCAGTAGCAGTTGCTGGAGGAAACTGAATTAAACCACGACAACCTCTCACTTTCTATGCCGGTGACAAACTGACAATACACCTTTTGACAATAGGAACCAACGGAAAAGAACTAATTAGAGATTACTGAAAGTTTTGTTACGTATTCATAATTCATAATTAAATAGAGAGATATTTTTTTCGATTTTGCAGTGAAATACAAATCGAAAACTTTATTCGGCAAAACTATTGTGATATCCCCCCCCCCCCCCCCTCTTTACCAAATCCATTCTAACTAATTTATGTTCAACCCTCCCCCCCTAAATGTGAAATATAAAAACATATAACACCGAACCACAAATTAGACTTACAGACAAGAAAGAAGACTGACAATGCGTCCAGGAAACCACTTACACATGTTATAGGCATCATTTATGCAAATACTTATAAATACGAAGAAGTCATTAAAAAAAAACAGAAGATAAAGACAACAAGTTTTTAGACATGAAACATTCAATTAAAATCAAAATGGCCTTGAAACAGTAATTATGTACTAGGGGCAATGGGTACCAACAGAAAGCAAGACTTAACCCATACTTAGATGCTAGAAAATATAGCTTAGGCCTCCATAAAAAACATAGTGTTTTACATATATCATCAACTCACATTTGGTAGGTATGGTTATAGTGCTACATATTTAATAATAGTAATATTTAATAATAGTACCATTATCATCAAACCTGAGGATGCACCCTAATGGTAACATTAAATATGAAATTTGAATCATTTGCCTTAAACACTGCAACTCCTCCTTCAGGCCACTTCAAATGCTCATGGTATTTGGTAGGCCTATATCCTTCCACTACCGATTCTTGTTATATTTATTTTCTTGTAAAGATAATTGCTATTATCATTTTCTTCACAATGCTTATCATATGGTCAAGATATATTTTCCCCTATAGTTATCCTCATACTCACTTTCATGTCCGGTGGTCCTACCACTGAAAGACCAAAATCACAGCCAAATTACTTCCTTCTCAGGACCTCTTGCTGGTACGCACAAGATAGATCTATTTGTGCCTATTACGGGCAGTATGAAGAACAACCCGCATTTCAATATTCGACTGCTTATTTGCATAACTTTTGTAATATTTTTTGCTATATGAGTTCCGCTTTTGTACGCCGGAATATTATTTTTTTTTCCTTCTGTAGACACAAAGTGCCTATTATAAACGCTTCTTTGTGTTTTAGATATCCTCCATGTTTATACTGGCTTCGTGTCAAGCATACTACATGGATGTATTATACATAAATTGGTCATGTATGTCGGCTCTGAAGGTGCGGAGATAAGTGTAAATAACTTGAGCCCAAATATTCTATCTGGTCTATGGTGCTCTTATACATGCATATTTTTTTCCAAAGCTTGCCTACATGTATATATGTTGCCATGTGCACTATTGTTAACCCTTTTTTGTGTCATCTTTCTCATCTCTTTATTTATTTATTTTTCCTCACTCACCACTGTCTGTCCATCAGCACCAAGTGTTTGCTAATCTCTTGTTTGTCTTCTGTCCTTGAGCACAATTGTGCTATGGATATGTATATCATGTATGTCTCTGTGTCACCCAGCCCTTCCTATATGTCCCATGTCACGCAGTATGTGTTGTTTCAGTTCCCTCTCCTGTGTCACTATGGATGATGAGGATATATGTAATTTTTTGGAAGATAATTCAGGTAATTTTAGTGGAAGCGTTGAGAGTGTAAATTTGAACTGTAGTTATTTCACAGAAAAACAATTTTTTGATTCATTTGGTAATACTGGCTCAAGTAATGAGCTAACTCTTCTTCATATGAATATTCGCAGCATGTGTAAAAATTTTGATAATATGTTAAGTTTCATTAGTAATATAAACTCAGAGCAGGTTGTAGTTGGTATTTCTGAGACTTGGTTTGCCAGTGAAACTGATGTGAATATTTATTCTATTTCGGGTTATGATTTGATAAGTAATGAGAGGAAAAATAAAAGAGGTTGAGGTGTTGCAATGTACATTCCTTCCCAGGTAGATTACCAAGTATGTCACAAACTTAACATAATGTCCGAACATTTAGAAGCTGTATTTATAGAGGTATATATCCCTGGTAAGAAAAACTTGGTAATTGGAGTAATTTATAGACCTCCGCAAGGTAACTTGATAAACTTTATGGGTGAGATGCAAAGCATTCTGGAAAATCCCGTACTCACTGGTAAATCATTGTTCTTGATGGGAGATTATAATGTGAATTTATTAAATTATGATGATAATAATTATGTTGATGACTTCTTAAACATGTTAATGTCTTTTACTTTGTTGCCATTAATCACAAAGCCCACTAGAGTAACCGAAACAACATGTACTCTAATTGATAACATTTTTAGTAATTCACAGTCTTTCTTATCCTCAGGAATAATAGTATCTGACTTGTCTGATCATTTTCCTGTTTATACTAAAGTAGGGTGGGGTGGATTGAATTCGACAGTTACACATAATAAGAACATTCGTAATAGTAATCCTGAAACTATTGCTAAGTTCAGAGATGCTTTGATGGCAACTGATTGGAATGATGTATTGTCTGACCAAAATGTGGAGAGTGCTTTTGATAATTTTGTTGAAAAGTTTATGTTATTATATGATAAAAATGTACCGCTAGTCAAAAATACTAGTAAAAATCGCAGAAAAATTCCTCGTATGCCGTGGATTACAACTGGTATGTTAAGATCAATTAATAAAAAAAATAAGTTGTATTATAAGTATAAACGAATAAAATCAGAGATATATTGTATAAGAAATACTCTGACTATAGAAACACTTTAACTGCTGTATTGCGTACTGCAAAGAGGCAATATTATTGTGCTGAATTTCAGGCAGCATTCAATAATATTAAAGATACATGGAAAGTGATTAGATATGCTTTTAAGTCACCACCCAAGGTTCGGAATATAAAACAATTTAATATAAATGGTGATGTTGTGGAAGATGATCATGTTATTGTGGAAGAGTTTAATAATTATTTTAGTAATATTGGTGTAAACTTCCAGAAGGCTATCCCTACTTCCCCAAAGAACTTTGTTGATTTTTTGCCTGAGCCTACCCTGGACAGTTTATTTTTATTTCCTACTGCTGAGGATGAATTGTTTGATATTGTTAGATCTCTTAAAAGTAAGAAAAGCCCTGGCTTTGATTATATTAAGAATGACCTTATTAAACATGTCGTAAAAGGAATTTTGAAACCCCTCACTCATATTTTTAATTTATCTATGTTAAATGGTGTTGTACCTAGAAACATGGAAATTGCTAAAGTTGTACCTATCTATAAGAAGGGAGACCCTCAGTTATTATCTAATTATCGCCCTATTTCTTTATTGACATCTTTTTCAAAAGTTCTTGAAAAACTTGTTTATATTAGAGTCATGAAATTCTTTAATAAGGCTAACATATTTTCGCATTTTCAGTTTGAATTTCGTGAGAAGCACACAACTACACATGCTATATTGCACTTTATTGAGAAAATTGGTGCTGCCTTGGACAATCATTTGCATACTATTGGTATATTCTTAGACTTTTCAAAAGCCTTTGATACAGTCGATCATAGAATTCTGCTACATAAATTATCCCATTATGGGGTCAGAGGCATTGCCCTGGACTGGTTTAGAAGTTATCTCACAAATAGGAAGCAATTTGTTTCTTTGAATAAGAATGATTCTAGTTTACAAAAGGTCACGTGTGGCGTACCACAAGGGTCCCTTCTGGGACCACTGTTGTTTATTTTGTATATAAACGATTTCCAGCATTCATCAAGCGTGTTGTCATTTATATTTTTTGCAGATGATTCTAATGTATTTCTTTCTCACAAAGATCCTCAAACCCTATTAGAAACCGTGAATCTTGAATTGAAAAATATTACCTCGTGGATTAATGCTAATAAGTTATCGCTTAACCTACAAAAGACAAATTATATGCTTTTTAGTAACTCAATGAAAATAGTACCTGGGGATGTCTTATTTAATAATGTTTGTATTGAAAGGGTAACATCAACTAAATTTCTTGGGCTACATTGAATTGGAAAATTCATGTACACAATCTTTGTAAATTGTTGTCAAAAAATGTTGGTGTAATATACAAACTAAAGTCAGTTTTCCCTAAAGAGGTTCTGCTTATATTGTATTCAACTCTAATTTTGTCTTATCTTAATTATGGTGTGTTAGCGTGGGGAAACTCACTTAAAACAAACATGGAAAAGTTATTTATTGTTCAGAAAAGAGCTATCAGGAATGTATGTAATGTCCATTAACGCGCCCATACAAGTGTTCTTTTTTATGATAATCATTTGTTGAAAGTAGAAGATATTTATTATATGCAGTTAGGATCTCTCATGTATGATTTTTCTCTCAAGAAGCACTGGCGCAAATGTTTAAAATAAATAATGAGGTTCATAAATATAATACTAGACAAGCCACCTCCTTCCATATATCTCGTGTAAGGACAACATTTACTCTTGACACAATAGTCTGTACTGGACCCAGGTTCTGGAATGCACTCGATTCTAGCATTGCTCATGCTGTCAGTATTTCTGTGTTTAAACGCAGATTAAAGTCTTATTTATTAAGTAAATATAAAGATGATTTGTGAAACCTTTTTAGTTCATGCACTTGTATACGGAGTCAGTTTTGTTATTTTTTATACTTAAATTATCATACAGTGTACTAGCAGACCCTTCCCCCTTCCCCCTTCATTTTGGGCTGGCTTGTGTTTCTGTGTGGCTTGTGTTTCTTGTGTTGTTTTGTGATTTTATCCCGTCCTCTGTCCTGTCCTTTCTTTTTTGTCATGTCGCTCTGTGCCACATTGTCTTTTGTGTCTTTTCCATCTTCACCTCTTTCACTTACTTGTATCCTGGATTATACCAGTAAGTGATCTTGTTTTCCCCGTAATACCTTTTGTAAATACATCTCATTGTCAGATGCACTTATTGCATCTATTTTTTTCCGTGTTAATTGGAAATAGTTACTAACATGCCATGAGGGGCCTTAAGTTTACAAACATTGCTTTCACCAAGGTCTCCTCGTCTTTCTTTTCAACTACTTACAGTATAAAAAAAAATTTGCATTGTTCATTTGTCGTGCCTACACTATATAAACTTCATGTTTTGTTATTTCACAATTGTACATGTACAATGATTTGAAAGACAAATAAACTTGAACTTGAACTTGAACTTGTATGGCTAGAGTGCTCAACAGTGCCTAGGGAGAGAGACAGACAGAGTCTGGCCATTTCTGCTCCACTGAAACCGAGTCTTAGTTCAGACATTTTATTCACAAGCCTCGAAAATGGCATGGTTTTTGCTTTAATTTTTATTTAAAAAAATTGTACACTTGCTCTTTAAAATATCAGGAATATCAGGAAGATTAATCACTAGAGAAATATTAAAGAAATGCCTGTTTAATTTCATGTCAAATCTTACATGGGGCTCCCCACCATACTGGCATAGTGGCAAACGTATTTTGCAGCAGGAAAAACATCATGAACATGTGACATATTCTCTCAGAATAAAGGCACTCATGTACCTCCTTATAAAATCTAATTTACATTTATTCCAGAAACTACTGTAAGTTAAAGTCTAAGTACTTATAGTTTTGAATAAAATTTATAGATTTGAATATTCAAGATAGGCTTCAGCGTGTTAACGCCCCATTTTCACTCTATATACATGCTATATGAAGCCATACATAATTATGTTTACTATAATTTGGAATTTCTTTAAAGAAAAAGAAAAGAAAACATTTGAAAGCGTTTTACAACATCAAAACGCAGATCTTCAACACCCTTTCTCCAAAATTAAAAACGAAATATATCTGTAGACACATAATAATTACGTAATTATGCTAAATGGAAAAATGTAGTATGTTAGAAATTAGTGTACTGGAGGCAGAAATATATAGAAATCTCTTAATTTTGGTTCAACGAGCTTCTTAGAGGTCTTATAGCAAAACCTTGTAAGCTATACCTGCAACAAATTTCGTGTAACGTGTTGGGATCTTAGGGTAGGTATTCTGTCTGCATGATAGGATGTAGAGTTTAGGATCCGTTATAAGAGGATACATATCCAGGTTATTGTATAGCTTATCATGGCTCGTGTTCTGCCGATAATTTCCTACACTAACCGAATCCCTTACTTAAGCCCTGGACTAAACCCTATCACTAACCATATCCCTATAATATACATTAGCTCAATTAACTCAAACTCAATTACACAACTTTGTCCCTTTATCTTTGACAAATAAAGACCGAATCACCCTTGTGTTTTGAGTGCTTTTGCTGGGGATGGGTAATGTTAAAGGAAATGAGACAGAGGGTCATATATTTATACAAGATGAAGAACACAAAATACACCCAAACTAAAACTCAATTACACAACTTTGTTCCTTTATCTTTGGCTAATTAAGCCCGAAACAAATGTCACAAGAACAACTGTCGGATCACCCTTGTGTTTTGTGTACTTTTGCTTGGGATAGGTAATGTTAAAAGAAAATGAGGGTCATATCTTTTTACAAGATGAAGAACACAAAATACATTATTTCGAATTGTCGAGCATTGACATATATGTTAGTGTAGGGTCGGGTTTATTAGGCCTATCATTTAAATATAACCCCTTCAATGACTTCACTGTTGTCTCGAGGAAATCATGTGAATGCTGCTAATCGAGTGATTGATTTATTTTTTAATTTGATCAATATTTAATTATCCAACTTCAACAATATCCATATGAGAATAATAAAAAGGCATGTCTAGGGGAAAAAGGTTTTGAAAACATTAGAAATAATACCAGCATTAAATCATAAAGTGCGAGTACAGTGACGGATCCAATATTTTGTAAAAATGAAGGGGGTGGGAGGGGCACATTTCCTAGAAATATCTGACAAGTCACCCTTTCATATATGCCTTTTCCGTCAAGAATTTCAAAAGGGGAGGGGGGCACAATTGATCTGAAAATTTGATGATTTTAAAAAATACGTTTAGATAGATTAGATAACTAAAAACTTCATGATTAATAGTTAATGAAATTTTACAAAAACACGTGACGCATTTGGACCAATGCAAGATGTCCACACACAAATTGGCCGTTCCAAACAAACAAGGATATCATGATACCCGGAAAAACTAATTACCCTAATTTTTTAATCATTAATTTACTCATATTTAATAACTTTATCTAATGGCACGATGAGTAAGGGTAACACTATCTCCCTCGCAACATGATTACTGCTGCTGTTTCACGGGGGTTTATAATTGAACTGATTTATGCAATGAGACTGAAATATATAATTATCGACAGTTAGGCTATTATCAAAATGAATTTCTGCAAGGATAAATAAATATTACTGTATTAGCAATAATACAGTCCCCTACAGCCTTATTGATTTATACAAATAAATATACATCTTTCATGCCTCATCACAGTAAGAAGGGAGTCCCTGTCTTTCCACACATGTGTTGAATTATCATTTCTCTCATTTTTTGTAGATTTTAGAAATACATTATAATTATATTTTCAACTATGCAAGAATATGTGTAATATGTGCGGTTTACACTTTATTTAATTTTATTCAGGTTACTTTATTACTGCAGTTTTAGCTAGACCTTTACGAATTAAACAAGTTAAACCCATGGATTGCCCATAGGAAATCGAGTAAAATTGAACTTTCCACTACCAGCCCATTTGCATAATTTCTTGATTTATTAACTAATTACCATTAAAAGATTTGTGCCCATAGTTCATTCTATCAACGTAGTTATATTTCCATTATACATTAATTAACAAATCTAAATTTTTTTCCAGCGAACAAATATCATAACATTCCGTGTCTTTTAGAGCATGACCTTACATAACGAGGTCTAATTCCGTGGCCATGTGCTTAGTCATTGAGAAATTGCTGTACTGCTTTTCTTTATTAAGTGCTTATTCATTGTGAAATCGTTAAAATATTTGTTTGTATTCATTACTTTTTTCTAAAATATTAATTATAAAATTATAAATTTGCTTTTAAAAGTTTCTTTTTTCTGTTCATACATTCTTGGAGGGGCAAATTAAATTCACATAATTGCATTTATATATTGATTCACGCACATTGTGTAGCACAAATCATATAGGAAATATAATCGACTTTTGTCTTCACAGGACATAAAATAGATGATGTCCAAATAACAGCAACAATTTGCTCTTTAAATTTCTTTCGTTATTTTTTTGTGTTTTTTTTATCCAAATCTACACCGATAAGCATCTAGGTGTGCCGCAAACAACATTTTAATAACTCATTTTATGATGACTATATTGCATATACATTCATCTCAGATAAGATGTAATTGCTTACCCATTTGCAGAATGAAAATATTTTAATCGGGTGTCATATAGGGTACTTATATACGAACGTTAAGGTATTACACCCCTATATGAATACCCTCAGTTTTTTCCAATTAAGTTCAATATATGTCGAGTTGTTCTTAGAAACAGTAGTGTCATCACGGTCATGGTGTGCTGAAACGGGTATAAATTGGGTCTCATTTTCTTTACTTTCGAAAAGCATTTAAGAAGAAGCCACAGGGATTATCTGATGCTGTAAGTGCGTTTACATCAAGACATCTACACACATTTATGCGGAGGACTAACATCATCTGGAGAACTAAAATGCAGGTTCTGTGCCATCAAGACTGACTTAGTTTTGTAAGTAATTTCTCTCTCTCTCTCTCTCTAGCTCTCCCAACATGATATGACTTCATGAATTACGATATTATCCTCATAATGTCCAAAAATTCTGCAATTGAATCATTCAATTAGGATTGTTTAAGCAACTGCCTACACAAAGTTTTTCTGTGATAATAGTTGAGCCTGTATACATTTGACAATAATTATGTTAAGGATGGCTTCAATATAGTTAACTGATATTTCTGCACATTTCTAACCTGTCTAAAACAATTTAAAGTTGTTTATTTCAAACTTAATAATCAATCGTATGTTGAAAGCAATATCTGGTAATACAGAATTTCAATTTGTGAAAGTTACTCTAAAAAGAAAAGAAGATGCTAGTGTAGTGAAAGTTGGCATTAAAATCATGTCACAGTATGTACGGGAAATGATTGATTTCAGACATTACCGTGTACCAGATATGTGTATGTCATAATTTATATAAGTATTTTTACTTTGTTGCCAACCAGGGGTGTTTCACAAAGAGTTATAAGTTTGAATTAAAATCATGCGTAAGTGCAAATGCGTATATGGTATTAAACGCGTAATCTCATTGGTAGATTACCCAATAGCGCGCGTCCCCTGAGCATGATCTGACCAATGCGGTGATGTGTCATATACCGCACACAGGTAGGAATTTAAGTGCGACTGTTAGTCAAAATTAACTCTTTGTGAAACACCCCAGGGACTGTGTCAGAGTTTGTTTGTTTGTTTGTTTGTTTGTTTGTTTTTTTTTAAAGGAAGAGACATATGCCATAGAAAGTGCTGACAAGCACACACACCCAAAGTTCTCACATTTTCCTTTACTACTATACGTCGTCAAACTATGTGACGAGCAAAAAACAGAATCATCAAATAATCTATATAATTATATGTATATGAATTATGTATATCAAAAGATCGCTAATGCCTTTAATGATTTTTTTTCTTGTTGTAAATATTGATTCTAGTTTAAGTAATCTCGCACCCACAAAAGCAATATCAACTTTACATCTACCTGAACCAAACCCAAACTCCTTGTTCATGTCTCCTGTTACGGATAATGAAATATGTAATATTGTAAAAGCTTTTAAGAAGGCCCCTAGATGTGCCTCGTATTTAATTTATCACTTATTACTGGTAAATTGCAAGAAATTCCTATAAAGGCATAAATGTCTTTTCACAAATCAATTTTGCTTCAGAAAAGATCACTCAACACAACTTTCACTTTTGGAACTTACCCACAAAATAATTGATGTATTTGATGACAATTCGTTCGCTATCGGTGTATTCACTGACCTGTCAAAAGCCTTTGATACTATATGTTTTCCCGGCCAATTTCACACGTTTGTCAGTGTGTTTGATAGAAAGTTCATTCAATTTAGCAAAAATCCTCCTTACGGCGCATTTTGTCTTTCGAAATTGCAACTTGTACATTCAATTTAACATTTCGAACAATGAAATCTGCACATGTGCCTTTCGAATTCATAAAAGGGGTTTTCAAATTGACACGTGCTCTATATTCAGTCAAATTCGCCAACACCGGTCGAAGGGGTTATTTCAGTCATTCAATTTCGTGGATGGGCATCCAAATTCCCAACATTTTCAGTCAAATTACCTCATAGTTTTTATTTCCATTTTAAAAGATGAGAACATATGTATTTACATGTGATTTTGGTTTCGGCCACACACTGTTAAGCAGTAAATAACTCGAATTTGTTGTTCTGTAACGCCCCTCTTCTTTCATACATGCCATAAGGCATATATATACCAGTACGACAGAGCCCCTTCATCTTCTTCGGTACAGTCATGGCAGCAAAAGTTAGATACAGGC
The DNA here is from genome assembly GCA_025617745.1 of Heliocidaris erythrogramma. Lineage (NCBI taxonomy): Eukaryota > Metazoa > Echinodermata > Echinoidea > Camarodonta > Echinometridae > Heliocidaris > Heliocidaris erythrogramma. Next base: position 33,981,930 of record CM046859.1, on the reverse strand, counting down.
ACATATCTCAACAAGATAGAGAAAGACTTATATTTGAGGGACATAACCTTGACTACCTAGAACTGGCCGACACGCTCGTAATAAAGCGCTCAACGGCCAGATCAATTGTGGCCACATATCTCCGGACCGGGAGACGCAACAAGCTGCCAAGGGGAGGCGAGCGAAACGTGAAGATGGATGACGAAATGAGAGCTCGTCTCCAAGCCACTGTAAGCAGTAACCCCTTAGTCACCCTTGAGCAACTGAAGATAGATCTACGGGCAGCTCTTCCGCAGAAGCCCCGGTATCCGTCTCTACTATTGCTAGAGCACTTGACAGAATGCTCATCACGGCGAAACTGGCCGAGGATGTCCCAGATGCTAGAAATTCACCGAGAATCCTAGCCACGCGTAGTACGCACAGTGGTTTATGGCCGAGGGTGTCGTTGCGCACTGTGTCTACATTGATGAGACCGGCTACAACTTCTGGACCAGACGCTCTTTTGGAAGAGCCCTACGTGGGGTCCCTGCACGTCGGGTCGTACATGGCCAACGCGGTCGGCAGTGCAATGTCACTTGTGCAGTTTCAAGTGAGATTGGGCTCGGCCACCACACTATTGCAGTGGAAACGGTGACGAGGGAAACTTTCGAGGCTTTCCTGGCTACCACCGCTCATCAATGCGAGAATGTCTTCCCCCCGGATGAGGACGTGTAGCTAATTCTAGACAACGCACGTCCTCATGTAAGAGCTCAGCTACCTGGTGATGCAAGCCCAAGGATTCATTTGAAGTTTCTTCCTCCGTATTCTCCATTTCTCAACTGCGTGGATATGGCCCATTCTGCGTTTAAGGCAGCCATCAAACGAGATCTGGCCCGCCCGGAGTTGCAACAGAGGGTAGGCGACAGAGGAGCAGCACAAGAAGCTGGGGTCAACATGCAGGATTGGAGAATCAACCTTGTTCAGCAGGCAGCTCGACGAAATACGGACGCAATAGCGCAAGAGAAAGCCATCCGGTGGTTTAACCACACCCAGACATACCTCCCAAGATGCCTGGCCCGCCAACAAATTGATGGCTAGAACTGATCTAAGAACTGTATTCTTTATTCCTAATGATGGTTAGCATTAAAGTAACACCCACCCCATGCAAAAGACATATGAAAGAAATAATCACGATGTAAGTTGAAACCTCCACAAACAATACACCACTGAAAGAAAAGTTGCCAAGATGATACAGGAATATTTGGAAATAATCCGAAAATATGAAATATTCTGATGCTCATACAAAACAATGATGAAAGAATTGAAAAAAAGTAGAAGAATAAACGCTTAAAGACGTCTGCTAAATTGACTTAAGTACGTGTTAAATTGGATGCCTAGAAATGAATTCGAATGAACGAGCGCACTATATTTGTGATCACGTGACTACATTATTCTAAATTGAATGAACGATTTGCGAATTCATGCTTGTTTAATGAATTTCAGTTGAAAAAGTATTAACTAGAATGAGGTTAAATGTAATCTGAATGCTCCAAAAATTAATTTGAACGAATAGATAATGAAATTAATATACCGAGCGTGTCCTCTTGGCTAAATTTGGCTAAATTGAATGAATGCTCTATCAAATGGACTGACAACAATACGAAATTGGCCGGGAAAACCTATATTAACCACAACATTTTACTTTCTAAACTTAATCATTATGGCATTCGTAGGACTGTACACGATCTTTTTTTTATTCTGCAACTCTCCTTCAAAATCGCCATCAGTGTACCATTTATTATTCTTCTCAGTCAGACTGTACAGAAATAACATGCGGAAATTCGGAAATACAGAAATTCCAGGGCTCTCTGATAGGCCCCCTTTTTATTCTGTTTGTAAATGAAATTTATCGATCATCCAATCTACAATCTTTTATTCTTTACGCTGATGATACAAATAATTTACTATATTCTCCAAAAAAATCTTGATGTTTTATGTAAAACTGTAAACACTGATTCATTAAAAGTTTGCGATTGGTTTGCAGCTGATATGTTAAAAATCAACTACAAGAAATGTAACTACATGATATTCTGCAACTCCCCAAAGCCTCCAGATTTTAGGTCTGTACACATCATACTTAATGATCGTAGAGTTGAATCTACTAAATGTCTTAGTGTTTTTATAGAGAGTAAATTAACATGGAAAAATCATATACATTAACTTGAAAACAAAGTAGCTAAAAACATTGTTGTTATTTACCGCCTAGTATGTTCCACCCCAAAAGATATTGCGTACTTTATACTGCTCCTTAATTCTACAGTACCTATCTCATTGTAACGTAGTATATGGGCAAATACATATCGAACTAAAGAAGCTATATGGATGCACCACGCGTTACCCCGGGGTAACACGTTGTGTAGCGCCATCTCACGTCCACTAGAGGACAACCCCAGAGTTATGAATGCAGTGCGTGTACGTAGTCATTCCCAATGCATGTTAACAGTGCAGTGTTATTATTCATGGTGTGCATGCACTGCTGCTCGTGCTAGCTAGCCCTCACAAGCTCCCACGGCTTTAGAACTTGATTTTATTTCACTTCTTCCTAAAAACATCACATCATCTTTACTGTATTTTAGCTGTCAAACTTTCAAACTTAGACACTGGTGGAAGGTGATGGTGGATATGGAAATTTACTGTAAGGGAAAGGACGTAAAAGACGGAAGATTTCAAGGACCGAGAAAGTTGAAAGAGCACGATGTCATGCAATACAGAAGTTGGGGGACGAGCAGGCCGCTGATCTGTGTACATGGTAGCGGTTTTTAGGAAGGCGAGTGACTGAGGAAACAAGGAGCAGGCTGATGGTGTTATTATGACCCTGCTGGCCCAAGCCCTCTCTCAAATCGAAGAAATAGAAATCACTAATAGAATAATTACTCACAACAACAATGAATTTAAGAAAAATACATGACGTATAGGATTTTTTACAAGAACATATGGGACACAATTGAATGTTGAAAAAATCACACCAAAATAATTTCCCACTTTTGGTAACCCAGGGTACAGCCCTAAAAAAAAAAAAATAATTAAACACAATGGCCGATTTTTATTTGGTACCCAAGGGTACCATTTATGTCATTGTACATGATGTACACTGCAAAACAAGGTTTTACGTGTTATATCAAGTTTTAATCCACGCTCCTTTAGCGATCCTTTATACAGATCTCTTAAATTGCTTCACATTTAAGATATAAATAAACTTCAACAGTGTACCTTGTTCTTTAAATATCTAAACTCATAATTACCTTCTCAGTTCTGTGACATTTTCCAACGTGTTTCAGAACAACTGATAAAATATATATTCCCAAAAACCGTCAAGGTTTTTTTTCCAGCATAATATCCGTTTCACCGCGGGCCCTATGTTTTGGAACGATTTACCCGCACCCATGAGCAATTCTGTGTCTCTGTTAAGCTTTTCATGGAAGCTAAAAAAGTGTATGATATCGGATTATAGTTCATGATGCTTTGCTTGATTATTATGTTCCATTACTATCATCCTAACCTGTTTCCAGTATCTTTTTGTAAGAATGCCTGTGAATATTTCGATCTTACTCTCACCGTATATTTTGCCACTTTATTATTCATGCATGCCATACAACTTCATTATGAATATTACTATTTTGCAGTCCTCTTCATTTCTTTCTACTCTCTACTCAAGTTTCCTATCGTCTTCTCTCCATATCTTTTCCTATCCCTTTCTTATTTCCCTGTATTAATTTATATTGTATTTGTGTATTTAGGTGTAACCACCACAAGCGTCTGCTTAATGGGATCGGGCTTTCTTCCTTGTATTGCAAGTTCTTGATTATACTTTATATGTATGTAAATTGTACAGTTTGAACAGTGTTGAATGTTGTCAAAATCAATGAAAGAAAATAAATGTTAATTTGAATCGGAGACTGAATTATATATGGGGAGAAAAATTTAAAACCAATCCTTTTTATTCCAAATCTCTCTCTCTCTCTCTCTCTGCCTAGTATGAAGATTCGAAACTATTTCGACTAATCAAGCAGTCAAAATGAAGCCTCCGCTGTACTTCTTGTGTGTTTTGCTCACTTTGGAAATGAGCTCACAGGCGACAGGTAAGACCATCTTAAAACAACTAAAACGCGAACGTGAACGTTTCAAACAGACAATGAACATTTACGTACAAAAGAAAAAGAATTTTCTATACTAGCCAAGAATTACGCGATTCACGTTGGTTTGAGGTTTCATACACATGTACTACTACTACTGACAAGTAAACATATAGAGTGATAGTTCAATCATTTCAATCATTTATTTCCACCATAAAAACATATTACAGAAAATCAATATAAATCAGTATAATAAATAATAGTGGCGGGATCATAGAAAGCTCAAATATAGGCTTGTTGAAAATGACCCCTTCATACAGAGTATATAAAAACAGAATTATAAGAAATGATAGAATATCAAGTGTACAGAAGTTCATAACACTAAAGAAAGGAAAAAAGAAAAGAGAGGGAAACATATACAATAATCTAGTACATTTAACATTGTGAATCAAGAAGATGTCGCTTATAAGATCGTTTAAATTGTTTTACAGTCATACTATTCTTAAATTTAGTTGGGAGGCTGTTCCAAAGGATTGGGCCATTATAAAAGATTGAATTTTGTGTTACCGATGTGCGATTTAGAGGAAGATGGATATTTTGCGCATTCCTAGTATTGTAATTATGAATGAAACAATTTAGAGTGAAATAGTCATTATAAACCAAAGGGAGAAGGTTGATAGATAGTTTATACATAAAAATTGCGGTATCTAGAGTTAATAATTCATGGATAGGTAGGATTTGCATTTTCTTAAATAAGGGTAAACTGGATGAAAGATACGGGGAATGTGTGATAAGGCGAATTCCACGTTTCTGTAATTTATGAATTCGTTCAATATTTCTATTAGAGGTGAAACCCCAAACAATATTACAATAGTTTATATGGGAAAAAACAAGAGAATGGTACAACATTTTCAAAACAGATTGTGGCAAGAATTGCAATCTATACAAAATCCCAATATTTTTAGCTAAAGTGTTACATATATAATTTACATGGTAGTTCCAATAAAATTTTCATCAACAATTACTACTATAAATTTAGTATTAGTCACTCGACTTATTTCTTTATTTCTGTAGTATAAATCTAAATTAGAAGGAATGGTAGTTTTAGTACCAAACATAATATAATTAGTTTTATCAATATTTAAAATTAACTTGTTGGAATTCATCCAGTTACTTATTCTATTTAATTGGGTATTTACTAAATCAAATAAAATTGTAGGATCAGGACCTTTACAAAAAACACTGGTATCATCTGCAAATAATATATAACGCAAATTTTGGGTTGAGTGTGGCAAGTCATTAATATAAATCAGAAACAAAAGGGGACCAAGAATAGATCCTTGTGGTATTCAGCAACTAATTGTTTTTACTTTGGATTCAACTCCATTAATTAATGTTAATTGTTTACGATCAGTTAGATAACTTGATAAAAGTTGTAAAGGTCTACCCCTAATACCATAATAATACATTTTTTGTAATAAAATTGAATGATTTATGACATCAAATGCCTTTTTTAGGTCAATAAATATGGTAAGAGCGTATTCTTTATTATTAATGGCTTGGTTTATACTATTGATTAGATCCAGTATTGCTGTAGCTGTGGTATGTCCCTGTCTAAATCCAAATTGGTTATTAATGAGAATATGTGACCCGACGCCTCAAAACCTACAATAAGTCGCCAAAATTATTTTTCTTGTTTTATACATTTTCTGAAAGTAAAGATTCTCACCTATCCAATGGTATATCACTTGCCTAGTTTAGTCAATGATAACACATTTAAATATCACATTTAGAATCAGCAATCAATAACTCCTATTCAGAGAAAATGGCCATTTAACTTCGGAACAAAAGAGTGCTAAACCTCCGCTCTCTGTGTGCGCCCAAGTAAAACTGGGTATTGAAATGGCCGTAGCAACAGGTATGAAGGGATTATCAGATTAGGCTGAATTTTGGCACACTGCTCCAGGAGGACCTATTCATTACTCACTCCAAAAATCAATTTAATACCGTTAGAGGTAAAGTAGTAATTTGGCATTGAATGAAAGTATTACAAAAGCTCTCCAGACATTCATTAGCTTGACAGGTGAAGAAAAGGAGTCATTTTAAAATGCCCCCAAAACATATTTCTAAGTCGAATTACGACTCACAAACTTGAGACATGATAGAATGATAATGAAACTACCCATTTCTATCAAAAACAGAAAATCGACTGATCCAAGCAAATTTACTATTTTGGGCTGTTTGCTACGTTGTGGTCCGTGCGACTTATTGTAGGTTTTGAGGCGGCGGGTCACATATTATGTCTTTTAATGAAATTTATGAGTCTATTGTAAATACATTTTTCTAATATTTTCGAAAATATGGTTAACACTGAAATTGGTCTATAATTATTGACATCATTACGTTTGCCCTTTTTATATTGGAGTTACTCGAGCTATTTTCATTTTGGATGGAAAGGTGCCACTTGATATACATTCATTGAATATAAAACTTAACGGTTCACTTATCAGATGGATAACACGTTTTACTACTGTTATATCGATACTATCTATACCTGCGCTTGTATTATTTTTCATGTTATCAACTAATGTTACTATTTCATGTTCACTTACTGGTTTAAAGAAAATTGAGTGGATATTTGGATGTTTAAGATAGTCGTCAAAAGAATTATCAGAGGAAATGTTATTAGAACTTTGTAAATTGATACCAATGTTAACAAAGAAATCATTAAAACAATTTGCAATATCTTCATTTTTTGTTATATTTACACTGTTAATTTCAAGTGACTCAATTTTATTTTCGTTTTTATTCTTTTTACTGCTTAAGATACTATTTATCATTTTCCAGGTGGACTTAATATTACATCTTACTTGATCAAACTTTCTATTATAATAATCCCTCTTAGCTTGTCGTTACTTTATAGTTACAAAATTACGAAATTTCTTGAAAGTTTGTTCTCTATACAATGATGGGTTCTTTAGATATTTTTTATACAAAACTGATTTTTTATGACAGAGTTTGAGTAAATTTTTAGTTAACCAAGGTTTGCGGTTCTTTTGCTTTATACAATAGGATTTAATGGGAAAACTCTCTTCATAAATATCCTTGAAAACACGTAAAAAATTATTATAGCTTATGTCAACACTGTCTTCAAATATATGAGTTTCCCATACGACATTATGAAGTTCAGTACAAAAGGATTGCAAATTCAATTCATTAATACAACGTTTTTTATAGGTAACAGGCGGGTTATTCTTAACATAAGCAAAAGATGAAAATATTGAAAAAACTGGCAAGTGATCGCTTACATCACACAACATGATACCTGAGTTAATAGAAGTATTTACATTTGAAAAGATATTATCCAACAAAGTAGCAGATGTAGAAGTTATTCGAGTAGGACAATCAATGGTCGGTTGTAAGTAAAAACTAAACAAAAGATTTATAAACGAATCAACTTTTGAATTTACACCAATTTGTGTTAGGTCTAAATTAGTAGCACCCATAATAAAGCAGTTACATGAATTGATATTGATTCTATTTAACAGGTTTGTAAAATCAGTAAGGAATACATCTATGTCAAGTCCTGGAGGACGATATATAACTGCAATGATTGTTTTCTTACATTTACTATTATTGGACAATTCAACAAAAATACATTCAAATGATTGCGTGAAAACTGACAAGTCATTTCTAATAAGATAAGTCAATGAATTGTGAACATATATTCCTGTTCCACCTCCTCGCTTGTTTTCTCTGTTATTACATATTAAATGGTAACCATCTATTTGATAAAGATCAGTAGGAGAGGATTTCTTCAACCATGTTTCTGTTAAACCTATTATCTTTAAATTATGATTGATACTATTGAGGTACATATTCAAATTATCGAAATTTTGTGACATACTTCTGCAATTAAAATGTATTAATGAAAAGGAACTAAAAAATTCATTACCTTTATACTTAGAATTAAAGGCAGGCACATCGAGGTAGATATCTGGCAAGTACTTTTCATTTATGACATTAGCCATGACATAATAATACATTTATTATACAAGTAAGACTCATAAAAAACAATGAACGACATGAGGTAAATATCCATATGTACAGTAATAAACAGTAATAATTTGTTGAGTTTCCAGAAGAAGTAATAAAATTGAAGCAAGCAAGAAATGACAGGTAAGACATAAATTCAATATGCAAACAAACAAGGTACGACCAAATTCAATAAGTGCAATAAAAATAGAGTAATGGATCAGTAATTATATTATATGAAATTCAGAATACGAGCAACATGAACAGCATCATTGAAGCACTCAGTTAATATGTTGTAGTTCATAGTTCAAGGAGAGGGTATCTTCTTCAGGTCCTCCTCACATGTTATCAGTTTAATAATGTTTTTACCTTTAGCTGTAGTACCGAGGAGAGCGATAATCCGGCCGTCTGATGACCAAGCTGTCTTGATACTCTTTGAAGATCGAGTCATTGATAGGAGTTTTTGGTTCTTCAGAGTTAAATCCTCAACAATCACAATTTTTGATCCTTTCAACTTTTTCCTGTTTTCGAGGATCTCCCTTCTTTTCCTGTAGCTGGTCAGTTTAACAATGATGGGCCGCGGTTTCTATCCGAGCCATCCGGCAGGGTAGTCGAAGTCGCGGGTTGGGATGAAACCGGAGAACGCCCGGTCCGATGTGAACGATCGATGTCCTTCACCGAATCCAAGGCCACACCAAGCTTCGTTGAGATGATCTCTGTCACTAAAGCGTCAGTGTTCTCTCCTTTGTTCTCTTTTTGGCCGAAAATGCGAAGGCATGATCTTCTAGAGTATTGCTCCATATTGTTCATTGAATACTCCAATCTGCTGATGCTCTGCTCTTGCTGGGTCACCTTTTGTTCCAACTTGCTCAGTTCTTTGTCTTTCTTTTCAATAGCACTCTTTATGTCAAATACCTCTCCTTGAATTCTTTCTATGTTGGTTAGGATCTCTCCCAACTTCTTCTCAATAGCATGACAAACAACTGACTCCAGCAAGTTGACAAACTCCTGGTTCTTAATCAGGTCTTGCATGACTTGGCTGGCAATAGCCGCTGATTGTCTGGTATTCAGCGGAGGAGGTATATTAGTCATTGTGCTGAAGAATCCACTTATACAGTTACAATTGAAGAGGTTTAGAAAATAAGCTGCTTCAGAAGAGTTGCTCAACTGCGTCACATAAGCAAGTATACATGTATGTTGAAACTACATCACAGAGTTAAATATATGTGGGACCACAAGCACCAAACAGTAATCACTCGATGTGAAAAGCCACATATCTGATCCGAAATTACTCCAAACTGAAGAAAAATCTAAAGATCCAACATTGTTCCTGAAGGCTAGGAGTGTATTCCTTTAAAGTTGGTTAACTTTGAAACGTTCGTCGCGGAGAAAAATAGCAAAAAATAGAGCAAAATAGCAGAGCAGAGCAGAAACAGAGCATGATATGTGTGACATGCATAACATTAGTTAAGTCAGTGTTCTGCTTCGGAATATTAGAAAATAAAAGATGATTTAGAAATACATGTAAATGACAAATTCCGTGAAGTTTTCTATTCTCTCACGGAATTCCATCTTTATTTTGACATTATCATTAATCTATATATACAAAACTGTGGTTATGGGGAGGTATAACAAGGCGATATATTCCCTAGGTTGAAAACAACACGATTACGGGGACATTGGGATGACGTAATACAATGCGAATGTCCCCTTAACCACACCCTACATAAAGCCATTATTGTTATACATAATTTGTATATGTATATATATATATTTTTTCAGCCTTTGCAAAAATTTCAAAAAGGGAGGACAGCTCTGGGGAACTTTGATTTAAGCTACGCAACCATTATTCTCTCATTTCTTTCACATTTGTATTTATTTCCACGAGATTTGCCAAAGCTGTTGTATATGTTATTTCCTTACACAATTGTTAATAATACTTATTCTAATGTATACATGTATTCAAAGCAATTCGATTGGATCCAGCTGAGGCACTAGCGGCTTGTCTTGTTCAAAAACTCACCTGCCCCCGATAAAGGAATTAATTAATAAGATTGAAGATTTTTCAATCTGTCGGTCAATTGAATCTGGTGTCGCCGAAACCACTAACCCGTCTCCGTGGTCTAGTGGTTAAGGCATTGGCGTTCTAAGCCAACGACCCGGGTTCGATTCCCGGCGGAGACATTTTTTCAGCCTTTGCAAAAATTTCAAAAAGGGAGTACAGCTCTGGGGAACCTTGATTTAAGCTACGCAACCATTATTCTCTCATTTCTTTCACATTCGTATTTATTTCCACGAGATTTGCCAAAGCTCTTGTATATGTTATTTCCTTACACAATTTTATATATATATATATATATTTATATAAATTATGTATAACAATGCGCCCTCCCGGCTATTACCATAATGGCTTTATGGCAACACAAGGACTTGGGACCCTTGTTGTGCGGTATATATTTATATATATATACCGGTAGAATTAAAATAAAGTTCACTCAGAGAATAATGACACAGCAGATATATCCACAGGTTGATTTCATCTATACGTTCTCCCATTTAAATATCTATATACTATATATATATATATATATATATATATGCCGTTTTTTGCCGTTTCTGTCGTACTCATGTAGATCTGAAGGGCTAATTGCCCGAAAGCTAATTAAAAGCGTGGTACCAACAGCTACGTCTACAGATGTACTCATTTCGTTGCCTCTATATAATTAGCACCCGAGTACACTACCCCACCATGTTAAAGAGTGTGAGCCAATTGTTGCTCTTATATATATATATATATATATATATATATATACAATGCGAAAGGAAATGAGAGAATAATGGTTGCGTAACTTAAATCAAAGTTCCCCAGAGCTGTCCTCCCTTTTTGATTTTTTTTGCAAAGGCTGAAAAAATGTCTCCGCCGGGAATCGAACCCTGGTCGTTGGCTTAGAACGCCAATGCCTTAACCACTAGACCACGGAGACGGGTTAGCGGTTTCGGCGACACCAGATTCAATTTACCGACAGATTGACAAATCTTCAACCTTATTAATTAATTCCTTTGTCGGGGGCAGGTGAGTTTTAAACAAAGACAAGCCGCGTGCCTCAGCTGGATCAAAGCGAATGCTTTGAGATACATGTATACATTAGAATAATTATTAACAATATTGTAAGGAAATAGCATATACAACAGCTTTGGCAACTCTCGTGGAAATATGGTTGCGTAACCTAAATCAAAGTTCCCTAGAGCTGTTCTCCCTTTTCGAATTTTTTGCAAAGGTTGAAAAAATGTCTCCGCCGGGAAATGAACCCGAGTCGTTAGAACACCAATGCCTTAACCACTAGACCACGGAGACGGGCCAGTGGTTTCAAAATTTTTGAAATTTTTGCAAAGATTGAAAAAAATGTCTCCACCGGGAATCGAACCAGGGTCGTAGACTTAGAACGCCAGTGCCTTAACCACTAGACCACGGAGACGGGCAAGTTGTTTCGGCGACACCAGATTCAATAGACCGACAGACTGACAAATCTTCAACCTTATTAATTAATTTTTGTGGGGGCAGGTGAGTTTTGAACAAAGACAAGCCGCATGCTTCAGCTGGATCCAAGCAAATGCTACATGTATACATTAGAATCTGGTGTCGCAGAAACCACTGGTTCGTGGTCTAGTGGTTAAGGCATTGGCATTCTAAACCAACGACCCGGGTTCGATTCCCGGCGGAGACATTTTCTCAACCTCTGCAAAAAGTTCAAAAAGGGAGGACAGCCCTGGGGAACCTTGATTTAAGTTACACAACCATTATTTCTTTCATTTCCTGTCACATTGTATTTATTTCCACAAGAGTTGCCAAAGCTGTTGTATATGTTATTTCCTTACAATATAAATATATATATATATATGTTTGAAGTTTATTTGTTCCACATTTACATCAAAACAATTTTTCAGAATTAATTTACAAGCATAATTGTCAATTTCAAAAGAACTCAGATCAAGTATAATGTACAGTAAATAGGTAGAAAGTTTGAGAAATGTATAAACGACTGGCAAAAGAAGACAAATGTAAAATGTGGGGAGCTTAAATAAAAAGCATTGCTTGTAAATGATTAGGCTCCCGTATAGAGTTATTCTGATTGGGATGCGATGAAAAGGGGGGACGGACTAGAAGTATCAGATTTATAAAACGTACAAGGAGAGTAAAGCTCAGAATATGGAGAAAAGAAACGAAAAAGACGAAAGAGAAGAAGAAGAAAGAAAGAAAAAAGAAAAGAAAATTAACAGTGTTACACAAGCAAAGTCTATGTGACCACCTGTACGATCCAACATGATATGAATATTTATACATACATGTACTTACTTAAGAGGTACCACTTTAGCTTCCGTTTAAAAGAATTGTTGGAGGGGCTATCAACTAGTTCGTTATAAAGGCTGTTCCGGAATTTGGGTCCAGTAAAGGTGATTGCTTTTTTTTTGCGAAAACGGTGCGAGTTCGGGAGAGGTGGAAATGGTTTGTTTGTCTAGTTGGATAGGAATGTACAGCATTATTGCGTTGAAAATAGGGACAAAAGCATCTGGTAAATTACCTTTCGAGAGTTCGTAGATAAATATTCCAAGATTGTTCAAGTACAAGTCAGATATCTTAAGGATATTACAATTATATTCTAATAACCCGTTTTTGTACAACTTTAATTTTGTCAATTATGGTTATGGAGCAATTTCCCCATGCAAGTATGCAATACTTAAGATAAGGCAAGATCAGGGCAGAATAGAGTATAAGCATAACATGGGGAGGTACAAAAGGTTTCAACTTGTTCATTACACCTGAATTACGTGATAACAGTTTACATAGGCAATCAATTTGAACCTTCCATGTTAGTCTACTGTCTATAAAAACACCCAGATATTTGGTAGATTCAACCTGGGCGATATTTTGTTTATTAGTATAGATATATATATATATATATATATATATATATAAATGTAAGGAAATAACATAACAGCTTTGACAACTCCCGTGGAAATGTATAATTTTGTCAACCTTGGCGAAAATTTCAAAAAGGGAGGACAGCTCTGGGCAACTTTGATTTAAGCTATACGCAACCATCATTCTCTAATTACATTTCCCACAGTTATATATACCTTATATATATATATATATATATATATATATATAAATGTAAGGAAATAACATAACAGCTTTGACAACTCTCGTGGAAATGTATAATTTTGTCAACCTTGGCGAAAATTTCAAAAAGGGAGGACTGCTCTGGGCAACTTTGATTTAAGCTATACGCAACCATCATTCTCTAATTACATTTCCCACAGTTATATATACCTTATATACATGTATATATATATATATATATATATATATATATATATACCCTATACTAGCAGAAGCAGCCCGTGGACATCCACGGGCGCTAGCTGTGTTTATAAATTATTAAACACCGTACCGTATATTTGTCAAAATAATCAAGTGAGTAAAAAACCAAGGAGTATTTACAACATTTGAGTATGTGTTAGTTATCAAAATCTTGCATGAGTGCTAAAAAAAACATGTTCATCTTGATGAAGACTAAATGATGTAGATGTAATAATTATGTTCGAGTAGTTTATCCCTGCATAGAGCTAGAGGGAGCGATTTGATCTTGCCTTGTATCTGTGGTTTAATACTTTTGGGTTGGCGCTCCTTCTTTACACCGTGGCAACCGATATTCCTGAGTGACGTGATCTCCTACACCTCCCCGCCCCCGAATGATGTCTACAGATCTGTTTAGTCTGTACTAAGGGAATGAATAATATATTTGAGGCGTATAAAATAACATGTTTCCAACGGTATGAGGGCCATTTTCCCGATTCATTTCAATTTAGGTGATAATAGGAATGATTTATGCGACAGCCACTCAAATGTGCGGTTAGGTAAACCCTAAACACTAACCCCGACCCTAAACCTATATATTGTTTTCATTTTGGGTGGTTGTCGCAAAAGGAAGTTTACCCTAGTATATGCTTCCATGATATGAATAAAAAGTAGAAATAGATTAAATTTAGATGAAGAGTCCTTTAATATGAATTAGTGGTCGAACATTTTAACATTCTACCAGATACATGTTCCTCCCTTTCACATTGTCTCATCGAAAATCAATCCCCACAATAAAAAACAAAAACAATAGAAGCACAGAAAGAATTAAGTTCAACTAAGAAACAGCCTCCCCCCCCCCCCAAAAAAAAAAAAAAAAAAAAAAAAAATTGAAAGTTCAATTTATGAAGTAATGAATTCTTAGATAAATCAAACTTCGATCCGAATCGATCGCGACGACCGCTCCCGGGAGATGTCTCATTGAGACCTGTACATCATCCGCTTAAATCATTTGTTGAATTAAAAAGCAGATTGCAGTAGGGGCAGATTTTGATACCCTTAACAGGGAAACCCGCCTATCTCTGATTTTTATACCATTAACGGCGATTTTATATCTTGCTTGGTATTTTACATCCTATACTTATTTGAGGATTGCACCTCATCATAGACCTCTATTTAGCCAACTGAGAGTAACCGTTAAAAAAAAGAATTGCCTGATGTACCGGCCTCAATGAGAAATGCCCTCCCTCCCCGTAAACATGAAGCTACAAAACTGTAGAAATACACGTGCGCTGTGCGAACGGACAACACGTGTGTTGATGCGCCGTATACATTGAATCCATACATGTACTGCGTGTACTATGTTTGCGCCGTAGTAGACATTGAACGTGTATACACACCACAGCATGTTGAGCTATGCCTATGTAGGGCACACGTCACGCCGTTCTTTGGCAATACACCAATTGAGGTTTCTCCCCTTCACAGGCAAACGGTATGGGTTGGGGCATCACAGAAGGTACTTTTTCGTGCGTATGGCAGTGCGCTGTTCCTTCGGCAGAATTATTACTCCCTCCGGAAATTCAATGTTTAAAAATGGATTTATGAAATATGGACGGCACTTCAGCCGTTAAAAAGTGCTTCCCAACCCGCAAAGAACATTCCCCACTCGTGGTTACCAAAAGGCGGGGACCGAAAGAGCCAGGGGAGGCGCCTATTCGAACAAAAAAAAAGGTCCCAAATCCTTAGCGTAATATATATAATGTGAAAGGACATGAGAGAATAATGGTTGCCTAGCTTAAGTAGCTTTCACACCTTGGAGATTTTAGACATATGCCAGCGTTGGGCTCATACTTCCCTCATACGGGGACCATAAGTGGTAGGTATGTCAAATACGTCTACATATTAAAGGAGAATTAACCCCTGATTACAAATTTACTTATATTGGAAGGTGTAATATATTCCTACTCATTGGCCTAAATCATTTTCTAATAAGATATCAGAAAAGGGTATAAATAAAGATATTCCAACTCCCGGTATCGTCTCCTACTCATTTACATGGGGGCTGCCATTTTCTTGCTGATTTGGAGTTGTACATGAACCATTGAGAAATGTTCCAGTCAGGAAGATATTTTGAATCCAAATCCTAAATTGATTTTCTTCATTACCTAAAATCCCATATGTGACGAAAAATATAAAGTGGGTGTTTACATGTATTATAAAAATTAAATCTTTATAATGATACTTTTAAATTGTCTGGTTTTGCTTAACAAAAATCTGTTTTCTTGGGTTTGCCAAACAGAGCAGAACATAATATATGCAGCATGCATTCTGACTTTTCAAGTCCATTATCCGAAAGCAGGTGAATGCATAGTTTGCCGCTATAGATGCTCAGGGAAGAAGCATCCATAAAATTTGAATTAATTTGCTCCGTCCCATACGTCCAGTATCGAGAAAATAGATTTCTATTAAGCGAATATCGATTTTCAACAGAAATATATAAGGAAATCTTCAGTTTAAAAATAAATTGACATATCTATTCTGTATTTTTAATCTCAAATGGGTTTTTAATTTTGAAAAAGGCAATTGAGCATTTGGATTAAGAAAATCTTCTTGTACACATAAACAAAATGGCAGCCCCCATGTGCTGCTAGCAGACGATATATATTGCTAGCAGATGGTAAATTTTGCTCAGAAAATCTTGATTCGTATCGATCTCGTATATTTTGACGCGAAGCCATATAGTCTAACAAGTAGGAATAAATAACACCTTTGAACACTATCGTCTTTATTTTTGAGCGTAATTCTCCTTTAAATACGTCAACATGCGTTGGAGAAGTTCGATATAAGTTACACATAGATTCAAATCACGTTACTCATAAGTTTTGGGTACGCTAGACATTATCTCGACGTATTTCGACTTATAAGTAACTTACAAGTAACGTGTGTGAACGTGTGTGCGGGACGTGTGAGCCATACGCTGGCATACCTCGAAAACTTTTGTGTATGCACAAAATTTTTCGATGACTTCGACGTACTATGACGTATACCAGCGTGCTCCTATCTTATAAAAATCTAACCCATAACTTATTCGACGTGCACCAGCGTATTCGCTAAATTTTTCATACGTCGGCATACGCTAGCTAAATCGCACGTGTCTCAGATATTTTATTTGTTGTCAACCCAGACTCGTATTTGTGGATGCATGTTATATAGAGGGTAGGAATTGTTATCTACCGTGGGCTGACTTAATGGACACAAAGACAACTCTGGGTTGACAATAAACTAAAGTGATTGTGATATAGGCAGTTGGGATTATTATCTACCATGGGTGGACTAAATGACCACAAATACTACTGTGGGTTGACAATTAATTAAAACATCTGGCACACCTGTGATATGAATAATTGGAAGTGTTATCTACCCTGGGTTGGCTAAATGGCGAGAAACATACAACCCAGGGTTGGTGGGGGGGGGGGGGGGGGGGGGGGGCTACCCTGGGTAGACTCTCATGTGGGTATTTCCATTGCTGCATATATATATATATATATATATATATACAGTATATGGTATGACCATTCTTCTTTATCTGTCTCTGTCTCTGTCTCTGTACAGCTATCGCAGTCTAAACGTCTTCATATTAATTATGACGTCTTTTTCATTGTGACGTTTTTACGTCATAACGCCTAATTTTAACCCCAGCAACACTAGCGCATTATGCATTTGCAATATACGCTTAGACTGGGTTTGCTTTTATTTTATTATTGTTTGTTATCAGTCGAAATCACTTCACGTTTTCCCTGACGAAGGGGGAGGACCCCCGAAAATTTGGAGAATAAAATTTCTGTAATTGGCAATGAATGCATTTCAGTCATCTTTTATTTTGATATCATCATAGCCTATGCCAATACGTGGATCATTATGAATTTATATATATATACATGTATATATTCAAATTTTCAAGTTAATAATTATAGTGAATACTAGTATAGTGTAGCAAGCAGCGTGGAACCCTTAACATGAAGAGCAATATATTTTTGGTGATTAGTACCCTTTAACATATTATTTTTGTAGTCTCTAATTCGGCCTATTTTTTTTACAGCTCAGCCAATGCGATCAACTTCTACAATGCCTGGTAAGATCGGAGAGATAAAATGTTACCGTACATTAAATGCTTCCTATGTGTACACCAGTGGCGGATCAAAAAAAAAAGTCATCAGCATCTTTGCTCTTTTGACCTCTAGAAATGTCTGACAAGCAAAAGAGGGAAAAAAAAGGTCATCAGCATTTTAGGCTGTCTTTCATTTTCCCAGGGGAGGGACCCCCCCCCCCCCCTGGATCTGCCACCGAGTTACACCAAGGACCACAAAATATCCTTAAATTTCATGTTTCCCCCAAACATCACGTACCACACTATTTAAAAGTAATTTCCAATCAAATGAACTTGAAAATTAGCATTTAAGAACGCGGAATTCATGGAAGTATTTGCAACCAAATCAAATTCTGGATAAACTTGGCCTTGATTTTTCGTGGTGAAAGGAGTGTGCAGCTCTTTTAAGTATCCCGATTCTGTCATCAAGTGGAATTTTGGCAAAGGTTCAAAAAATGAATAGATACATAATTTCGGAAATTTCACTTTTTTTTCACCATTGTATTTATTTCCAAGAGGGTTGCCAAAGTTGCATCTGTCAAATTTCTTTCATTAAATTGTAAATAATCTAGGTTCTCAATTCATGCCATCCAATTCTGAATCTCGAATACTATTATAATGGATGTGAATGTTTAAGTACCAATACCGAATGTTGTTCAATTAGAACAATGCAGATGTGTATGCCTGACAATTCGCTGTCATTTTAACAAACTAAAATGGCTCAACATATTTCTATTCCATACAAAATCAGTTAATAGAAAACTCAAGTAAATTAGTGATTTTAAATTCTCTGCTGTCCATTTTGTTTGGCATGGAACCTTAGTCTTCGAATTAAATAAAAGAAAAAACAGATGATTAATGCCCGAAGGAGATTTTCTTATTTCATTTTATCACACTTTCAACTTGAGGCATAGACACAAACTGAACTGCTAGAGAGGGGCCTTGTGAAAGGTTTATTACGCTCATATAACCACAGCTTAAATACAGCTTAAATTATGAACATATACTGACTTCTCAAGTCTCTGTTTGTACTTTTATCAACATCACATCAAAGTATAAGGTTCCATGGAAAATCAAAGAATTTAACGAACTGGTAAAAAAAAAAGGAGGGGTTCAACCTCAAAATCTGTGACAAAGGAAAAAAGGGGGAGAGGGGATCGAATTCACGAAATAGGAGAAGAAAAAAAAGAGGGAGATAAGGGATACGGTAACTCCGGACCCACTGAAGCTTTATGCTCTTTGGAAACGTGCTACAAACAAACATGTTATAACACGATTTCTAATAATTTTTTTTGTCTCTCTTTCTTTTAGCCAATGATGAAACATCTACACTGAATTGTCAAAATGTAACTTCTACTACGGATATTGGAAAAAATTCTTCTTCCACTGTTATGATTAATATCACTGCATCTGATAATATGGATACACGTCTAAATGTGACTTGTTCTCATACATATGATGGTGGATTCCTGAGCGGGGACACCACTGTAAACTGCACGTCTACAGATGCTTATAATAACACTAGGACTTGCATTTTCGTAGTCAGAGTTATAGGTAAGACATACTTTTGTATGTATGTTAATGGATCCTTCACCGAACTGGATTATTATTTGTGTTAGGAATGAAATTATGGGTAATTCCTTGGACTTTCAGTTATATTATATTATGTAGTTAGGAAGATTATTTTTTCATGCATTTACATGATGAATTCATCTTCCACTGTTATGATTAACTCAAGTGCAACTGATAACGTGAATTCAAAAGCAATTGTGAATTGATCTCCTACATCAAATGATGCATTTATGATCGGGGACACCACGGTCAACTGCAGCTCTAAAGACAAGAAACATTGGAAATGTACTCTAACTGTCACAGTTATAACAGGTGCTCAAACATTACTTTTTCATCAATTACGTGTCTATCCGATTTTTTTCTCTTTACCCGTTAGACATAATTATATTCCAATGTTAGTTGCTAAAATTAATGTTTAACTCTTTGTAAAATTAATGATTTATATTCAATTTGTGTCAACATTTGTTGTCTTGCAGATGATGAATCTCCTGCTCTAACCTGCCCAAATGTAACTTCTGCTACGGATATTGGACTGAATTCATCTTCCACTGTTATCATTAGCTCAACTGCAACTGATAACGTCGATTCAAATCCAACTGTGGATTGTTCTCATACATCCAATGATACATTTATGATCGGGGACAACACGGTCAACTGCAATTCTACAGACAATGCAGGAAATACTGGAACCTGTGCTCTTATTGTCACAATAACAGGTATGCAACCGTTTTCTTTTCATCAATAAGTTTTTTGGTCCCATCTTGTCTCCTATTTTTGTTGCAAATGAAATATTTTTCATCGCTTAATTCGAATCAATCGCTTTACATCTGGTTTGCTGAAATCAAGCTTTCACTATTTCCACAAGTATTGATTCATATTCATTTTGACTTAATATTTGTTGCCTGAGATCATCTTCCACTGTCATCATTAGCTCAACTGCAACTGATAACGTTGATTCAAATCCAACTGTGGATTGTTCTCATACATCCAGTGATACATTTATGATTGGAGACACAACGGTCAACTGCAATTCTACAGACAATGCAGGAAATACTGGTACCTGTACTCTGATCGTCACAGTAACAGGTATTCATTAAAAAAAAATTAACACTTAGTGTCTGATCTTGTCTCTTACTTGTGTAAGAAATGAACCATTTTTTTAAACACTTAATTAGGATGAAAATATTTTCTTAAAATCATATTTGCTTTCAACACTGAATGATATATATTCTTTTTGTCATATATTTTTTGTATTGCAGATGATGAATCTCCTGCTCTGAATTGCACAAATGTAACTTCTACTACGGATATTGGACTGAATTCATCTTCCACTGTTATCATTAGCTCAACTGCAACTGATAACGTTGATTCAAATCCAACTGTGGATTGTTCTCATACATCCAATGATACATTTATGATCGGGACACCACGGTCAACTGCAATTCTACAGACAATGCAGGAAACACTGGAACCTGTACTCTGATCGTCACAGTAACAGGTATTAATTTTAAAAAAAATTAACACTTAGTGTCTGATCTTGTCTATTACTTGTGTAAGAAATGAAATATTTTTTTATCACTTAATTAGGACGAAATTATTTTCTTCAAATGATATTTTTCCAACGCTGAATGATATATATTCTTTTTAGCTCTAATATTGATGTCCTGCAAATGATGAAGCACCAACTCTCAATTGCCCAAATGTAACTTCTACCACCACTATTGGACTAATTTCATCTTCCACTGTTATCATTAGCTCCACTGCAACTGATAATGTTGATTCAAATCCAACTGCGGATTGTTCTCATACATCCAACGATACATTTATGAACGGTCAACTGCAGTTCTACAGACAATGCAGAAAACACTGGGACCTGTATTCTGATTGTCAAAATAACATGCACCCACATATTTTATTTTAATGAATAAGGTGTATATCCTATCTTGTCCCTTATTTGTATTAGAAATTAAATATTTCTTTAAATTTATAACTTAAACCACATTAAATCATTCTCTTCAAATATTATTCACTAAATTGAAGCTTTCCCTCTGTCCAAAATTATTGATTTATATTCATTTTGTCTCAACATTTGTTGTCTTTCAGATGATGAAGCACCAACTCTGAATTGCCCAAATGTAACTTCTGCGACGGATATTGGACTGAATTCATCTACCACTGTTATCATTAACTCCACTGCAACTGATAACGTTGATTCAAATCCAACTGTGGATTGTTCTCATACATCCAATGATACATTTATGATCGGGGACACCACGGTCAACTGCAATACTACAGACAATGCAGGAAACACTGGAACCTGTACTCTGATCGTCACAGTAACAGGTATTAATTTTTAAAAAAATTAACACTTAGTGTCTGATCTTGTCTATTACTTGTGTAAGAAATGAAATATTTTTTTATCACTTAATTAGGACGAAATTATTTTCTTCAAATGATATTTTTCCAACGCTGAATGATATATATTCTTTTTAGCTCTAATATTGATGTCCTGCAAATGATGAAGCACCAACTCTCAATTGCCCAAATGTAACTTCTACCACCACTATTGGACTAATTTCATCTTCCACTGTTATCATTAGCTCCACTGCAACTGATAATGTTGATTCAAATCCAACTGCGGATTGTTCTCATACATCCAACGATACATTTATGAACGGTCAACTGCAGTTCTACAGACAATGCAGAAAACACTGGGACCTGTATTCTGATTGTCAAAATAACATGTACCCACATATTTTATTTTAATGAATAAGGTGTATATCCTATCTTGTCCCTTATTTGTGTTAGAAATTAAATATTTCTTTAAATTTATAACTTAAACCACATTAAATCATTCTCTTCAAATATTATTCACTAAATTGAAGCTTTCCCTCTGTCCAAAATTATTGATTTATATTCATTTTGTCTCAACATTTGTTGTCTTTCAGATGATGAAGCACCAACTCTGAATTGCCCAAATGTAACTTCTGCGACGGATATTGGACTGAATTCATCTACCACTGTTATCATTAACTCCACTGCAACTGATAACGTTGATTCAAATCCAACTGTGGATTGTTCTCATACATCCAATGATACATTTATGATCGGGGACACCACGGTCAACTGCAATACTACAGACAATGCAGGAAATACTGGAACCTGTAGTCTGATCGTCACACTAACAGGTATTCATTAAAATAAAAACTTTTAACACTTAGCGTCAGATCTTGTCTCTTACTTGTGTCAGAAATGAACCATTTTTTTAAACACTTGATTAGGATGAAACTATTTTCTTAAAATCATATTTCTTTTCAACACTGAATGATATATATTCTTTTTGTCATATTTTTTTTTGTATTTATTGAATTTTACAAAATACAACAAATCAAGTACAAAATCAGGATAATCATAAAATATGAATAATAATTAGAAAAACAAAAAACAAAAGAAAAACCCCCAACAACAACAGATAAAATACAATAAAGAGAGCAGCAAACATGACAGGACAAAGGACCCGAGAGGATGCCCATAGCCAACCGAAGACGACCCCACGAAACGAACCTGGCAACGGCTAATCACCCCGCCCCACAGATGGCTAGCGACATATACAAGGCAGATCCCATAAATGTGAATGATCGATTAATAGTTGTTATTTGATCGCAAATCTTGAAAAATTAGCACCACACACACTCTCTCTCTCTCTCTCTCTCTCTCTCGGAAAAAAAGCCCAGTAACATCATGAACACATGACATGTACAGTCGAAACCCGGTATAAGGTGGCCAGATCAGAGCGGAATGTCATCTGTTTTGTATGAAAATGAAATAAACAAACAAATAGTCAAAAAATAGAACCGAATGAACCAGTTATGACCCCTAGGCCCTACCATACCGAGTCCCCACTGCAAAATTCGTATTCACTTTACACATTGCACATCAACATACACGCCGAGATGAAACCTGCCTGAAACGAAAATATTACACGAAACGGGGAAAACAGCCATCCGCCCGGTCGATACGCGGAAGCACCAACGGGCAACCACAGACATCCACCCCAACGCTTTGGGCCCAGTAGAGGGAGAAGAAACACTCGGGCTGAATACCAATCTTTATAATTACTACATACAGTGTACAACAGTATAAATTATGAAGGCAGTTACATCAGATCTCTACAAACAAAATATTTTGTGTATGTAAAGCCATGGCCACTGTTACAATACTCAAAATGTAAATCTCCAATTTCGAAAGTGAACTGGAAGTTTGTTTTTCTTGGCAATACGGTATTCAATATCTTTATTGGACGCAATGTATTTCTTATAACCTTCATACTTTGGTGGTTTGTTTGGAAATATATGTTAGGAATTTATCATCATCAAACCCAAACATTTTTTCAAAAATTGACGCATTTAGTGGTTTGTTGATTTTTTGAATAATGGCATTTATAGTCTTATCCCAAATAGTTTGAACAGCAGGACACTCAATGAAAAAATGTTTGTAGGTTTCAGGAGCAGTATTACAAAAAGAACAGTTAGGGGTGTTTTTTCTTTTAATTTTGTACAAAAAATCATTGAAACTTATCGCTCTATGAAAGAGCTTAAAATTATTTATATGAATTTTCTTCCAATCAATCTCGCCAGGACCATAGAACTCACCCCAACATAACATTTGCTTTTCTGGAACATTAGACCCTAGCATGATACTATAAGCATATTGTGGGATTTTTTTAATTTTCAAAATTTGAGTTCTAATCTTGCCAAATATTATGTCTGGGGTTAAATCAGAAGTTATCAGCCAATCCGCTGGTATGTTCTTTACCAAAAAAAAATTGTACTTTCTCCTATCATGTGCACTAATACCATAATCAAGGATAAGCTCTTCAAACAGTTTCAAACCAGGCTGGGGAGGATTGAGTAAATCACTAATATAAATCACATTTTTATCAAGCCAGTCTTGGTATATAAAATATTGCTTTGATTTTGAACTGATGTTCCTATTAAACCAAATACACTGATAAGAACCAACTGAAGAAACACCAAGATTACACACATTTTCAGAAAAATTCTCTCTGAATATATACCATATATGCAGGGATTCAGCTAATTGACTTGATATTAAGTTGTTCAAAATATTGTCAGGGGCATATGCATTCCACAAAATATCTCTTTTATCACTAAACCTATTCAAAATGGATAGTTCAATTGATTTCCAGCAACTTTCATAATTATCATCCAAAAGTAATTTGACCCATGACATTTTTTTTTGTGCCATAGAGAATGTGTACAGATCAATCATTTTCAAGCCACCTAAAGAATAATCATTACACATCATCTGTCTTTTGACCCTGTCATTGCCACCACTCCATATAAATTATATAGTAATGTATTCAACTGTTGAAAAAACTTTTGTGGAGTTTTAATACACAAAACAGTGAAAACATAAAGAAACTGTGGCAACAATAGGGTCTTTATGACACAGATCTTCCCGACTAGGGATAAATTTCTTGCCAGCCAGCAATTCAAGGTATTTTCAATAGATTTATGCTTTATCACATAATTAAAGGTTGACTAAATTAGAGAAAAAATGGGTGCTCTTTCCATGTAGTTTTGCCTTCTAATCACGAATCTGCCAATCGATTGTCCAAATTATGTCTCGTTTTGGCGAAAAAGGGGAAAAAGTAGAGGTTTTGGGACCGTTCCTTAAAACTCGTGAGCTGATTGGCTAACCCCCAAGTGACGTATGAAAAGTAAGAGGCACAAGATATGCAGGCTGCAGCATATAATATTGTACACAGAATGCGGTATTTGACCCCTCTGTTCAACGGACAATTTATGAAAAAAGGAAATTAATCAATATAATCTTAGGAGTGAATAATCATTAGCAATATATTTTCTACAAGATCAGAAAACGCTTTTGCCCAAATATACAACTCTTGTTTTGTTTTTTAGCTTTTCTTTTGAACAATGTTCTCATCCATCTGAGCTTGCCGAACGAAAGTTTTGCATTGGTCATAAACGCGTGCACAGCCGTTTTATGCGTCTCAGTATGATTGTACAATGTCCTACACATCTTTAGTACGGCAGTGACTATGTTCCCCTCGTACATAGCGACTGGTGAACGCTTTTGTTTTGTTTATTTCACTTTTGTTTTTACTTCGCTTTACATAGTACATTAGTACTGACTTAGATTTTGGCTGAATTCGAGTAACTTATATATAGAGAGAGGAAATGTGCCCGCGATTCCGAGTTGGAGGACTTTTCTGAGCCATGCAGATACGAACTCTGATTTACTGGCAGATGATTATTTTATCAGACCCCGAAGGCAAAGAAGCTCGAGTGGCAAGGGAAAATTCGACCGTATTATATGTTTGAACCCCTCGCAGAATACGGTGAAGGGCCGTGGGTGAAGTAACTCCAGGGAGCTCCAACGCGTTGGAGCTCCCTGGAGTTACGGGTGAAGTAGACCGAAAATGCTGTCTCTCGTTCGTTAGGTCGTCTTAGCTAACGAGCGAGAGACAGAATTTTCGGTCTACGGGTGAAGCTGCTGCAGCTGTTGTCGTTGAAAAACAGATTAGAAGACTTGACTCCAAGTCTGATCGTTGGAATAGCTGAATCTTTCAGCTAGCTTATCCTTCTCTTCATGCCAAATTCGGAATACAGGCCAGGATGCTCAAAATCATCTTCGGCAAAGTGATCGCTGCAGATTGTACTCCACTCACTTGGCCGGCCCTTGCCACTCTGCCCGCGTGAGCTTTACATTTGCGACCCACAATTTCCGTAGATTTTCATCTTTAGCAATTGTGGAGGGTACAATGAGGAGCTGTATATTTTGTCCGCTCTCTTTGTCATCGTGTTCATAGTGTCAGTATATCGCCGATCAGATCAATGCATACAAAGAGAAGCATATGAAGCTTCACGCTGCGATGAATCGGCAAACCACTTCTTCCAGGTCTTCACACAATGATGATTCCAAGAAAGCAGATTATGCTGATGTCGTAATTATGGGAGACTCGATGACAAGATCAATAGAACCGTCTAAATTATCGAGACGTTTCAATATCAGATGTAAATCGCTTCCAGGCGTTAAGATTGAGGATTCTTGTGAAGTGATTAAGTCTCAAGCCCAAATGTTCGAAGCTTGAATATCAATCCTGCATTTAGATACAAACAATCTAAGCAGTGACACAGCGGATGAAATCATCGCCAAGCTAGTTTCTGCAGGCGACTACATCATGGAATCTACAAATGTGAAAACTCTCGCATTTTCTTCAATTATTCATCGTAGAGGTGAGAGCTTGGATGATTTTACTCGTGTTAACGATGTCAACTGAGCCCTGAAACTTGTAACCAATCAGCGCGGCTGGGCCCTGTTAACCAATGACAACATCGTGCCTGACACCCACCTTACCGGTGATGGCGTGCATCTGAATTTGTACGGAACTAAATTGTTTGCGTCAAATATCATTAAATACCTTTGTTCTTTCTACCCTAAGTCTCTGGAAGGAGGAAATGTTAACACATGGCAGACCAGAAATAACGGTTCTTTTCGGCCGTCTCATCATCACAAATTTCGCCGGAAACCGAGAGGTCGACTATTTCCCCGAGATTGGATAGACAGCCTCGAGACAGCACGCAGACTTCTCAACAACCAAGATCGACCCGCATAAATCATTTGAACTTGAATGCCAACGTAGTAAATGCAGATAATGAAACTTATTTTGACAGTAAAGTGCTTTCACTTATTGATGGGAAAATTCCAGTTCTTACTAAAGGAACAAATCTCCTTCTTTTAAATGTACGAGGTTTAGTGAACAAGATGGACTCTCTCCGTTATTTATTATCAAATATCTCTGTTGATATACTATGTTTGATGAAAGTTTTTGCGACGACACCATCACCGATAAGGAATTGCTCATTGACGGTCTACGTATAGAACCCAAGACAGAACAGGGATGGGTGGTGGCGTTGCCATCTATGTTTCTGAAAAAAAACTGCTTATTTTAGAAGACATGAATTTGAAGATCCCTCAATTGAAATGATATGCTTACAAGTTCATCTGCCTTATCAAAAAAGTTTTATTATGCTTTGTATTTACAGACCACCTTCTTGTAATGTTTGATTTTATGATAATTGGGAAAATATATTAGAGAGAATGAATTGTTCACATACTTCTACTGATGAATTATTTATTTTAGGTGACTTAAACTGTGATTATTTAAACTTTCATAATTCAAGTAACTCTTGTAAACTTGACTTTGTCATGAAGTCTTTTAATTTGACTCAAATTATAACCAAACCTACTCGGGTGACGAACAGATCTGAAAATTTGATTGATACTGTTTTTACAACAAAATTTGAAAATATTGAAGAGCACGGATGTGTTCACACGTCACTTAGTGATCACTATTTGGTTTATGCAATACGTAAACTACATCCTAAATGCAATTCAAATTGTAGTCATAAAATAATCCAGTATAGATCATTCAAACACTTTGATAATAAAAAGTTCAAATTATTATAATCCAAAGCCCCTTGGAACCGATTAAATGAAGTAAATGGACTTAATCCTAATGTTAATATTTGTTCGAGTGGAAATCGTTATTTATGGACATACTTAATGTAATTGCCCCGAAAAAAACGGTTAAGGGTGCGAAATGTACGCTGATCTTCGTGCACTAATGGCCAAGCGAGATAAGGTTCATAAAAGATTTTTATCTCTCAGACGGGAAGCTAGTCTGGGTAATCTATTAGCAGTAAATCAATGTAATAAACTGTGGTCCGAGTACAAATCTATGAGAAACAAAGTAAACTATTCTCTTATACGAAGTAAAAGTGAGTACTTTAAAACAAAAATAAGAAATAATCAACTGAATCCTAAAGGCATGTGGAAATGTCTGCGTTCGCTTATACCCCAGATGAAGAGGGATTTACCAAGAACTCTTTATCTTGATAGTTAATCTTTTGACAGTGATATCAGTATCACTTATGCATTTAACGACTACTTAATTCAAATTAATATTAATGACTTGGAAAACAATAGCGATGTTCTCAGTGGTGTTGATCTTCATCCTTGTGTTCAGTCAGGTATTGATAGTCTTAATAGTCCTCCTAATTTATTTGAGTGTGATGAGATTGATTCTGATCTTGTTAAGAAAATCATATCTAGGTTGGATATTTCTAAGGCAACTGGTGTTGACGAAATCAGTGCAAAACTAATTAAAAATGCTGGTGATGTAATAATCCCTAGCATCACTCAACTAATCAATTTGTCATTGTCGACTGGCACATACCCGGATGAATGGAAGCACGCAAAGGTACTTCCATTGTATAAAAAAGGTGACATTAATGCAATACCCAATTATCGACCAATTTCCATACTCCCAGTTATTAGTAAAATTCTGGAGAAAATTGTTCATAGGCAGCTTTATGATTCTCTCGTCTCCAATAAAGTGTTTTCAAACGCACATTTGGATTTAGGCCCGGTCATTCTACCGCCTCAGCACTTGGTGCTTTAACAGATACTTGGGTACGTGCTATAGACGATGGCCAAATCATTGGTGCTCTTTTTGTCGATTTAAGACGAGCATTCGATACAGTTGATTCAACTATTATGTTAGCTAAGCTACAGCGAATAGGGCTATCTAACGGTGTTTTATCTTGGTTTCAATCATACCTTACAAATAATAGAAAGCAACAAGTGTTAATTAGACATTCTATGTCATACGAACGTTCCCTGTCTATAGGAGTTCCTCAAGGTTCGATACTGGGCCCGCTTTTATTTCTAATTTATATTGATGATGTTGCCCATGTCCTAAAAGAAGGAAATGTCATAATGTATGCAGACGACATCACTTTGTATGTTACCGGATATTCTATCCAGATTTTGGAAAACAAATTGCAACACGAAATTAATGCATTAGGTAATTGGATAAGTGATAATAGGTTGCACTTGAATGCAGACAAAACAAAGTTTATGGTAATAGGAAGCAAACAAAAACTTAGTTCTTGCACTAATGATAACATTTGCATTACCTACGATGGGGTCGAAATTAAGCAATGTATAAGTTTTAAATGTCTCGGGGTAATAATAGATAAACATTTATTGTGGCATGAACAAGTTGATTCTGTATGTAAAAAAATATTTGCCGGCCTTGCGATGGTTAAGAGAATTCGTCCTTTTGTGGAAAATGATACTTTAAAGTTATTATATACTAGCCTTATGATGGATTAAGGCTCACATATGGATTACTGCTGTGAGATTTGGGGAGATCGTTTTAATATACATGTATACCGCATCACTAACTTCAAAAGAGGGCAGCTCGTCTGATCCTTAGGTGCAATATCTACACCCCATCCAAGGAAATATTGTCTAGTCTGAATTGGTTATCTTTTAGATACCGAATAAATTATTTCCGATACGTATTTGTTTATAAATGCTTTCACGGCCTTTCTGCCACTTAGTACGAAAATTATTTCCAAGAGCTAAATAAATTGCATAATCAAAACACGCGGCAATCCGCCAGACGTGATCTTGTAATCCCTAAATGCCGCACTGAGCACTGCAAACACTCTTTGTATTTCTTATGCCCTCATTTGTGGAATAATTTGCCGGTCGCTATACGAGAGTTATCCACATTGGTCTCGTTCAGATTAAACCTTAAACGGCATCTGAAGTCAATGGAAGTATAAGGGTTTCTTCGACATGTATTAATCTTTAATAGTTTGTATATAATTATATATATATATATATATATATATATATATGGTTTTCTTCAATATCATTTTCATTTCTATTATATATGATATTGAACTTTACCTTATATGATTTTTTTATTATTCAACGTTGGCGACTTTGTACCCCTGCAATATTTTATTGTTTTTCATATTTTTTGTTTTAATCACACTTGACTAGCATCTACTTTAACTTGGAAATGATCCTTTCTCAAGTTTCTTAAGCCCCCCCCCCCCCCTGCGACAAAAATAGAGACTCAGTTCGAACCGAACCTTCTCACTAAGTCCTGCAGGTGTCTCCTGATTGAAATAACTGTAGAGCTTTCGAATATTCTCACTTTCTATCTCGTCATGATCCACAGTGTCACCTTTCCCAAGTTGTTTTAATTCCACCAATGCTGCTTTGTATGCAACGTAAGCTTTGGTAAATTATGCATTCTTTGCTATGTCGATTATATCTGAACGCACAGATTTAAGAAGCCTCTTTATGCCAGCTTTCAGGGCATTTAACCATGATGTTTTGTAATGCGATCCGTCCGATTTTCTCAATTCAACGTAAAATTTACTTAGGATAGCAGCGAGTGTAGTTTTGTCCACCGTCTCGATATCAATATTAAAGGTCCCCTTTTATGGAATTACAAAGGAACTTCATTTAATAGACTTTTCTACTGTGAATCCAGATCTGTCAACCATATTATCTGAATTCCATTCATTAATCTGTAAACTTGAAAATAAAAAAATAACTGGGAACGCCCCTAAAAATTTTGGAAAATCGGTCCAGCGATCGATGACGTCATGTGACGTCAGACACAGAACGCTCGACTCACACACAAGCTGGATCAGTATCGATGTGTGTGTGTTAGGCTATTGAGCTTCGTGTAGATCTCTTCGACTTCGTGCTATTAAAGCTTTTTAAAGACAAAATGCTACATCAACGATGGCATCTTCTTCGGACAGCCAGGACACTTATTCAGGATCAGATATATCTGATTTGGAGCATCAAGTCCCAGAAGAAATTGAAGAGGAATTAGGGGCCCGGCCGTATACTATGTTTGAGCCAGACATGTCGGATTCTGGGCAAGATTCTGATGATGACAGAGACGTCCCTGATTTTAATAACGGAGAGGATATCGACGGGAGACTTGGGAATAACAACTGGTAATTATTTTTTGATAATAAATTACCGATTAAAGTTTAATTCACGCATATCCACGTATTATGAATCTTGTTTACGCTTGCAAGCGCCCCGAGAGGCTGAGCTGATACTTCGCTGATCGAGGCAGTGAGCTCGATGTGCGCAGGGCTGGGGTACACGCGCGCTGTTTGGTTGTTCGCCTGCTGACGTCGACCCTGCCTGGGCTTGCGCTTGGGCAGTTTTACTGGTGCATGGGGTGGTAGCGTTTGATTATAGTAAATTCTAACATTGATATCCAGAAAACTCTTAGCTCTCCTGTTATCTTGCTTGTTTTCTTTGTGCTGCTACACTAAGTAAGTGTAGGTACCGTTATAGTTGACAATAGATATGATGTTCTTCTTCTTCTCCGCCCAGGGTTACATCCAGTGTGTCTGGAGCGGTATGTGATGGAAACTGCTTACTATCTGTATCGGCAGCAGTATGGCAGACAGGCAAGGCAGGATGCAACTGAAAATCAGTGAGTACCATACTTTTTGTTTTAATCCTTACTGCAGTATTCCTGTATTATATAAAGCAGTTTGGATGCAATATGCCAATTTGGCTCCTTATGAAATTAATATTACGATATTCTATAAAATAATGTTTTAGCCTTTATGTAAATAGAGGAAGATTATTCTATTTGCAGTGTACATGTATTTTCTTGTCCTATGTGCAGATTAACGTTTGTTTCCTCAATCCCCATCACAACATTTTACACTGCGATGTTGACAACTAAATTATTAGCTAATCTTTTATTGTTTATTTGTGAAGTTCAAAGTAAAAGTTACCTCACTATCACCTACATCATAGACTACACTGTGCATTTTTTGAAGTTGTCTAATCATAGTTTCCTTTGTACTATTTAAAAAAAAAATCTTTTATAGGAAAGCCAGGCATGTGGCCTATAGGCAGCTTGTAAGATGGTGTTGGAGTTTCCTAGGCAGGGCAGGACGTGTTCCTCTCCCATCTTGTGCCGTGACAAGAATCCGTGCAGCATTTCCATCAGAACCATTGGCGGATCCAGGGGGCACAGCCGGCCCGGTCCCCCCCCCCCCCTTTTTGGAAGAGAAGTACGATTTTTTTTTTGCTTGTCAGGGAATTATGGAGGGAAACTGGACCCCAATAACCCCTTACTGAGCGATTTATGAAGGTTTGGCAAAATTTGTTTTCCTGGCCATGTTGGAATGTTGACCTTTGCATGAACCTCTTAGGAAGAGTGTAACATTGTAATGAGTCTATAAATAGATCATGGGAATCCCCTTCCTTTTTTTTGTTACAACAAGAACTATGTAGAACTTACCAGAGAGTTCCAAACTTTCATGAGTATTGTGGTGGAGTGTGGAAGGTTCTAGTTGGGGATTGAGATTGTAAATAACCTGTGGAGATCATCTTGGAGATCATCTTGGACCTCATCTTGGACTTCATCTTGGACATCATCCTTGACATATTTGACGTCGTGTTCGACATCGTCATTGACATCGTTATCAACATTGTGGTCAACATCGTCATTGACATTATCTTGGACATCGTCATCGACATCATTATCGACATCGATGACTTCCTGAATTATCTTGGACATTCTTCGGCTGTATCTTTGTTTGCCAGTTGGACAACATACCATTTGGATTTAATATTCGGAATTTATATTTGTGGATTAGCAGTCAACTTACTCTACACTTCAAGAACATTCTGGACTAATAAGAATTTCCCAGCTGAGAAATTGTAAGTCTTTGCCAGTTTAACTACATGTAGTGTATTTGTAACTAGAATTTATAATTCTGTTATATCGTGTCATACCTGATGTTAGTAAATATTTAAATTAAACCATAAATCATCTAAAGTTAATATCTTTTGTTTGATTCTTATCTTTTGTAGATTTTGGATCGTAACAGTATTACTGTTCTAAGATAGATTTTCAAAGATAATTTTTTAAATTGGAAATATTCCCTGCATTACCTCTTTAGGGTATTTTCTTTTCAAAGTTAACTGTATGTATGTATATTTTTTCAACCTTTGCAAAAAAATTAAAAGGGAGGACAGCTCTGTGGAACTTTAATTTTAGCTATGCAACCATTATTCTCATATTTCTTTTTTTACTGGGGCTTGGATATGACATGCACAAATCTCAACATTATGCAAAGGTGATAGTAGAACTGAACATTTTAAAAATATTTATGTATCAGAACTGTTGTTCCATCAGTGTAAACATTTACACAAAGTTACATTATTTGAAAGAAAAAATTATTCAGTACTAATGACTGGCAAACATGATATTTTATTTACTCGGGTCATTCATGTGATCATCATTATTGTTGCTTCACATATTTCTTTTCAAATTGACATTATTTTTTCTACAGATTTTTTTTCTTCTTTCATTTAATCGATTGTTGTATTTATTATTATGTACTTATATATGTTGGTCTAGTTGTTAACTTGATAACGCTTAGATAGCATATACATTTATCATGTACATAACTGTTTATAAGAAATGTTAAAAATGCTAGTACGTCATTTCTATCTTTTCATGATATTTAATTCCTATACATGGATATCAGTTTCCCTGAAAGTTGGGTTTATTACATGAAGGTGTGCTACACTGTGACAATGTAAAAATTTTATTGCTGTTTTTGGTTCAAGTATCAGAGGAAAAGAGGAGTCTAGGAGGCTTATTTTGAATATTCATTTTCACTGTCAGAAATAAAATTGGAATTGGGTAACTGAGTTCACAAACGCAAAACAATCCAGCTGCAGCTGCTCTGAGTTTCGTCACATCTAAGTATTTGCCCAGAGCATTTGTTTGTAATTGATGTTGTAAAGATGCATGTATCTCAGTTAGGAATGATAACTCTATTGTTAATGGCATATGAAGTCTGTTATTTTTTATGGCATTTGTTGTTTAATTTGTTAATGAAACACACTTTGGAAGCTAATCAGTTTTGTTTGTTTTGTTTTGTTATTTTTTTTTTGAGGGGGGGGGGGGGGAGGGGGTTGGGCATTCTCCTTTATGGAATTTTTGATGTTCAATTGTAAGACAACCATTTCCTGTATACAACATCTATATCTACATTTCTCCAGAAGTAATAATATATTTCAAATCAATTGAATATTTTTACTATGCAAGGCTTGTCGTGAATGAAACTAACAATTGAAAAGAAAGGTGTGAGTGCGTGAATGAGATCAAAACCAACAATTGGCAGAATGGAAAAAGAAAAAAAAGAGAGATAAAAAGTTGAGAGGAGATGTGTGTAATTGGAGAATATTGGGCAAAAAGAAGGAGAAAGGGAGACAGAAAGCACAAGAGAAGAAATAGTGAAAAAGAGAGGGAATCACTGGGGGAAAAAGGAAGAGCTAAAAAAGTTGAGGGAAGATGTGTGAAAGTGGAGAATTTGGGCATAAAGAGGGGGAAATCACAAGGGAAGAAATAGAGAGAGAGGGAATCACTGGGGAGAAAAAGGAGAGATAAAAGTTGAGGGAAGATGTGTGTAATTGGAGAATATTGGGCAAAAAGAAGGAGAAAGGGAGGGAAAGCACAAAAGAAGAAATGGTGAAAGAGAGAGAGGGAATCACTGGAAAATAAATTTTCTGTCAAATGAACTACATGTATAAGGTAGAGAAGTAGGAATCAACCTGTAACTGTAGTGATGTATACCCCTTTTTCCTGCCGGGGGGGGGGGGGGGGGGGGGGGGGGTCGGTTGAAATTTGCCCGTTACATTTTCACTACATTCAGGGTGGTAACAAAAATAAATATTAAATATACGGTGGAAACTTAGTATAACGAGGTCCTTGGGACTATTAAAATTACCTGGTTAAATCCAGAATCTCGTTATATCAGTTATAAAAAAAAAAGAATAAAAAGAGTTCAGACCAAAATATTACCTTGTTACATATCAGGAATATTGTTGTATCAGACCCCTTTATACTGAGTTTCCACTCTACCATGATAAACATTTTTATCACACCCTCTTTATGGAGAAAGATCTTTTTCTTCATCAAGAACAAAAAAGAAATCATTTTTAATAACAAAGACCAATTGAGAGAGGTGCTTGTGAGGTAAAGCTCAGAGTCGCCTAATTTCATATTATTGATACATGTACATGTATGATCAAACTTGTTTCAGGGACGGCCTCTTCTTGATGCATACGCCGCATGCAGCCCCGTGCTATCGACGAAGTCCTCCGCACAAAAGTGCTCGGAGCACACAACACTGCGGTCACTCGGCCCCTTCCAATGGGCGCGAGTTAATTTTACTTTTACGGTCCATTTCCTTCTTATATTTGGGTCTTTAGGGAATAAATGGAGACTGACACCCTCCTTTGTGGTGTTGCTGCAACCTGCCACAACGCAGCGTTGCGGCATACTTCGCTATGGAGGTGATTTACGAGGTGGTATATAGAACAGCAAGTTTGTTTGCACATGTGATACATATGCAATATTGTAAACAAGCATCGGCAAAATCGGTTTGTGACGTCACACGTCAATCATGCTCGCAGAACGTGAATTCGGGGTTTAAAAGGGGGCGGAGCTTAGCAGACTGTTTTGGACATGAATACCTGGGGGAAATATTATTTTAAAAATATTTTGATACGTATTTATTGCAAACGGATGTCATTTTTCAATTTAGATGAGTATCATGTACAAAATACCAAGAATTATAATTTCATAGAAGGGGACCTTTAACGTTTTTTCAAAGAAATACTATTTCAAAATGTTGATCGCTTCCTTCGTTGACCTTTTAGTGTTGTCTACGTCTTTATTTCCAAGAATGTTAGAGAATTTTTTGTTGACGAGCTGGAGGCAGCCATCTTTGGGATCGCGAAATACATGTTGACAAATGCGCTGCGCCAGCTACGTACGCTACGCGCCGGCGATCGTTTGCTAGTTATTCTACGCATGGTTCTACCTACAAACCGATGTAGTACCTGTAATGCAGCGAGCTAGCTCCGCGGGAATAAGCCAGTTCGGGGTTAGCGCATGGTAC
Organism: Heliocidaris erythrogramma; assembly: GCA_025617745.1. Classification (NCBI taxonomy): domain Eukaryota; kingdom Metazoa; phylum Echinodermata; class Echinoidea; order Camarodonta; family Echinometridae; genus Heliocidaris; species Heliocidaris erythrogramma. Next base: position 33,945,846 of record CM046859.1, on the reverse strand, counting down.
AAATGACCCCAAATATCCACAGATATTTTAGACATGGAGGGTCCCTTTATGTGCACTTCAGAAAAAAACCTCTGGGAGTGATAGAGGTGCCTCATGAATATCTTTTGTTTCCCCCTTTAAAAAGAATACTTCCACCTGGATATCATGGAATGCACCATTAGTGCATAATTGAATAATGATTACATGACATTCATGAGCACATATCGAATATTAGTGTCAGTGGGTTTTAGAATTTGGTACAGATGACCTTTATCTGCTCATGCTCAGATTGCATCTCCGAAGTGGCTTATTTGGCGTGTCAAAAATATTGATGAAAATTACAAAATATCGGGATGCTAGCTCTACATTATTGCCCGCTTGTTTAACGCGCATTTTGCCATTGACTTTTCTGAGCGGGTAATACAAGAAAAAAATTGACTGGTCAATAATGACAACGGTCAAATTTGGGCGATAAGGAGTTAAAGTTGCCCTGCTCAGATGTCTGATACAGTTAATAATAAAGCAATATTGACTGGCCTCAGGGCGATACGACATATATCGCTTGAACTAAATTGATATCGCCCGAGTCGAAGACGAGGGTGTTATAAATTATGTGAGGGCGATATATGTCTGCCCTGCGGCCAATCAATAAGATATCAAAAGTTTCGTGGCTCTAGATGTCTGATGTGGTTAATTAAAAGCAATATTGATTGGCCGCAGGGCTGACATATAATACCGCCATCAGATATCAATTTAGTTCAAGCGATATAGGTCGTATCGCCCTGAGGCCAGTCAATATTGCTTTGTTATTTGAATGCTAAAAATCACAGATTGAAAACAGCTCTCTAGAGGGTGTAAACGATTTTGCAGAGCAAAAAGCCTTAGGATGGCCAGGTAACTAATTCATGTTCAATGATGGTTTTTACCGTTTTTATTCATTGCACTTTTATATTTATTCTTATGGACGTATACCCCTCTTAAATACCCTACTATTACGGTGTACTTGCAGCCTCCCATGAAGCCTATACGTGTCAAGTATCGGTGTGCACGCGGAGAACAAATATGTGTCGGGGCAAAAGGGTGTAAAATCCCAAACATTTCTTACCTACAGCAAGACAAAGTTTTCCAATTGACACTAGAACGACAACTCTGTAATACAGATCCTTTTTCATGCTGCCAGTTAATAGCTGAATGTAAATGATAACCTTACCAACATGGAAATTTTGAAATCTGAAGTGCTACTTGTGGTTTCAAAATGTACACAATGTGTCATCTTTACAGGAAAATTCTGGAGAAAAAGAATATGCAATTGAGGGGGCAGTGCAGTAGAACCCGCCCCCTAGTGAGCTCGAACTCAATGTGACAACAGGTTGACACAGTGCATCAGATTTGAAAAGAATTAGTGAGCATCGTAATTTCCAGTGTAAACATAAGACACGATTAAAGGGTGCGTTTTTACTCCCATTTTTCAGGCCAGAATGAGCCTTGTGTTACGAGTTTAGTTCAAAATACGGTTGCGTCGACAGTCATTTTCGTATAATCGCCGATGTAAAACTCACAAAAAAGTGCGTTTTGAATAGGCGTTTCTCCAAAAACACGGTTTCTGGGGAAGCATATAGGCACAATTATTAAATCTTGTAACGTCATATAAACGAAAAGTATGCGCAGTGACTGTTGGCGAAATCAGCTGAAGAGCCTGAATTCGCCTGGAGAAAAGAAGTATAAAAAGTACCCCGTGAAACTGCGTTTTAGATGAGCGTTTCAAAACAAAAACTTTCGGAAAGAAAACATATACGCACCCTAAAACCAACCTCACATTGTAGCTTTGATTTTATAAAATGTAGCTCTAGAAGATATGTAGAACATTCTTGAATATTTCGTTAAAAGAACATAATCTTCCTCCATAGAAGATGAAGTCCCCGTAACGTTTACGCAGTTATGCTTGTGGCAGCTTGTTGCAGATGTAGGGATGGGGTGGGGCATGCCAGGGAGCAATACCCCTCCGCTCCGGCTAAGAAATTTATCTTTTTCTGTTTTGCTCGATATTCTTCGTAGGCACTTTTATGGCAAAGACATGAAATAAGTGCTTTAGGGAGTTTTGTTTTGCTTGACAATGACTTTGGATCCACCATTATAAACGCCCTTTGGAAGATTTCATTTATGCCAAACTATATCAGATTCTGTTCAGCACGAGATATTTTGTCGACAGATGACATGCGAAAATGTGATTCGGGTGAGGGAAACTGGTTTGGAATGTACTATAAATTGTTGAGGTTTATCTTGCAAAAAATGTATATCTAACACCAGATTGGAACGCGAACAGGCTAGAATCAATTGTTATTTCCTGTTCAAATAGAACAAAAATATGTCTAAGAGAAAACATTTTTCGGTGTGTAGGAAAACACAATAGAAGCAGACTTGCGGAGGCTGAGTGGCGATAAAGGGTAGCCTAATGCTGAAAATAGTTTCTTTGTTTGCGAATCAAATGCAATCAAAATGTAATTTAAGAAAAACAGACTACAATACATGTTATGCTCGAGGCAATATGACTATATTGTGAGCTGCTCATTCTCAAGTTATCATTCTATTCGTGCAAAGACTGTCTTTTCGAGTCTAGCTACACATGTCTTGCTTGAACAATTATGTCAATCACTTTTGGGTAGCAACGGTGATGACAGATAATCAATTTTAATTCAAATAAACTATCACATACATACATTTTGTAGTTGTATAACTCGAGTCAGCTCAAGTGATGATTTCAAACTCCACAGTTTCGGAATATCATCAATTACATCCCAACGACCATGATTCTTGAGCATGTTTGGTCAAAATGAGATGACATGACAAAAGTTAGATTGACTTGACTATACATGTTTTACGGCAGCTTGGAACAAAGTGTCTATGTAACGAACGTATTGTTATTACTAATTAGTAATAGTACCATAGTACATGTGCTAATTGTCGATATTGGATTAAAAACATAATTAATCACACACAAGGAGGACGATGGGGGAGGGGGTAATTTCCTCGCCTCTGTGATTCACAGTCACAGCGAAAGGCGATCAAAGTTCATCATAATTTCATAGACAAAATACAGTACAAACTACCAATGTGGAATAACCTCGCTAGTCATAAGGACCGCTATCCATAACGCGTGACTAAATGAATATCAGTTTTGCCTGAATAGCGGTCCTTCTAAATAGCGAGCAAACCATAGACAATTTACCTCGCTATTCATAAGGACTTCCATTCATAAGGAGCGCTATTCATATAACGCGCTTTAAATGAATAGCGGTCCTTATGAATAGCCAGCGGATCATCTGCAACATAACAAGATAAATTTAGACCAAATATAAATTCATGCATTTAACAGAAAAAGGGTTGTTGTTGTTGTTGTTTTAAAATAGGCAAACTAGTCAATTTTGACTATTGTTGCCTTACTAAATTGCTTTTTTCCCTTATACTTTATTTGTTGATCCGTGGGTCTAACTTTTAGTTAGAAAGGTACAGATTCCAGGATACCATGCAGGATCGCCACTCCTGCCCTGATTTTACAACGTTATCCTGACAAGCCCGCTCGAGGTGCATTTCGAGGGCGTCTTATAGGAATACAATTATTCCCTATGTCCCTCAAACGTGAGCAGGGGGAGCTCTTTCTGATTCCTCAGAGAACCTGATTAGAAAATCCGAATATATAAAAGCAAAATAAATACATACACAGATTTTCTTTCTTTTTTTTTGGTTTTTTTTTTTAGTAGAGTATATACTGACATTAAAGGGCCTTTCAATTAAGTGAAATGACAAGAAAAGTGCACCTATACCTGTAGTTAGTATATAACTAAGTGCTTCATCTTTGAGCAGCTTATAAAAAACAAATTATACAGTATGATTGTACACATTAACATTCAATGGTCACAACATAAATCCTATCCGATTTACTTCGATTCCGTTCTCTTTATTTGGTTACACCTTACTCTCACGGTTGCCCTCTTGGCAACCAATTACAAATCGACGAGTCCTTTTGAAATATCTGACGAGTGCACCTTGTGTCTTGACACTGAGATTCTCCACTTTGCGTTCCGCCTCAGAGACATTGCTCACATTTAATTCCGCAAGTAACAGGGCGCGTTGAATGATAAACCTAGGGCAAACATATAAAAAATGGTATTCCGTTTCTCTCTCGTTACAAAAATCACACTTTCCAGTTGTGTGTCTTCCTGTCTTAAACAGGAAGTCATTCAAACCCAAACCTGCCAAGCGTAATCTGTGAATCATTTTTTCACCACTTTTGTCGGTGCAGAGATACTGAAATGATGGTTTTTCTGAGACCACTTTTTGGTATTTTCTTAATTTTAAGTTTGACCTGTCCCATCTCTTCTGCCATTCATTTTGTATAAGAATTCTTAAAATATGTTTGGCTTCTTGGATATTCAATCCATTATTAATCTCTATTCTTTGTTTTAGGGCTGTTTTCGCATTGTAATCAGCCGTTTCGTTCCCTTGGACCCCACAGTGAGATGGGATCCATTTTAAGCAGATTATTGTGCCTTTGTATTTTAGACATGTAGCGGTGATTATAATTTCTTTTACGAAATTGTCCTTATTGTTTTCCTTGATTGCTTGAATAGCACTCAGAGAATCTGTCAAAATTACCACTTTATTATAGACATTCAAATTTTCAAGCCACCGTAGTGCCAAGACAATTGCGGCCAATTCTGATCTGTAAGATGATGTGAAGTTTTGCATTCTTTTACATTCAACTACCGCATTGCCGGCACATAATAACAAGCAGAGGCGCTGCCGTTTGCAGGGTCTCTAGAACCATCAGTATAAATATGGAGATGTTTTTTCCACATTTTATTAATATACTCCAGAGTTGTATTGTATTGATAAAACATGTTATCACTTTTTGACACAAGCTCATGTAGCGCCAATGACACTTCTGGTGGAGAGAGATGTCAAGGCGGCATGGGGGTAAAAGACATGAGTGATTCGTTTGTATGATACATGTATATTTCATCTTCCATAACTCTCAAACCAAATGGTTTACGCACTTTCTTATTATTTTCATATTCAAATTGCCAGCAGTTCTTCAAGGAGAATTGGAGTGGATGTGTGGGGTTTTGCCATATTTTTGCTTTGTATACCTTACTAAGCATGGATCTTCTTTGTTCAAGTGGTAATTCACCCGTGTCCACCTGTAAGATTCTAAGGAAGTTCCCGGCAACGCCCCTGTACACAACTTCAGAGCTTGGTATTGAATAGTCAGCAAGAAGTTCTTCACATGCTCATGAGCCGAATCATATATGCCTCGTGGACTGCATAATCCACGAGTGGCCTAATGACCACCTTATAGAAGTTCAGTAGGCTTTTATAGCTACTTCCCCACGTAGTTCCCGCTAGTCTTTTCATGATATTTATTTTCTTTTTAGCTCTTGTTACAATCATATTTATATGCGGTCTCCATGTAAGCTTCCTGTCCAGCATTACACCTAAAAATAGATGTTCCTCCTTTGGTAGTAAAGGGACCCCATCTAAGTCAATCTGTACAATTTTGTTAGTATTGCTGAAAAATAAAGTAACATACTTTTCTTTAGAAAGGGTAAAACCCCATTTGTTGAACCACTCATTTAGGTTATTTACGTAGATTTGTACTTTTCTTTCCAGAAAATCTATGTTTTTCCCCACTCTTCCATATCACACAGTCATCAGCGTATGTAGAAATTCCTCTATGTTATGTGTCACTGAGTAGCTCTGATTTGCCCGGACGCGAACTTTTTTTTCCCACGAACTTTTTGTCACTATCGTCCTTGACGCATGCGCAACTTTGAAATAGCCCTATAATGCTTGGAGTTGGATGGGGTTTCAAGGTTTCATCCTACTTTTAGTAAAAATAAAAATACAAGACGTTATTTTTGTAATGTCCAAACTGAGAGTCGAACCCACATACCTCAGGTTAAATGTCCGAGGGCTAACGCATCTCGCCACAGCAAGACGCTGGGAGCAACCCTTATTATATCGTTTACGGAATAAACCCTATGATTGCGAAATTGATTTAGATCGGAAAGGATCAGGTGCGCATGCGCCAGGGAGGACAGGGACAAAAAGTTCGTGGGAAAAAAAAAATTAGCTGCCCGGACCTGGAAAGAGCGCCCACTTAAGTAGTTCCATAAGAACCTAACAGTGTTGCCTTGGAAACCAAGTTTGTTCAGCTTATAAATCAACCCTTTCTTCCACAGTCTATCATAAGCCTTCTCCATATCAAAGAAAACGGCCAGGGTATGTTCTTTATTACCAATACTCTTTTGAATGTCATTTTCTAGTTGGGTTATATTGTCTTTTGTGCTTCTTGCTTTTCTAAAAGCACTGTGACAATTTGGTAACAGACAATGTTTTTCCGTAAACCATGTCATTCGTTCCTTGATTATTTTCTCAACTATTTTGATGAAACAGGTAGTAAGAGATATAGGCCTATAGGAAGAAACATCTGTAGCTACATTGTGTGGTTTCAATATTGGGACAATAACATAATGCTTGCATTGGGTGGGAACAATTCCTGTTACCCATATGTTATTCATGATATTTAACATTACTTCTCTCCCTTTGTATGAGAGATTTTTATATACTTCATACCCAATTCCATCTTTACCTGGAGAAGACTCTTTACAGGTTTTTAATGTTATACTTATTTCATACATGGTAAAGGGTTCATCAAGGACACTACTACTCTGTGCATCACTAAAGATGATATGATATCGTCACATTTGCTAGCAATTTATTTTTGTTCAGGGGTATTAACCTTGCCTGAAAACTTTCGTTAATGGTTTTAAAATGGCTGGCGAAAATATCCGCGACTTCACTGTCAGTGATAGCGGAACAATCCTCTCTCATGAGAACAATGTTTTTCCTGGGTGAAATACCATCATTATTGATCCTTTTGATCATACTCCAGATATTCGATAGAGGGGTAAAATGATCAATGTTCTGACAGTATTTTTCCCAGTATAATCTTTTAGCTTGCCTTAAAGTTCTTTGAGCGATAGCTCTTTTCTTCTTGAAATCCTCCACTAAATCAGAATAGGGTATTACATAACTTTTCAGTTTGCTCCTTGCCCTATTTCTCTCCTTTATTCTAGAGGAGCATTCTTTATTCCGCCATGGCACAGGGTTTTTCTTTATTTTCTTTGTCGCCCGATGTGCTTTCACGTTTTCCAGGGAAAACCTAATTGTTTCCATGAAAGTTTGGTACTCTATAACCTTACCTTCACTCTGTAAGGTATCCCATTGTTCCTCAGTTAGATGCCTAAATTCATCCCAATTTACATTCTTTGTGGATAGCATTGAACAAATTTGTTGGGACTGATCAATCTTTGTATGTGTAGTATTGTCATTCAATATGTTCAATTGGCATAACAGTGGGTAATGGTCACTTCCCAAACTATTGTTCAGGACTTGCCATGCTGTTTTGTTAGCTGTACAAGGAGGGGCTAAGGTTAGATCCAAACAAGAAAATTTACCCGTGTGGTAGTCTACTCTAGTAGCACTCCCATCATTCAAAATAACAAGGTTTCTCTCGTTTGCAAACTCTTCCACTACTTTACCATTTGTATCTGTTTTCTGACTACCCCATAAAGTGTTGTGTGCATTAAAATCTCCTACTATTATTGTGCACTTTTCCTTCACAACATTGTTAAATAATTCATTTAACGAACCAATGCTGAGTTTGTTACATGGGTTATAGAAATTAACTATATTCAAAGAAACGTTATCATGCAATAAAACTTGTAATTATATGATTTCTAAATCATCGTGTTTGAAAACTCTATTGTAATTTAGTTTAGAATGCACGTATATTGCACACCCTCCCCGAGTTCCTCCTTGTCTATTTCTATATTCACATATATAATCTGGAATTTGCATAATACATCCATCGTCAAACCACGTTTCTTGAATACAAATAATTTCAAAGGGTCTTGTTTGCTGATTTAAAAAACTAATTAACTCATCCCCGTGGCATCCAAGACCATGTGCATTCCACTGGAGAATGCTGAATGCCACGAGTGTAACAAGGCTAGTGGAATAGGCCATGAATGTAATTCATCTACTGTGGGATGTAAGCCCAGTGTATCTTTCAAGATATGTGTAATTTCATCAAATGGGTTACAATCTGGCTTTGTGACTATTCTGATTAATCTGATAAAGAAAGAGATAAGTGTGATGTCGGGGACACCTTTCAATAAATTTCTATTGGTTTGGTCAGTATTTTCAGACTTATTGCTTGTCGTATCCGTTTTGGTAGAAAGTTGCGAGTCGGAGACGATTTCCATTTCGGTTTGATCGGAATCTGCAATTGTTAAATTCTCTTTCCGAGTATTTATTTGTCATTTTCTTTTATTACATTCTTAAGTTCTGAGTTTGTAAAATGTTTTTCCTGCTTATGTTCTCATTTTGTTCTGAGTGTAGTTTCACTGCCTGTGCAAAAGAAATTCGATTTTGTATTTTAATTTGCTGCACTTCTTGTGCTTCTTTCGATGCATCGCATCCTTTATAAGCGGCCGAATGGTTACCATTGGAATGTACACATTTGAAATGCTGTCTCTCCAGCTCGCAACTTTCTACCGAATGCCCTAGGCCACACCTGGGGCACCTCTCCTTGGCTTTACATCCAATTGCTAAATGCCCGTATCTTTTGTAGCACCTAGGTACTGGTGGAATGTATTCCTTGACTCTTATCTGCTGGAAGCAAAATTCAACATATTCAGGAACTTGAGGGGTAGAGAAAAACAGTATTATAGTTTTTAGGGGCTTCAAATCACCTTCAATTCTTTTTTTTTTCATTCTCTCAACTTTCACTACCCTACTTCGTTCTAGCTCTTGCAGAATATCTTCCTCAGATGTCTCAAGAGAAATCCCAAATATGACCCCTTTCGAGGCGTAGGTTTTTTCCTCTGCTTTTACTGCAATTTTGCCGATCTCCGGTATCTAGGTTAAGGCTTTACATTGCCTGTCATTTCTGCATTTTACTAAGAGCCCCTTCCCACCTCGAACAAACTAAATGTAGTCTGGGGGAGACCTACAAGCCTTTTCTATATCTTTCTTGATAGCTGATTTACTGCGCTCAGGTTTTTATTTCTCTCTATGGGTGCTAAGATCACCTTAAGGTCTGCCTTTTTGGCGTTTTCACCTGTTTTGAGTGGAGTTGACGGCGGGGTGCCGAAGTCGGTATCCGCCGCCAACTCCACCACATCACTTAAACTACCCTCTCTCATCCTTTTTTTGGCTAATTTTAGTTTTCTTATTACTTGAAAACCTCCATCATTTACTGAGGGCTTCAGATGAGTTTGATTCTTTGCCACTGGAGTGGAGTCCGCCATTTGTGGTTTTGGCGGGAAATTTAAACCAAAGCAGGTGCAGAGTGCGTGAACGGCCCAAAAATGTCAGCTTACCCTTCTGCAATCCGAGTATCCCCCAAACTGAAAGCAAATTCAAAATGATCCGAAGTATATGTCCAAAATATATCCAAAATCCAAAATCCAAAATCCAAAAGTAATCCCCTGTTTATCAGGGGAGTTAGCTAGCTAGCTTGAGTACCAACAACCGTCATAACCGTCTAAACCATGCCTATATTTAGTTTTAAATGAAACACATTTGAATAGTGTTATTCTTGCCACGGTTTTATGAAAAAGAAATCATGACAAGCTATCATATTTTAGGAACAAAATGGTCAATAAAACACATCATTTTTCCTCAAAAAATTAAACGTAATGTTCGATAAATACGAAATGGCAATCTCTGAAAGAAAAATGCAAACATGTAAAGTTAAGGACAGAAAAAATACAAAAATGTTTCATTCCTAGCACGTCCGGGGAAAGTCCAAATTCAATCATAAAAGAACTTTATGCGTACCTGCAACCGTAACAACAAAAAAGCAAGTTCCGGTATTTCCTACATTATCTGTAGACGTGCAGTTCACAGGGGTGTCCCCGATCAGGAATATATCGTCAGATGTATGAGAACAAGTCATATTCGGATTTGTACCCACGTTATCTGTTGCAGTGGTGATGAGCACAACAGTGGACGATGAATTCAGTCCATTATCAGTAATAGAAGTGACATTTGGACAATTCAGAGTGGGCGCTTCATCATCTACAAGACAACAAAATTTGAGACCAAATAAATATAAATCAATATTTGTGGAAACATTGAAAACTTCCAGCAAGCCACAATTGAAGAGAATGATCTTATCCGGGATAAGCTATACAAACATGACAAATGTTTCTATCCACAAAAATACTTATCGGACAGAGCCCTATTTCATAAAAAGGATATTTTCGAGTACCTGTTACTGTGACAATGAGAGTACAGGTTCCAGAATTTCCCGCATTATCTGAAGATGTGCAGTTCACAGTGGTGTCCCCGATCAGGAATGTATCATCAGATGTATGAGAACAAGTTACATTAAGATTTACATCAATTGTAGTGATGTTGACATCAACAGTGGACGATGAATTCAGTCCAATATCCGTGCTAGAAGTGACATTTAGGCAAAGCAAAGTAGGTGCTTCATCATCTGCAAAACAAAAGAAATTTAGTTCAAATCAATGGGAATATATAGGATTCATCACTTACAAGTAGAGAGAAACAAGGAGTATGGATACCGTTTTCGGGAAAGCAATGTGGCGCAGTAGGTGGTAGTACAAATTTGGGAACAACACAGAATCCAATACATCCGTCTCCTTTTTTTTTTTTACATAGAATGATTGCAGTGATATGTTACCAGCGCTTGAACATTTGTTTTTCCCGGGTAACTCCAAAACGAAGTGTGACCAGGTCCATATGAATTAACGAATCGCCATTATTCTTCAAATATATGATGGAAATATATCTTGCAAAAATTCAGTAGAGAACAGCCTGACTGGTAAATAAAACTGTCTTTACCATAAAAATTTATTTTAACAGTTTATTTATTAAGTACGTTGTGGGGTATGATGTTCTACAGAGTATTTATTCGTGATGAAAGCAAAACCATAGCATAATTTTTGCTTACCGATTTGTGTCATTTGTGTCACCGTTGTCACCAATGAAATAGTAGGTTGAGCTAATTGAGTTAAAAGAGAAGAATAATGTCTAGTGATGGTTCTTTTAAGGGGATAAATTGGAGTGAGCATCATGGGATTTTATTTAAAATTTAGATCATAATCAAGAGTCACACAATCCTAAAAAATCACATAATTCTTTTGATTTTCTTTCTACTGACTCTTATTCATTCCCTAGCGTAGTCAATGCACAATTTTTATTAATTTACATTGAACATGTAAGTGATCTTAGATAATATTGTGCTTTAATAGCTTTGTCTTTGGAGCTAGATTGAAATAGAAAATGAGAGATGGGTAGACATGGTTTGCGTATCTCTCATAGCCAAATCCCAATGAGAGATGACTTGAAACCCTTCCTTGCGCTATCATTAGAATAATGATTTCCAGGCATTTCGGATCGTTGGGGACCTGTGTTTAATTTTGTAGTTTCCGTTAAACGCAAGAGGACCAAGAACCAAACTTAAGATCTAGAATTAAGATTAGCCAGGATTGAACAAATTAAACTTCTTACTTGTTTGTGTTGTCGTTGTCATTGCAGCTGTGCCAGGAACTGGAGGAAGCGGAGGCTGAGCTGATGTCAGAGATGAAAAGAAGTATGAAATTCATCCCATTGATAAATGATTTATAAGGTATTGAGTATAATGCTAATAAACAGAAAATATAATTGAAGATAAGTCTGCTGATAGATTTGTGTAAACGCCTAAACGGATATTCACAATAATTTCATTGATGTTGATAGTAAAAGATGAACGGAAGTATGAAATTCATCCCATTGATAAATGATTTATAAGGTATTGAGTATAATGCTAATAAACAGAAAATATAATTGAAGATAAGTCTGCTGATACTATTGTGTAAACGGATATTCACAATTATTTCATTGATGTTGATAGCAAGTCAATGTTATCTTAGACAGTTGGCCTTCTTAAGTGAAAAGCAGCATTTTCATTAACTATCAGCACTGCTTTAAAACAAAGAGCAATTCGGTGCCCCTCCCCCAATAATTGCTCCGGGCTTTTTTCGTCAAATATATATAGGGTTAGTTTTAGAGTTGCAGTTTTAGGTTAGTTTTAGGATTAGGGTTAGGGTAAAGTTCCAAATTGAAGTTAGGAATTCGCTTATTGTAGGATTTTGATCGTGGACCAATTGTCACCCGGGAATGCATCGTACAACCATTTAAATCTGTCATTTTTCTTTGGGTGAACTTCGCTAGCGAAGATTTGGTGACTGTAAAGTCCAATTCTGGAGAGACATACTCGCCCGCATCTTGGACATGTATGGACTTGTGTGTGGGGAGCAGCATCTTGAATGGAAACACGTGCCTTCCGCCTTCTGCGCCCTTCCTCTAGGGCTGCACGACGCACTGCTTCAAAGGAAGCAGCTGCCTTCTTGATGCTTTCCCTCCATGCATTTCGATTCGTTGCATGTACTTCCCACGTATCATGGTTGATGCCGAAAATGATTGTAAATAAAATTCACCTCAAAGAGTCAAACATTGCATTTTGCCTTATGTGGGTTTTCATGGGGCACGCGAACGATTCGTGAAGTATACGAATGTCGAAAAAATGGCAAAATTCAGCTTCGGAGTAATTTTTCTTGGAATGTGTCGCGAAATGAAGGAGTAAATATTCTGGCGTAGTTCTCACTACGTATGTGCCAATGTCGTGTGTAGCATTGCAGAACTATGACCAGTCCACATACACGAAGAACACGAGACTAAAATGCGAACCTAAGTTGACAACTTTCTTGAGATGATTGGTCTCTCCATGAATAGTTCGCTGTCTAGTCGCAGAATGAAGTCAGACACCTCGGCCATGCGCTTGGCTGCAAACGATTTTGCGAACACCACACACATCGTGAGTAGGCGCATATGACGAAGCTTTCCAGACATTTTCGAGAGCAAATCATGAACAAATCATGACCCGGGGGATGGTGGAAACGCAAGAACAATTTCAAACTTTTTGAAATTCCCTCCGAACTAAAAACGACTCCCGCGCATGTTTGGCGAACTTTTGGAGCCTAAAACACGAGTGTTGGACTTTGCCATTCGCATCCTTCGCGAATCGATCGCGTGCCCCGTGGAAACCCAACTATCTACGGGGCGAACGCTACTGCGGTGCTCTGCTACTCCATTGTCTCCGCACATTGTACCAGTGGTGACGCATCCTTCGAAATGATATTGCGAAGAAATGATTAATCTCAGAAATATCACTATGCTGTCAAACCATGAAGCTACAAGCATGAATCTTCATGGTACAAGGCGCGATACGAAGGATTACGCTGCACATTGTGTAATGCACTTGTCGGGCTGTGTGTTGTAGGAATGGAGCGTCACGACTAGATCATAGCATTCTCGGCAAGACAGACAACTTGAACGAACTTATATCCAAAATATTTTTCATGCAAAAAAATTGTTTGGCCAACATCTATGGAACTGAAGCTCAGTAACATGGATAAACAGAAAATATGCTGCAGATTATTTATTTTGTTTCAGTCTGCTAAAGAGTAAATTTTTGTTTTATCATAAAATTAGAAGAAAAAAACAACACATGGAACCCTCTATCGACGCCGCTGGTGACAGCATACAATATATATTTTTTGTCCTTCTTTTGTAACGTTCATGTCGAAAACCTATTGACCAGTATTCTGAACTCCGATTTAACTAACTTAAACCAGAGTTTGATTAAGAGCGACCTAACTCGCAAGTCGACTCTAAATTTATGTATAAAGTTAAACCACATTTTTTTTTTTTTTTTTTTTTGGTGGGGGGGGGGGGGGGGCGAACTAGGCCTACGTTATATTCCTTTTTTCACCTCCCCCTATCCTACTCTTTCTTTCCATTTTATGTTGTGCCATTCGACTTGAGAAGCGGGAGGGGGGGGGGGGCGAGCCCAGTTCCCCCTCCCCCGTTTCCTCGCCACTGGTTATAATTACATAATAAGCCACCATTAAAACAAAGGGACTTCTTGCAGGAAGGCAACCCTCTGTTCCACATTTAATAGGGGACATTGTAAACGGAAGCATTCGGATTCATGTTAGATTTCCTGCACCACGAATAGGTGGGCACACAGACGGCTACAACAGGGAAATCCTTCAAAATCAATGCTCTAATGGCTCGCCGTTATTGTTATGCTTTTCGGAAATATACAAATTACTTCATTGCACTTAAAGTGTTCGTTTGATGTTATAGCCATAAAACCCACCAATTTATTTACACTAAAATGAAAGATGAACATTAAGCCTAATGAAAGACTGCAGGGGCTAGGTATTTAATCCAATGGGCCAAACAGATTTACTAATTATAGTCATGATGAATGCTTTAAACTCTACAATGATACATTATGGGTATGAGGCTGTGATAGGCAAATATGAGCACTATATGAATATCCAATATCATTATTATCATTATTACTACTACTATTATTATTATCAGATATGTCTGAAATATCCACATTATTAAAGGGAATAAGGTTGATAGGTCATCTCCAGTTGCAACTTTCATCATATTCACACGATGCAATAACCATAATAATCATGTATGTAAACAAAGAAATAACATGTCTTACCTTGCAGACGAGTGTATTGTCCAAAAAGTAATAGAAGGATTGGTATCCAACGAAAATCCATGTATGACTCTAAGGGCGCCAGTGTTATCTTAGTGTGAATGTGTATCATTGCAGCTGATGCGTTCTAATTTTTGAAACCACAAGTTTGGAAAAAGATCTTTTTTATCGGGGACGTAGAATGCCAACGATTCCTTTATGATCAGGAAGAAAAATTCGATTGAATATACCATTCCTTATGGGACGAACACACATATCGCAATTGAGCGCTTTATCGTCAATCTTCCAATCAGCGAGGGCACTGCAAGGTTATCTGCGGAATCTTTATTAAATAGAGAACCATGAACCATGAACTAGAACGAGTACTAAAAATAGAAACAATATCATTTTTGGGGGGTTGAAATATGTTTTTCAATGTTTCCCACTTTCTTCACAATTGATCAGAAATGGGCAAATTTTTAAAAATTTGCATTAACTAAATGAAAAGAATTTGATCAAATACAAAATAATGAAACAAAACCTATAACGAGATAAGATTTGTGATCATTTTAATCTTTCTGTAAACGCGTGCATAGAACGGGGAGGCAGGATAAGAATATGGGCGACCTGTATAAATAATTAGCTTGTTTGAAGATCAAATTTCTCAAATAAAAAAATTAAATTCTGATTGAAAATGGGGATTTTTTACGCTCCATTTCTTTTAATCTAATCTCGCGAATACAATGACCACGACGTGATGGCATTAAGCAATATCAGTCGGAGATTTCCCGAAGTGTCCCTACCTCTCTAATTCTCGTCTTGTGAAATATTTTGTACGTGAACCTATATTTTTTTCGTAACAATTGATCGTAAACAGAACCCTCCCGAAATGCTATCCCTAACATCAGAAGACGACTTTATACAAAATGATGATGATAATAATAATGATAATACTAATAACAATAATGATACTACTAATGATAATGATTTGTTAAAATATGATATTGATATTAACAATAAAATATCATAATTGAAGTAAATTGAAAAATCATAAAGAAAGTAAAGCTGAGAAAATTACAATGCCCCGACCGTCGAAGCCGGGTAGCTCAGTTGGTAGAGCACTGGTCATGTAATCCAGGGTCCCGGGTTCGAATCCCGGTCGGGGCATTGTAATTTTCTCACATTTACTTTCTTTATAGTAATAATAATAATAATAATAATAATAATTTGGAGCTTGAAACATTAGACAGAAAGACTATGCACAGGATGTTCCACCTAAAGTCTGACGTAGACTTTATGTAGCAAGAACAGGGGACGTGGTCATTTTGAAATACATGAGTCTAAGTTTTGAGGAACAGAGCCTCTACTGCTATATTGATGGCAAAATGGTTGAAATCATAACGGCTGTCCAAGAATGTATGGCGAAAGGAAAGAACTGGACATTGGCGTATCCAGGGCAAACAATAAAGATGCGCCCCCCCCCCCCCCCCATCCGAGTGCCCAAACTTATCTACGTTATTGTACACGCGAGGGAGCAAAGCGACCGAGCAAGAATTTTCTTTTTTAATTTTTAACCATCAAAAACGCAATTTCTTGCGCATTGTAACCAAGAAAATTTGCAATTGACCATTCCAATTTAGTTGTAGAGATTTTCGATCTGTACATCGATAAACTGTATTCTATTCAATTCCTTCTCAAATTGGACTCAAAGTTAAGGAAAACCCTTGAGAAATAGTCGAGCACTTACCGAAAGATAAGATATCTTTCAAATGTTGAACCTTTTCAATTCTAATTTTTAAACTTTATTGGGGTGCAATATTTAGCAAGAGGCTATGAAACCTACGTGAGAGCGAGCAAAGCAACCAGAATGAAATCTTTACATCTTTATTTACAAATTTTGAAGCCTTTCAAAAAATATAGGTTTTCCCGTCCAATTTCGCACTTAATGCATGCAAAAGTAAAGATAGGCCATTCAATTTTGCCCATAGTGCGTGAGAAAAAGTAAATAGGCCATTCAAATTCGCTATAGTGCAGTCAAGATGGTCAATTGCCATTCAAATTCGCTATAGTGCAGCCAAGATGGTCAATTGCCATTCGTATTCGCTTTAGGGCAACCACATTCGCATATTCTCATACAAATTCATACGTAGTGCAACCAAGTTCGCCCGTGAAACCCCCTCGAGCTAAGTTAGAGCATTCAATTTCGTCATTTAACTGCTCCCCCTTCAAGTGTCCATAGCCTGCCGAAAGAAGCTACTGCTTTTGCAAGGAAACTTTTTTGTCCATGCTGCAGTTTGAAGTCAGGCAGCTTCCCAGCTATGTAAAGCTCTCCACATTGTTCAGTGTTGTGCCCTAAATCTCAATCTGAGGCTCAGGAGGCTTCAAGTCAGGTGCAGGTTGAAGCATCACTTCTGTTTTTCGCAGGCTGATGGTCAGTCCAAAGGTCTTTGCTGCTCTGCGAGAGAGGTGGCAAGTTCTTACAGCTCTGGTTCATTCAATGCTGCAAGTGCAAAATCGTCTGCGAACAGGAAGTCTCTCACTAGGGCCTCTAGGACTTTGTTTTTTGCCTTCAAACGCCTGAGGTCGAAGAATCGACCGTCACATCTGTAGCGAATAATGACACCAGCATCAGACTTAGACAGGGTGTAGAACAACATGGTAGTAAACATGAGGCTGAAGAGCGTGGGAGCCATCACACAGCCCTACTTCACGCCACTGGAGACTGGGAATGGATCAGATACATCACCGTTGTCCATAATGGGAGCCATAATGCCGTCATGGAATGACTGAATAATCCTGACGGACTTTGGTGGGCAACCTAGCCCATAGGCCCTCTCGGCTGACAGTATCAGAATCCTTCGTCAGGTCCACGAAGAGGGTGTAGAGGTTCTGGTTTTGTTCTCGTACTGCAAAGACCATGTCTATTGTCCCCCTGTTGCTCCTAAACCCACACTGGCTCTCCACATCATCCAACAAGTGGTGTGTGATGCGGTTCAGAACGACACGGGCCATGATCTTTCCTGCGATGCTCAGCAGTGAGATGCCTCTGTGGTTGTCACATGAAGCTCTGTTCCCCTTGTTCTTGTACAGATGCACGATGTTGGTATCCTTGAAGTCCTGCGCGGTCCTACTCGGTGAAAAAAAATTAAATTATCATTACTAACGATAAAGAGTAGGAAATGGATGGTGTCCTATCATCTGCTTTTCTCGTCACTTCTCCATTTTCTTTCTCTCTTTTCTTTTTTCACGTCTTTCCCTTTTTCGCCATTCGAGGGCTCATCGTAACTACGCGTGGGGGGAGGCGGGGGGGGGGGGGGAGACAACGCCTTTTCTTTGTATTTACTAAGCGCTGTAAAATAGTAGGCCTATTCAATGTTATGCATTAAGCCATTTCAACAGTTACACATTTCGCGCACATTTTTAACGCCTCCTTACTCTTGAAGGTGCAATCAAAACTTCTATTATCATATAGGTACCGTAAATGTGTGTAAATGTTTAATGGCGCTCCTGGGTTATAGTATGAGTTGCACTTGTTGGAACATTTCATTATCATGGGTTCAGTGTTTTGTTTTATAGTGCGTACGCGTAACTAAAAAGGGAAATCCAACCTTAAGCACATGTTGCTCTGAAAGAAAGAGGAAAAATCAGAGAAGCAGATTGGTGAAAGTTTGAACGAAATCCGACAAGCTATAAGAAAGTTATGAATTTGTGAAAGTTGTAATCACTATATACACATGGGAATTTCAAAGTGGCCCAATATGTAATGTTGCTGTGATGTAGTGGCGGACACCTCTCCCATTTGCTCCAACAGAAAAAAATGATTAAAAATTTTTTTTCTTAATATGTATTACTCAGTAGGATTTTTTTATTTCAAGAGGCCATATAACAATATGCTTTCTACAATATATTTTGAGTACTGCCCCGAGGATAATGGTGCTTCGGAGGAAACCGCAAATTAATGATATTTTTGCGTACGACAAACGGGGGAATTGTCCGCCAGTATGTCGCAATCGACTCACCAAATGACCAATATGAGATTCGCTTAGACGTACTGATCTCTTTTTTCAAACATCCATAACTTTCTTATTCCTTGTTAGATTTCATACAAACTTTCACCATCATGTTTTTCTTATTTTTCTGCTTTCACTCAAATTGTCTTATTACTATCATGATTACCAAAGTTGGATTGCCCTTTAAAGATAAAATTGAGTTCTGATCAAGCAATTACATTGTGAAAAAAAAAAAAAAACTGGAAGCAAATGGTACAAGTTGATTATGCAGTAAATAAAAGGGCAATCCAAACTTTGGAATAAGTACCTTGATCTGTGTGAAAGCAGAAGATCAAAAGAAACGGGATGGTGAAAGTTTGAAAAATTAGATTTCTACACCTATGCGAATATCAAATTGGCAAGTTTCTCAGCCGACTGTGACGTATTCGCAGTCAATCCTCACATTCTTCTGTTGTACGCTAAAATTCCGGTTGTCTTCTAAGCGCCTTTTCCATCGGGGCCGTATTCAAAATATATTGTAGTTAGCATACTGTAATAGGTCTTCCAAAAAGAAAACGTTCCTATTGAGTAATACATTTAAAGAAACTAGAAGACACTTTAGTCACTTTGTGTGTTAGAGCAAATGGGAGGGTTGTCCCGGGGGTTGTCCGCCTCTACAGCGATTTAGCAGATTCGGCCAATTTGAAATTCCCACGTGAATAGTGATTACAACGTAATAACTTTCATTAAATTAACTACTTTATATAGCTTTTCCTATTTCCGTCAAACTTTCACCAATCTGCTTCTCTGATTGTTCTGCTTCCTTTCAGAGCAACTTGGCATTAATGTCGGATTACACTTAAGAACTGGTGTATATTGTGAGCTTTTGGAATCGTCAAAATGATAATTAAATTTACTTAATCTTGCTAACAGGCACTTGCACTGCACACTGGAAATGTGTATATTTTAAATAGTCATTCTTCCCCGACAAAAATTTGGGATTCCCCAATTGTTTTTCTTTATTGACAAACCAATATTCGTGCTCCAAATAACTTTGGCACACATATTTGTAACCACCATCAATAAAAGATATTAAAGAGCAAAGAATTTTTTTTTATGGGAGGCAGACACACAGCTAGTCATCATCATTTGTAGCTGTTCCACTTAACATTGCTTATGACCGAATATCTTGTGAGGATTGCTGAAGCCAATAATCATGTACAGCATTTATTCCTTACGAATTTGATAAGTAAGTAATATTAATTCAATATTGATTTGTACAACAGAGGGTGCTCTAAGGAGACGACATTTTCAAAGATGTTGAGTGTTATTTCCCCTTTGAAGATGGGAAATATATACACAAGTCAGCATTAAACAATTGGAACATGTATGATTACAGTTATATTTTTCAACTATCAATTTAAAGAAAAAAAAATTGCACTTTGATACTTCTAAAATCTGTTCTTGTGAAGTAAAAAATATCTGACATTTTTTCCTTGTTTGTTTTGTTTCGAAAGCTCACAAATTAAGTTTTACTTTTAACAGAACTGAAATTTTTCTTTAAATAGTCAATCGTCCCCGACAAAAGGCGTTTGATCTTAGCTTTAATTTATGTGTACACCATGATATACCTCGAAGACACGTGTATTTGTATTACTTCAAGGTGAACTATTGCTGTATGATACTTTAAAGAGAAAATTGATTCTGATAAAGGTGAAATATAATCTGTTTCTTTCACAATGTAATTGCATGACTAGAACTCAACTATTTCTTTAACAATTTGAAATTCCCCAATTGTTCTTTTTACTGACAAACCTATATTCGTGCTCCAAATAACTTTGGCAAATATTTTTGTAATCCCCATTAATAAAAGATAGAGGAAAAAAGAAAATGATTTTTTTTTTGTGTAAGGCAGACAAAAAGATCTCATCCTTTGTAACTGTTCCACTTTACTTTGTTTATAACCAAATTTCTTGTGAGGACTGCAGTTGCTGAAGCCTATAATCATTTACAGCATTTATTCCTTACGAAATTGATCACTAACAAATATTCTTTTTATTGACAAACCTATATTCGTGCTCCAAATAACTTTGGCAAATATTTTTGTAATCCCCATCAATAAAAGATAGAGTAAAAAAAAAAAAAAAAAGATTTTTTTTTGTGTAAGGCAGACACAAAGATCTCATCCTTTGTAGCTGTTCCACTTAACATTGCTTATGACCGAATATCTTGTGAGGATTGCTGAAGCCAATAATCTTGTACAGCATTTATTCCTTACGAATTTGATAAGTAATATTAATTTAATATTGAATTTGTACAACAGAGGGTGCTCTAAGGAGAGACATTTTCAAAGATGTTGAGTGTTATGCTCCCTTTGAAGGTGAGAATGTGTATAAAAGTCGGCATTTAACCCCTTGGCTACGGGAACCAGGTGGTTCGTGTATCAAGCGTATGGAAATAAAAGAATTCAGTAGTCAATGGGTTAAGAAAAGAAATGGGAACATGTATGATTACAGTTATATTTTTCAACTCTTAATTCAAAGAAAATAATTTATGTTTGCTTCTAAAATCTATTCTTCTATTATTCTAAAATCTATTCTAGTAATTTAAGAACCATCTGACATTTTCCTCTGGTTTGTTTTGCTTCGAAAGCTCACAAATTAAGTTTTACTTTTAACAGAACTGAAATTTCTCTTTAAATAGTCAATCTTCCCCGACAAAAGGTGTTTGATCTTAGCTTTAATTTATGTCTACACCATCTTAGTTTTCTTCCCGTCAAAATGCGAGCGCTGTCAAAAACTGCTACGGCAGTGGAAAAGAAGTTGATGACATATCCTGAAGACCCGTGTATTTGTATTACTTTAACGTGAACTACTGCTGTAGGATACTCTATTTAAAGAGAACATTGATTCTGGTAAAGGTGGAATATAATCTGTTTCTTTCACAATGTAATCGCATGACTAGAACTCGACTATATCTTTAAAGATCACATTACAAAAAAATTCCATCAAAGTAAATATTGGCTTAATACTTTTTATTGCATATATGGCATAAATTAAACGAGGTTATCCAAATTCAACGCTTGGAAACATTTGAAGTAATGATTATTATCAATTATAAAACGGTAAAATACAGCCCCCGATATAGCAGCTGAAGAGCTCCTCGAACGCTGCTGAGATGTGTGACGACACACCAGGGGCCAGACCTGTCTAAGCAGACGATGTCCCATAACATCTTACACATTTTTCAGTGCCTGTTTTGTCATCTCCTCTTCACTTATTTCTCTTACTTGACTAGCGTCAGTCTTTATGTTAGCCTGTTTCCTCAATCTTAACTTCGTGTATGGTATTATTTTGATGAAAAATGCAGCGTTAAAAAACATAAAGGAATCGGTCACTTGTGAACAAAATAAGACGCCATTGTATTTGCAGCTGCTTGCACCGGGGCATGTTCGGCGTTTCAAGAGGGAACGAATACATCCATGCTATTATTCGGAGGGCTTTTCAATTTGAAAATGGGGTTTATTTCATTGATCATTGACCCTTGACCCTTCTCCTGTGTATTTACAATCAGAATCAGTTTCACTTTCCCTTTTAGAATGGTGTGAAATAAGGTCATGTTAAATATACCAAACTCTTTATAATTTGATAAATAATTGCATTGCAATTACGTTCATTCATTATAGGACGTCGTCTGCTTAAGCAGGATCGATCCCTAGTGTGACGACATCAAAACATCGCTATATTTCTGGCGAATCCTCGGATATTCCAGATGCTTAGAAGAGCTTTTATTTATGTTGTTTTTATAATCATCATATACGCAGTTGACATAAAACTTATACGATTGCCATCTGTAAGCTTCCCAGTTTCTAGTGATACATTAATTGCCATATTTGTGATTTTCTTGCAATGTGATCTTTAACAATTGGAGAATCCCCAATCGTTCTTTTTATTGACAAACCTACAATCGTGCTCCAAACTTGGCACACATTCTTGAAATCCCTTCAATAAAAGGTAAATAGAGCAACTGAGGAAAGAATATTGCTTTTTCTATAAGGTAGACACTTTACAATGTTTATAACTATGATAAGCAAATTTCTTGTGAGGATGGTTGAAGCCACTAATCATCTTAAAACACGATAAGAACTACTTTCGAAAAATAAATAGGTGACAGACAGGGCTATTGAAATTGTCTTGAGTTTATTTTTCGAAAGTAGTTTTTATCGTGTTTTAAGCATTTATTCCTTACGAATTTGATCACTATAAACTAATTCAATAAGTTGTTCAACACAGTGTGATCATGCCCCCTTTAAAGATGGGAATATGTACAAAAGTCAGCATTATAGGGATACGCCACCAGGCCGCCGTGGGGAAAGTCGGGATTGCGTAAGCCTCATTCACTCGTACACAAACTTTGTGCGTCGAACGCGTCCGTTGGACTAAAGTGGGATTATATTTCGACTGCACGAACCCGACCGAATCTCGCATGAGAGCTCGAGCTCAGGCGGAGGGTGCATGTTGTGCGGCGACCAATCCGTCCGAAGTTTGAGCCCCGCGAGGCAACGGCATGATCAGATAACGATCACGGTGCTATCTCGCGGCATAAAAACGTCCACAATCTGCGGTTGAGTATCCCTTTAAACAAAAACTGGGAAGATATATCATAATCTTTACTTTTTCAGCTCTTAATTAATATAAAAATCATGTTGGCACTATCTGTTCTAGTGAAATGAGAACCATCTGACATTTAATTCCTTTTTTTTTATTGGTGGATTCAGTCGCTCAGATTTCAATAAATATTATGTGATTTCATTCAAACAAAATCATAATGGGTATCTTCGAATTTCATAGCTCTCATTTGTACCTTGTCTGTCTTTGTATATCTAACACAGAACAGTTTTACTGTCTAGTGCCTATACTGATTGATAGAGAATGCAGTTAAGTCTTTCAGTTGCTCTTTTGTTCTCGCTAAAAACATAGAAAGTATATGGTATATTCAAGGATGAATATATGACAGAGTAACACCCATTCTCTCAAATGACCCACAAAGAGGGAAAGTGCAATGATTATCCACCCTTAAGGTGATATACATGCACTTTACTAGAACTGAGTAAAAATAAACATACATCTTTATAAAATCTCACTAAAAATCCCCTGAAGTGGATTGGCTTGACCATTTTAGCTTGGTCACATTATTTCAGAAACAAAGACAAATATTTAGAAGAAAAAAAAAACAGACGTAAAGTAATTTGTAATCTCTCTCTGATAACTGGAGTATTTCCTTCTTCTTTAAAGCTTGCTAAAGTTGTTCCTGTTCATAAAAAAGATAATGTTATGAATATCTGCAATTATAGACCAATTTCAATTTTGCCAACCTTTTCAAAATTATTAGAGAGGGTTGTCTATAATAGGCTCTACGCATTCTTAGAGAAGCATGAGTTGCTCAATCCAGACCAGTATGGGTTTCGTAAATCACATTCAACTGACCTTGCATTGTTGAAGTTTTATGACCGTGTGTCTCAGGCCCTTGCTGATCGTCAGCATGTGGTTGGAGTATTTATGGATTTGAGTAAGGCTTTCGACACTCTCGACCACTCAATTTTGTTGTGTAAACTGGAACATTATGGTGTACGGGGTATCGCTCTGCGATGGTTTTCTAGTTATTTATCTAACAGAAGACAATATACATGTCATAATTCTGTAAACTCTGATATTCTTGTTTTAAAAAGTGGTGTCCCTCAAGGTTCTATTCTAGGGCCTCTATTGTTTCTTATATATGTTAATGATATATGTAATGCATCTACTGCCTTGCAATATATATTATTCGCAGATGATACAAGCGTTTTCCTCTCTCACCGTGATATACACACAATCAAGACTAGAATTAATATTGAGCTTCCTAAGTTAACACAATGGTTTCGAAGTAACTTGTTAGCTTTAAATGTATCAAAAACAAACTATATTCATTTTAAGGGAAGGAAGATTTGCAATAAGCAACAATTAGTAGTTAGACTGGATGATGTGGAATTGGAGAGGAAGGTTTGTACTAAGTTCCTGGGTGTTCATATTAATGAGAAGCTAGACTGGGATGACCACCGGAACAGTATAATGTCTCCAATTTCTCGGAGTATTGGGATTTTATATAGAGTAAGATATCTTGTGTCTGACAGAATATTATTGATGATATATAATACCTTGTTTTTGCCATATATTTCTTATTGTAATATTCTATGGGCAGTGTCAAAGAGTGTAACAAGTGACATTCATCTGTTACAAAAGAAAGCTTTAAGAATTTGTGCTGGGGTTGGTTATCGTGAACACACAGATCCCCTGTTTGCTAGGTTTAAATGCCTTAAAGTCGGTGAAATTAATTTTCTTCAAACCTCTTTATTTATGTATCGTTATAGTACTAATGTTTTACCTGCCTCGTTTTCTTCCATGTTCATGGAAAACAATGCTATTCACTCTTATTCGACGAGACAAGCAGCAAACTTGCACTTGTTTAATCCACGTACAGTATTGGCACATAAATCAGTGAGACATACTGGTCCAGACGTTTGGAATTCTTTGCTAATTGAAACACGTAATTTGCCTACAATTTACTCTTTTAAAAATGCAGTCAAGCGCATGCTCATTGCAAACATTTTTATTTAAGATATTTGTTCTATTAGTTGATTGTTAATTCCCCATAACACAGCGTGTACTTAATTATATTATGATTGTATATATTCTATATATGTATACATGTATAATTTGCCATGATATGTAATTATGCGCAGTGGTATTGTTAATTAGGGCATCTTCCCACCACCCCCCCCCCCCTCTCTCTCTCTCTCTCTCCCTCCCCCTCTCTCTTGCTTGTCTTACGTTTTCTTCTCTCTCTCTTTTCTCTCTGTTTCTCCTTCAGTATGGATGGACTGCACCTTTATCATGTCTACTACATTTTTCTTGCTCTAGAACGTACTGTAGAGATTTCAATCTTATTCTTTATCTGTATTTGTATCTGTATATAGTGTATTATATTTGCACTTTTTTTGTTGCTGTATTTAATCTATTAATCTATGTTTACTTTTAAGAATGTATGAAATATGTAAGATGTTAGGTATGGCAAAACTTCAAGCGTGCAGCTTATATTGCCAGACCTCTGTGTGTTTCTATTTTCAAAGTTTGTATGTATGAAACTGATTATTGTGAAACATGCAGGAATCAAATAAATAAATCAAATCAAATTAAATCAAACACAATGTTTGTAGCCAGCAACTAGTTTATTAAATCTCTAGATGTACCTGTGTAAACATAAGCTGCAGAAAACATTAGAAACCGACGAAGGTAAGTAATGTGCTTTTTTGTATTCAAAATAATGAGCAAATGTAGCACTCAGTTGTAGACCCCCCCAAAAAAAAAAAAAAAAACAACAACAACAACAAACAAAACAAAACAAAACAAAACGCCCAATAACAAAGGACAAAATTTATGGCCTAATAACTGAAAGGTCTCCACCTCCATAACACCCCTCCAAAATGATGTGATAAAATATCATGTGATAATGTTTTGGAAGATGAAATAATATATTGGACCAGAATTGTATATACATGAACTACAAATAAATGCAATCTGTTGTACATTGTAGTGTGCATGTACTTACACATTTATTTTCGACTTAATACATGTAATGATAACATTTCTATATTACAATAGTTGCCTCTTGACTGCTTACTACACCGCGTTACAATACATTTTACAATACATTTTTTTTCCATTCTATAGTTAGATTTTAATTCAACTCCGCAATGATATTCAAGTTCTTCCCCAAGTTTAACCCCTGATGCTAATTAAATTGAACCTCCTATCTATATTTAAATAGAAGTCTGCTATGAATCAATTGTTTAAATATGTTTCATCTTGCCTTTCAGTGTGAATGGGAACGTGGACTGTAAATAGAAGACCCCCCCCCCCACCCCCCCCCCCCCCCCCACGGTGCCACGGGTAATTTTTGCTAGTAACACGAATACGAATATTAAGAAAAATACGGTAAACACTTGAATACAATAAGTCAAAGGTATAATACATCATCGATGAAGTTTGTATTGAAAGCTATGCAATTTGATTATACAAGAACATTTTCTTATTTTTTGAATGCAAATACATACTTAAAAGAAATGACTATTGATATGCAGAACCTACTTGTCTAATGGGGTGTTGCAAGAAAGTTGCAATCAATTGCAAATTGTTAAGCAAATTAAAACAACCATTCTGAATGGTTCAGGGTCTGCCCATTCAAGAAGATGCGCTTGCAACAATGATTTTGATTGGTCAGTACCGATCACTTGCAACATGCAATCAATCGCAACTTTCTTGCAACACCCCATAAGTTTATTAGGAAATTAGAAATGCACCTTGTATGATCACTTCACCTAATACCGACCATTCATAATACCGACCATCAAGCGTATCATGGCATCTAGCGCGCGTCTTGCAAATCAACGCATGGGACTACGCGTAGAATTCGTAGCAACGTTTAGAACAGCCAAAATAGAGCAAGATGACGAATAAAAACGTATTATCAATTTATTGTTAATTTTTCATATTTTCATAAAATAATCTCTTTTTATAAATTGCCATTGACTGATTGCGGGGGTCGGTAATAAGACGCACTTCTCCCTCTATGCGTAAAATGAGATGACTCTATTGTGACGTCATTTCTACAACAACGCGCAAGTATTATCGCTCGTCAGTATATGTATCTTGTTCCCCAGTATTTGGGTAGTCGTCTGATGAATTTTTCATTACGTTTCATGCATAATCTTTCCCGTATTCGTTGGAAACATCGTCAAGAGGTCGGTATTGGGTAAAGGCATCATACTATTTGGCGTATTGCCACGATAACAAATGCATGAAGTATGTGAAATAAGAAGCTTATAAAGGTGATAAAATTCTCAGCAATAGCAAAATTAACTAGAGGCAAAGCAACAGAGCAAAAGTAGCTCGTACTTATCCCCCCACCTCTTCTATTTCAATTTGAGGATAATTTTAGAGTTACTGAAATATATTTCAACCGCATCAGAACTACCCATGACACCCAGGAAAGTGTCACAAATGTATACCTCTTTAAGGGCAATATTAACACCTTTCCGCTTAATTCCGATTATTAAATTTCATACAGTGTATATTACCATCGTGAAAGATGGCTCCAGGAAATACAGCCAACCAAAGTAGTGGGCACATGCGGCCAGTCCGAAGAAATTGACATTGCAAATCTGGTATTTTTTGCACTAATGTTCGCTTGAACCTTGTTACAATTGGGTCTGCTAAAACTAATTATCATTACAACAGATTATTATCCGTAATAGACATCTGAGCTGTGGTTTTACAAAATTGTATTCCCCTTGCCTTTGGTGCAAAACGGGCAATGAGGGTAATATTTCTTATATCACCCTCTTTTACGAAAGCCTATGGAGTTTACGTGTTATAAAACCGGGCAATAGGCTTGTATTGCCTGGTAGTGCAGCGCGTGCAGCGGTATTGTATGGGGCGCCAAGTGTAAAGTGCCTATTCCGTTACAAAATTGCCTCATTTCGTGACAAAATTCACTCAAAACTGTCTTCTGTTACAAAATTATTGAACAACGGTTCATTTTGTTACAAAATGAATTTGGAAAGGTTATTCTGTAACAAAATGATTCTGACCATTTTCATTCTGTAACAAAAATTTATTTTGTGACAAAATATTTTACACTCCCATTTTATTCTGTAACGAAATCATTCTGTTATAAAATTGACATTACAAAATAATTTTGTCCATTTTCATTTTGTAACGAAATTATTCTGTTACAAAATGGACAGGACAAAATGATTTTGTCCATTCTATTTTGTAACAAAATCATTCTGTTACAAAATTGACAGGATAAAATAATTTTGTCGTATTTCATTTCGTATGACAAAATCATTCTGTTACAAAATGGATAGGACAAAATGATTTTGTCCATTTTCATTTTGTATAATAAAACCATTCTGTTACAAAATGGAGAGGACAAAATGATTTTGTTAATTCTATTTTGTAACAGAATCATTCTGTTATAAAATTGACAGGACAAAATAATTTTGTCCATTCTATTTTGTAACAAAATCATTCTGTTACAAAATTGACAGGATAAAATAATTTTGTCCATTTCATTCTGTAACCAAATTACAGCTGTTACAAAATGGACAGGACAAAATGATTTTGTCGTATTTCATTTCGTATGACAAAATCATTCTGTTACAAAATGGATAGGACAAAATGATTTTGTCCATTTTCATTTTGTATAATAAAACCATTCTGTTACAAAATGGAGAGGACAAAATGATTTTGTTAATTCTATTTTGTAACAGAATCATTCTGTTACAAAATTGACAGGATAAAATAATTTTGTCCATTTCATTCTGTAACCAAATTATAGCTGTTACAAAATGGACAGGACAAAATGATTTTGTTCATTTTCATTTTGTAACAGAATCATTCTGTTACAAAATTGAAAGGACAAAATGATTTTGTCGTATTTCATTTCGTATAACAAAATCATTCTGTTACAAAATAGATAGGACAAAATGATTTTGTCCATTTCATTTCGTATAACAAAATCATTCTGTTACAAAATAGAATTAACAAAATCATTTTGTCCATTTTCATTTTGTAATCGTTTCTCTTGCTTTTGTAATCGTTACTCTTTATTTTGTAATCGTTACCCACAACAGCCAACAACCGCCCACCACAGCCAACAGCAGCCAACAGCCGAAAACAAATCCCAGAGCAGCCAAGAGATAATAAAGAGGGACTTTCAAGATTGCTAGGGCTTATTTCAGTAATTTTCAATCAGAAATTGACCAGAAAATATTATTTCAGGACCTAAAAATCACGAAATAATCAAAGAACAAGTTGTGATCGATTCATATATATTTTAATACGATTATTATTATTATACGTAATCTGATTGGTCAATTTGTCTGAGAGATAATTCCGTATTCTTGACCAATAAATTATAGGTGTACACTTTAAGGGATAAAATCGTTGCACCCTGTACACGGAATACGGGAAATATCTACGTTCTGGTTGCATATTCCTTTCGGCCACAAGCAGGGTGTAACTAATATTATTTTTTAACCAATAACCATAAGGGTATGGAAGTACAAGTACAAATTGAAGGTTTATGCACGCTTGGGCTAAAACCACTTGGTCTAATTTCCAGATGGGCTACCTTCATTCGGGCTAAACCCTTTTGGTCCACTGTTCATTTTGTCTAATTTGTACTTGGTCTAATAACCAGAAGGTCTAATGGCCACTTGGGCTAATTATCACTTGGTCTAATTATCATTTGGTCTATTTACCATTTCGTCTACTTTATTTTGTTGTCACTTGGTCTACTACCAGTTCGTCTAATGTCAGTTTGTCTAATTCCCAGTCAGTCTAAAACTAGTTGGTCTACATGCATTTTGTCTAAAATCCACTTGTTCTAGTATCCATTTGGTCTACATGGCATTTATATGGTCTAATGTGCAGTTGGTCTAACTTTCATTTAGTCCATTTCCCATTTAGTCTAATTGTCAGTTGGTCTAAATGCCAATTTGTCTAAACATCACTTTGTCTAATTATCACTAAGGCTAATTGCCAACAACACTGTGCGTCATTTTGTTGGCCATCACTGGGCAGGTTAATTGTAGATGCCAGGAAATCATCACTTAATACGGGGGTTCAAAATGGCGAAAAAAATTGGCTACACGGTTCGCGGACATCGCCGGCTTGTGGACTTTTTTTTGGCTTGTCAGGGAATTATGGAGGGAAACTGGACCCCCCATAACCCCCCCCCCCCCAATGAGCGAATTTTGCCAATCCTGGACCGCCCCTGGTTGGGTCAACCCCCCCCCCCCCCCCTTGGAAAAACGGTAGATTCGCCCCTGAAAACCAATATATAACATAAACTCACACACCAAAATAAATTGTTTGGATTGAATGGAAGTCATAATAACGCTTTTAACTGTATCTCAATCGTTGTAAAATATTTTCAGCTAAATGTAAAAGTCAATTACCAAGGTTTGAAAAAGTTTAGACAGCTATCAAAACATATTATGATATATGGAAAAGTATATATATATCAAAGATAAATCTTAAAGAAGATAAAAAAATGGTTTAATTTCTCCCAATGATTCTGAAGGTTTATGTTCTCTTTGCCTGTTTTGTACGTAATATATTCTTGTACACAACCTATATTTTGTCAAACTATCACCGCTGTGCGGCTGCATATTTTGTTATATTATGGTATACTTTATTGTTTTAAGTATTTACAGTACAAATCATGGAAAAAACATATGTATATATATACACGATCTTTTGTAAAAAATGTTATGTTGATGATGAATAAAGGAACCACGTGGGAGGGTAAAAAAAATAATGAATTAAAAAAATATATTACTGCTCTGTCCCTTCGCTTCCTCGCATAACATAATTTGACTCGACTAGGTGGCGCAAATTTACTGTTTGCCCAGGGCGTCATAATATACCTAGATACGCCACTGCCTTAAAAGAAGAAAAAGAAGGCAGTGAAGAAGTATAAAGAGCGCATTTTTGTGGGAAGCAGGAGACAATTTTTGGGTAGTTGGAAAGGTTGGGGGGGGGGGGGCATTGTGCCCCCAGCGAACGAGCGAGTTGATTTACGTTTTAGATGAACAAATAATAATAATAATAATAATAATAATAATAATAATACTTATAATAATAATAATAGTAGTAGTAGTTGCACATAAATTTACTAGAAAACCGAGTTAACTCGGAACTGCCAAAAATAGCGAATTGGTTTCGAAGTAATATGCTGTCTCTCAACCTGCAAAAAACTAATTTTATTCATTTCAAGGGTAAAAAATCATGTCAACAAAATCTTTCCATCAAACTTGATGATGTCCTATTAGAGCAGAAAACATGTACGAAGTTCCTTGGTGTTCTGATAAATGAAAAACTCAACTGGGGAGATCACTTGCAGCACATAAGGACACCGATTTCTCGTGGCATTGGTATTTTATATAGGGTTAGGTATATTGTACCCTCCAGAACATTATTTACTTTATATAACACTCTTATTCTACCATATATTTCCTATTGTAATATCCTTTGGGCTACATCCAAGGGTACAACCGATAATATTCTCATGCTACAAAAGAAAGCAATTCGAATATGTGCTGGTGCTGGTTACCTTGACCACACACATCCCCTGTTTATTAAACTGAAAACTCTGCCAGTCTGTGACATTAATTTCCTTCAAATGTCAACATTTATGTATCGTTATAACACCAAGCTCTTGCCTGCGACCTTTTGTTCAATGTTCCAAAGAAATGACGAAATTCATTCTTATCGGACTAGACAATCAGCAAACATTCATTTATCCAACCCCCGCACAGTGTTAGCACATAAATCTGTACGGCATTATGGCCCAGATGTTTGGAACTCATTACCAAATGAAACTCGTAACTTATTGACCATACACTCCTTCAAAAGCAGTGTTAAATGCATGCTTATCTCACATATGTAACTAGTGCTGTATCTGTATCCATCAGTTCTGGGTATATTCTCACTTTATATAGATTCTTACAAGCGTTGTGAATTTCTCTGGGTGTACATGTAAATCTATATCTTTATAACTTACTAACTATATAGGGGTTCTTTTCTTTTCTTTTGTATATTTCCATATTCTTTTTTTTTTTTTTTTTCCTCTTTTGTTTTTATTATCTCGTTTACCATTTTAAGGTTCGTTTTGATTTATGTTTATTTTATTATAATGGTTTTACCCGTTTTTATTGTTTGTTTTAAGTATGCAGGTGTGGCAATACCTCTCAAGCTTATAGCTTATTTTGCCAAACCTCTGTGTGTTTCAATATGAAACAATATTACTGTGTAATACTTTGTATTATTATGTGATTGTAAATATGATTCCTGAAGCATGCACAAATAAATAAATAAATAAATAAATAAATAAATAAATAAAACGCCCATACTTTTCTTTCTTTTTCTTTCTTCTTCTCCTGATCTTTTTCGTTTTTATTCTCTCTCGAGCTGTCTATCTCTCTTTTACGTCACTTGAAATATCATAGCGGGCAACCGCCCCTGCCCCCCCCCCCCCCTGTAACGCCGCCCCTGAAAATAGCAGCTTGCATAGCTCAAAAGAATCAGAGAAGCTTAATGACAGAATATTTAGTTCTTGATATGACAACAGCGTGACACCTTTGAGTAAGAACTTAGCGAGACCTGGGGAAACAGTTTCGGAGGGCTGGCTAGAAGAAATAAATACGGATCTCCCTTCAAGCAGAATTTGCCCCTCTTGTAAAAAATCCTAGCTACGCCACCGATCATATATCAAATAAGAAACATGAATATTAACAGATTATCAATCCAACAAACATAATTCGAAGTGCAATACAAAATCACGTTCTTCTGCTTAAGTCATGAAAGGAAGAGGGGGCCTATGAATGTTTTGATTACTAAAAAAATAATACTTAATAATTGATTTTAATAAATTAAATA
Organism: Heliocidaris erythrogramma; assembly: GCA_025617745.1. Lineage (NCBI taxonomy): Eukaryota > Metazoa > Echinodermata > Echinoidea > Camarodonta > Echinometridae > Heliocidaris > Heliocidaris erythrogramma. The sequence continues at coordinate 33,912,697 of CM046859.1, read as the reverse complement.
ATTAATATATAAAATGTAGGGATACTGATCTTGATATAAGCAACAGCAAGGTGAATAACTCTTTTAATGCACATTTACGTAGATGACCTCTTTGAATTTTCATTTGTTTTAAAATTTCCTTTCTCAACTTGCTACTAAATGGCCAGAAGAATAAATAGTAATTAGACCAAATGGTCATTAGACTATATGAAATTAGACCAAATGGTCATTAGACCATATGACAGTTAGACTAAATGATAAGTAGCCCAACTGGTTATTAGACTAAATGGATTTGGACCAAATGATAGGTAGGCCATATGGTATTAGCCAAAGTAGGTGTAGCCCAAATGGATATTGGACTATGTGGCTTGTAGACAAAATGACGGTTAGACTATTCGGAATTAGACGAAGTGAAAATTAGCCGAAGTGAAAATTAGCTCAAATGGGTTTTAGACTAAATGGGGTTAGCCAAACTGGGTATGAGACGAATTGGTTATTAGGCCAAATGGAAATTAGACGAAATGGTAAGTAGACAAACTGGTTGTAGACAAAATGAAGTTAGACCACTTGGAGTTCGACGAACTGGTAATTAGACCAAGTGGTGGTAGACCAAGCAACGGTGTACCCAAAATGAAGTAGTGGCAAACATAATGAGACTTAATTTTTTAAGAAAAAAAAAAATATTCATATGTTTTATATTTTAAAGTTTTTCTCCCCTATTTTTTCCTTTTCCTTTTCTTTCTCCCCCCCCTTTTTTTTTTGGGGGGGGGGGGGAGGGAATTGTTGAAGATAGTATGTCCTTTGCATAGAAACATATCACTTGGAAAGAAAAAAAATGATCATTATCCTGAGTATCTCTGTCGCTCTCGGACATTACAGAAATATTGAGTAATAGGTTATAATACACTCAGGCAACAAAAAGTAAGTTCAACCATGGTAAGATTTTATCATGACTCAATAAATAGATGATGAAGTTCGTTCATACAAATAGCAAAGTTTACATAATTTGATAACCCATATATTCATTGGTTATTTTTTTAAAGATTGATCAGGTTTTCATAATAAAATTAGTAAGTTATTATTCATTTATTTTGTCTTCTTTATTTTTCATTGCATGATTGGCCTGTTAGGTTATGCATTATGCATAAGAAGATTACCAGGAAGTGCATTAAACAAACTGGCTCCAATATATGCAAAATAATTCCTTTTATATTCTGTCCTTGGGCGGGGTGCTTGGAGGGGGCATTTTAATATTTGTTTGTAACTTCATATAATATATAAGTAAAGAGAAGTAAAATCACTCTCAGCGCCAGGATGTTTTTCAGGGAGTTGACACTCTAAACATAATTTTTTTTTTTATACAATTACAAATTTGTGATAAACTTTATATATGAATGAATAAGTATCATTATATATCAACATGAATTAAGCTATTTATTGTTATTATCATGGACATAAGCATCATCTTTATCATCCACAAGAGTGAAAGGCTAGAGGAAAACACCGAAACCGTTTTATCTTCAATAGGAAAGAAAAGAAAAGAAATTCATCTATATATACATGTACCTGGATATATATCTTGACATTCTTCATTATCTCCTTGTATTTATTCACGTATTTATTATCTAGTTATTCAATAAATTTTAGTTTTCATTAAGTGGACCATGGGGGGGGGGGGGATGGAATAACTTGTTGGCGGATGCATGCAGGGCCTAGGAGGTACGTGCCCCCGCACCCCTGCAAACCTTTTTTCCCCTTCCTTCAATTTATTTCACTTAATTTCTTTTTCTCTTAATTCTTATCAACATGAAAAGCTTTGGAAGTATTGTATTATATAGGAAAAAATAGGGGAGGAAAACTTTAAAATATAAAACATATGAATATTATTTTTTTTTTCTTAAAAAATTAAGTCTCATTATGTTTGCCACTACTTCATTTTGTACTTGTACTTCCATACCCTTATGGTTATTGGTTAAAAAATAATATTAGTTACACCCTGCTTGTGGCCGAATGGAATATGCAACCAGAACGTAGATATTTCCCGTATTCCGTGAGAACAAGCAGGGTGCAACGATTTTATCCCTTAAAGTGTACACCTATAATTTATTGGTCAAGAATACGGAATTATCTCTCAGACAAATTGACCAATCAGATTACGTATAATAATAATAATCGTATTAAAATATATATGAATCGATCACAACTTGTTCTTTGATTATTTCGTGATTTTTAGGTCCTGAAATAATATTTTCTGGTCAATTTCTGATTGAAAATTACTGAAATAAGCCCTAGCAATCTTGAAAGTCCCTCTTTATTATCTCTTGGCTGCTCTGGGATTTGTTTTCGGCAGTTGGCTGCTGTTGGCTGTTGTTGGCTGTTGTGGGTAACGATTACAAAATAAAGAGTAACGATTACAAAAGCAAGAGAAACGATTACAAAATGAAAATGGACAAAATGATTTTGTTAATTCTAATTTGTAACAGTGATTCTGTTACAAAATAGAATTAACAAAATCATTTTGTCCTCTCCATTTTGTAACAGAATGGTTTTATTATACAAAATGAAAATGGACAAAATCATTTTGTCCTATCCATTTTGTAACAGAATGATTTTGTCAAACGAAATGAAATACGACAAAATCATTTTGTCTTTCAATTTTGTAACAGAATGAGTCTGTTACAAAATGAAAATGAACAAAATCATTTTGTCCTGTCCATTTTGTAACAGCTATAATTTGGTTACAGAATGAAATGGACAAAATTATTTTGTCCTGTCAATTTTGTAACAGAATGATTTTGTTACAAAATAGAATGGACAAAATTATTTTGTCCTGTCAGTTTTGTAACAGAATAGTTTTGTTACAAAACGACATAGACAAAATCATTTCGTCCTTACTATTTTGTAACAGAATGATTTCGTTACAAAATGATAATGGACAAAATTATTTTGTAATGTCAATTTTGTAACAGAATGATTTTGTTACAGAATAAAATGGGAGTGTAAAATATTTTGTCACAAAATAAATTTTTGTTACAGAATGAAAATGGTCAGAATCATTTTGTTACAGAATAACCTTTCCAAATTCATTTTGTAACAAAATGAACCGTTGTTCAATAATTTTGTAACAGAAGACAGTTTTGAGTGAATTTTGTCACGAAATGAGGCAATTTTGTAACGGAATAGGCACTTTACACTTGGCGCCCCATAGTATTGCAGTGCGCAGTTGCTGCGCCCAGTTTATTTTTGCGCACAGTTGCTGACTAGCTCAGGGCGCGGCAGTGGCAACATTTGAAGTTTACGAATTTTGACCAAAAGGGATTAGATGATGTTTGGGGATCCATTATATTTTGTACGTCTTGTCTGCTCTAGATAGCTGATGTAGATGATAATAACAATATTGACTGGCTCCTACTTTCGGGAGATACGACATATTATTCGCCCTCACTAGATCCATATTACCCTCGTCTTCAACTCGGGTAATATGAATCCAACTCGGGGAATATATGTCGTATCCCCCTCAAGGTCAGTCAATATTATGTAATTATTACCTATATAAGGTATCTTATTGGCGCATTAAAAAAGCATATTTTTGTCACCTTGATTCGTGCGTGCACTATCAGGGCATATTCAATGCAACACCAAATTCCCATAGGCTACTGTACTAATGTACCTCATGGTTATACATTACCAATACTAAGTTTGTATGAGATTTCTTGTCCAAATATACACGAAATCTAAAAAAGAAAAAGAAAGATGACTCTGTACAAACAAAACATCGCATGGCTTATAGAAACATATAAGACTTACAGTTCTACTCGCAAATGAAACGTGCTTTGTTTCTCTTTTTAATTCACCTGTTCAAATTAAATTTCGCTTTCATCGAAACGCTTAGTGTACCTCGGGATCACCGTATGCAGGGTTAAGGACAGACCCTGAGGAATCCCCGCCAGTTGAAACTCCGGAGATAGTCTCCCCTCCAGTGCTGTACTTCCTCCCAGATTTGCTGTTAAAGAACTTCGAGATGTTGGTTCGGATGTCGGACAAAGACGATGATGAGAATCGTCTTGCACCAGCATATGTACCCTCGCTGTCGCACCAGGAGCAGGTAAGGCCCCATTGCTGACGGACTACAGGCTTCCGCAGACAGTAGAGGATGAAGATGAAGAGGCCTTGGAAGGAGTTGAACAGGATAAATAAGGCCTGGATAACCTGTAGTATAAAACAAAACAAAAAATGTTCGTTTGGCACATAGGCTTCACAGTTGGAGATTTCAATTTGATAAGAATGTTGATTTTAAAAAAATTGTTATATATACATTAATACATTTGCAAATTATTGCGTTCATATGCTTATTCAACAACAACTTTAGTCAAATCCAAAATCAATGATCAATGATCAAATGTAAGAGACGATTATTCATCAAAAGTACTACAATAATATAATCATACTCAAAGATTTTATGAAAAAATGTAAGATCTTCGTGCCAAGAGGACTACTGCGGGATAGCGTGGTGCATTGTGGGATAGGAATTATCGATATTTGAATCTCACTTTTGTTCACATACACAGCGTTCGGCCGTATTAGTGAGATTTTTCAGAAAATCTTACTAATAGTGGGATTCTGATCGCGATTTGGGGCCGTATTCTGAAAACTATGTTAACCTTTTGTGTTAGTAAAACGATGTTAATTGTCATAACAAAGTCATTGGTTAATGATTGCGCAAAGATGGCTGTGCCCGAGTAAAGTTAACAGAGACATCTGCGCAAGTGTTTATTACGCGCAATTTCAATTTGTTATGACTATTAACATAGTTTTCCTTAACATAAACGATAACATAGTTTTCAGAATACCGCCCCAGAGTCTATTTATTGAGTTTTCTTGATTCACACACATGCAAAAACTAGATTCTGATCTCGATTCAAAATATCGATATTTAATAATCTTACTAATGAATAATCTTAAGATGTGGAAAATTAGGATGGCTTTACCAGAGTAAAAGCTTCGATGAGTAAGAGATATCCAGTTATCCAAGTCAGCCCGAGCAAAACCAGGATTGTCACGGCGTTCTTAATGCGTTCGATCGTCTCTTTGCGTTCCCCTTCTTTGTCTTTCTTCATTTTCCCGCTTACTTGAGCCGATTTCGATAGCTGTCGGATGACAAGGATAAAGACGACCACGTTGGCGACCAGAACGATGCCCACCGGGATCAAAAGCCCTCCGATTTGAGACCAGAAACGAAGGAAACAGCTATGAGAATAAACATTGAGTGGATGGGCAATGAAAAATATTAAGCCCTCAGCTCTCTTACTTGTGTCCTGTTCAACAAAAATGGATTATCCGATTTATTACTGAAATCTCAAATCAGTTTACGACTGAAATGACTGAAATCTCAAAATAGTTTACAACTTTTAATTACAGTCGGATTAAATTGGATTGAAAGCAATATGATGAGGGTTACCAATTCCTCCAAATTGATTTTCAAATGCAAGACAGGAGCAATTTTGTTGAAACCCCACGTATCAAAACATCATTAACCGGTATGATCACTTCACCTAATACCGGCCAGTCATAATACCGACCATTAAGCGTATCATGGCATCTAGCGCGCGTCTTGCAAATCAACCCATGGGACTACGCGAAGAATGTCTAGCAACGTTGAGAACAGCCAAAATAGAGCAAGGTTCGGAATAAAAACGTAATTATTATTATTTTTTGGTTAATTTTTCATATTTTCATTAAAATAAACTCTTTTCATAAATTGCCATTGCCCTGATAGCAGAAAGTGTTAAAAATTACGTGATATTTACGTCGTGGTTTTCGTCTTTTTTACGTCCTGTAATTACGTCAATAAGACGACAACTTGCACCAACGCAAGACGTCAAGAGGACGTCTTATTTTGACGTCATCTGTACACTGTAAAAACTGAAGTGCTGTATATAGCACTTTTGAGGGCATGCATAGGGACTGTACTCAGAGTGCTATTGAAATCACACAGCGTGCTATTTCAGCACTTTCAAGGGAGCTGGACCGGCTCCTTAAACTGCTAAACATTCATTAAAAAAAATGATTTGGGCGAGCTTCGAACCAGGGTCCGCTGATCGAGAATTGCTGGCATTACCGCTAGACTAAAGCCCGCCTCACACTGTGCGATTTCCTGCGATATCGCCTCGCATCGCAGGAAATCGCACGATATCGTGCAGTGTGAGAGGTCTTGCGACGCAACAGCCTGCGATTTTCCCAATATCGCAAGCAATCGCCTCGCATCGCAGGGTTTTGAACATGTTCAAAAATTTTGTTGCGATGCGATGCGATGCGATGCGATTTCCATCTAGTGGACAGAGGAACAACGGATAAAGGGCAGGAGGTTCTCCTTCAAATGTGGCAGGATAGCCGGATAGGCCATCATTATTTAACATCAGCCTGCCGGCCTATCACAATCGCGTGACAAAAGACAGAATGAAGACGGAAACATGTTACGAGATTGGATATAACCGTAAGTAATTTGATGAAATTGTGCACTATGCATTTTTTATCGCACAAATTTTTTGCATATGTAGTCCCGTACATAGGATTTAATTGGAGTGTGATTTCATCGTTTTGCGCAGTGCAGGAATGCAATGCCAATGGGTCGAACTCGAAGATCTGACTTGAGTATGGCTGTCACTTTGGATGGGAATTTTACCCTGAAAATTTAACTTTATCGTTTTGGCGAACCTCATTTGGTCTGGGATTCTCATTGCCAAATCATACCAGAACTTGAAGTCTGATGCACACATTTGTACATTATAAATTATCTAGGCCTGTAAGATCATGAAGATTAACTAGCCTAACAGTAACAGTTAGGCCTAGGCATGGCCTAGGCTTAAGTAATTGTGGGACGCTTTGACTTACTACTTAGGCCTAGGCCTACTCTACTTTGTAACTCTAATTAAATCTAATTGAAATCTAAAAAGGAATCTAATTAACCTAAAACTATAATAGTAAAGTAAAACAAATTAAAGTAAAACAAAAACAAAAAGTTACAAGGCACTACTCACTAGATTTAAATTACTTACAGATAAATAAATGTATAAACCCCATGCATATTACTGACCTCTAACAGTCTAAGTCTAACTTTTTTAGGGACTACTATTTGAAGGTCCTTATTCCCCCGAAATTCGGAGTCCTTTCATCTCAATTCTAACCCACAAAGTACACTCAACAGCGGCAGAAGCAGTGACAAGAGTAACCCTACACATCCCTGTCGCGCCGTCTGGTCGGGCTATGACAGGAGTTGTACTAGGCCTACTAGTAGTCTAGGTCTAGTCTACGTTGTGGGCACAAGAATAAATAATATGTAAGTTGTTCATAGTTGCCTCGTCTAACTCTAAGTTAGAAGAGAGAGAGTTGCAGCTGGCAGCTGGCCGAAGAAGTATGGTATGTACGGTTATTAAAATTAGTTGGCCCTTAGGGCGCTGGACCGACGCTTGCCTCGTTTCGGTACCTCAACTTCCCTGAGATATGGGCTCGGCAGCCATGTCCATCAGTGCTTTATACATGCGTCGTAAACAGCATACAAATTTTAGGTAGCTGCTTTTCTCGTATTTTTTTTCTCAATATATAGATGTATTAGATCTATAATATTTATAAAAATTTCCCCTCTCTTCTACTGTAGGATTCTTTGCCATGCTGGATAAATGGATTTTATTTATATTAATTAATAGGCCGATATATATTGTGCCTCTCAGTTTTTGCACTCTACTAAGTACTATTATCCACAGCTCACCCAATACTAAGCTGAGTTGAGATGACAGGCAAATTTATTTCAGGTTTTTGCTCAAATTTATGATTAAGGATCAAAGAATTCTTCATTATTCAATTTGTTAGGACTGAAAGTGAGGTTTTGGGTATCATTTACCTTGTTCGCATAACAACAAGTGTTTAAATACTTTTATAGCTGCAATGTATTTTACTTCCCATTATTCAAACATAATCTCTTTTTCAGTTAACCCATTGCCTTCTTGAATCAGGTGGGTCCTGTATCAAGTTTTGAGCAAACTTTAGGGAATAAGAGAATTCAGCAGTCAACAGCTACATGTTAATACTTTGAAAGTTATTGTGAGATCTACTTTATATGATCATGATTATGTTGTACTATTTGTTTCAGAATATTCATATTGATAAGTTAAGAATGTATTTTAAAATGTCACTCATAAATCACAAGTAAGCTGGCTACTGATGTCAAGAATGTAAGAAAGTTTGTAACATGTTTCTGGCTTTTGTTCCCCCACTTATTTTTTTGCATAGCTCATTTTCTAATTGAAACTTATTTTACTATCTTTTCATAGGATTTTTCAAGCTGTCTCTTGGAAGCTGTTCTGCAAGCAGTATACCATCCATGAGAAACGCAGTGCTATCAACCCTCGATCTTTCCCACAATGCACGCACTGTAATGTCAAAGAAATTGCCTTGGAAAAGTTACTGGTAAGAATTGTTTTTGAAAACAGACTTTTAAAGGAAATTATAACTTGTCTTGCAGGTTCCTTTTTTTAACTTTTACCTTGTCTTTTTTATTTTATTTTGATTGAATTTACTTGTTCAAAAAGATAGTCGTATAATTTGCAGAGAAATGACATGAACACAACAGATATCATAGCGACGACACTTTTCATTCAAATAAAATGCTTAATTTTGATTTAATCTGTCAAAACATATTTTTATAAATGAATAGATTTTCATTTTAATTGCAATTGCACAAAATTATTTTGAATGATTTGCATTCAGGCTGAGCGAAGCAAAGAAATCTCTTAATCAGTTTTTATTCTTTGTCAAACATCTATCCAGTAAAGTGTATTCAAGTACAGTATAATGCTGATAATTTGTTTGCTGTTTGATTTAAGCTGGGAAATGTAATTAACTCTTAGTTACATTTCCCTGATTTAAGCCAGTGAGAATGAGTTTGATTGTAGAGTAATCAAGGGTGTTACTAAACTGATGGATTTAGTTAATGTACCCTTTGTTTCTTTTTATTATTAGCTCTTTATTACTTATCATTGTTCCTCTCATGTTTTATTAATGAAGCTGTAAACATCAGATGAAATCTACCAGATGACCATCCTATAGAAGCTATAAATGCCTCACCCAATATCCACCTTGCCAGAGAGTTTCTATGAACTGTCATCCCTATGAACTGTCATCCCTCAGAATTTTAGATTTGAGTGACAATGAAATCACAGGTATGTTCTCTTATTTCTCACTCATATGTCTGAATAAATATGAAATGTGAATACATCAATAATAAGGATTGAAAACCAGGAATGAATTCAGCTTGTGCTGGACTTTGCTGGATTTCTGTCTTGTATCGAGCAAAACAAAATTCCCTATTTATTCCCGGTAATTATGATTTTTGGAATCCAGCTGCCAGCCCTTCCCAGGTAAATTACATCCAGGGTTATTACATTATTTAGTCCAAAAGGGGGCTGCAGGAAAAAAAAATCCTCAAAAAGCCCTTTTATGTCTGGTGGGGGGGGGGGGGGGGGGGGGGGGGGAGGGGGGTTGGCCTCTTCAGTTTTCACTTCACCCCATGAATCTGCCTGCATGTATGTTTGAGTAATACTGGCATCCATAATTTCATGATTCACAAATTAAAATCCATATTTGAATATTAATAAGAACAAATGAAATGACAATACATTTGGTTTTTCTATCAATGAAAAATTAAATACCGTACATGAATTTCAAGCAAATGTGTTGATAAATAAGAACATCTATTTTGATCCCTCGATTACCTTGCAGATCTGGATGCAAGCAAGTCTTTGGCATGTCTGTCATTGAAGAAATCAACTTGGAGCACAATCCCATACCTGGTGATACCTACTCAGAACTGTTACAACATCAAACCGTTTATATCTGAGCCGTCTCCTTCAGATCATATGGATTGAAGGTGGTATTTTCTTCTACGTTCAATCCCCCCCCCCCCAATCACCCCCACACTTGGAAATTATGTTGTCTGCAAACACAGACCCTAATTTGACACTTAATCAGAAAATTATTGTCTTGAGAGAAGCCTAATTCAGCTACCTTCTGGTCATGTCAGGAGCAGCTATAGTACATGACATATGGTAGTCTTACAGTGCAGACACTCTTTTACAACTGACCAGGGTTTCTGCATGCAAACTATCAGTATAGGGGCATTCACAAACAGGGCAATGTTGATTTTCGAAAATCGGTACTAGTTTTTGAGACATTATTCAAAGCTTTTTATGTATGTGGACATGAAATCTCTGAAAATAGTGAGATTCTAGTTGTTATTCAAATTGTGATTACTAACTTTACAGTTAAATTACTTTGCAGGCACAAAACTTTGTCAATTAGCATAATTCAATATCCAGATTTGACCCCTCATAGTTCATAAGGCTTTCCTATACTAAAGGTTTTCTTGACACAGACAGTGACATAGCCAGCATATGGTGAAAGCCTATACCCCTTGGCTCAAACTATTTGGAGACGATTCCACTGTCCTGATCAACAGCCTCCAAACCAACTTTGACGGACCCTGGTTTAAAACTGAATCCTGTCTTTCAGATGGCATTTTTATTTCCCCCAAAGTAAATAATCATGTCTGAACAGTCTGATTAATATGTGTCTGTAAAAACCCACTTGTAAACATTGGTGCAATCATAGCTAACAGAAGCAGTGGCAGATTTAGGGGGGGGGGGGCACATCTGGCCCGTACCCCACCCTTTTTGGAAGAAAAATGTGCATTGTGCCTCCCTTTTTAGAACGGAAACCTTTCTATTATATGATAATTGTATTGTTTGTTATACAGTATACTATATATTGATGATTCAAGCAAAATTTGCATTTGAAAAATGTAGTTACTTGAAAATTGGGAGATGAAACGTTTTTATTTTCAACAAATCATGTGAACTACTGAGAATCCATGAAATAAATGTACAATCAGGAACAACATCTAATAGCACAACTCTCTGTCTCAGCTAGTTGTGATTCAAATGGAAAAAAAACAACAACACCAAATCCATGCATGAGCAGGGGAAAAATGATTGTCTTTCAATTACATGTATTTTTCTTTTGTTGGGGGGGGGGGCGGTAAACTATGGTTTCATTACATGTTACAGGTTTTTAATAATTACTGAATTTCTTTTCTGTTTGTATTGCTGAAAGAAGAAAAAAATATTCTAGTGTGCTTGCACTTCCTTTATACAATGACTGGAAGGCATTCTATGCAATGCATTTTGTTTAGCCTCTGCTTACTATAAAAAGAAAGTGCGAATTGTAATTCTTTAGTTATCAGACAAGTATAATAATGATTAACAATTATTAACAATCTTGTGAAATGAAATTTAAATTTGGGTTTATTGGAATCACTGTGACAAAATACAAAATTTGCATTTCATATTTAATAATAGGTTAACTATTATGTATGTATAAACTGTACTTCAAAAAAACATGTTTATAGACTTGATAAATAATTGTCGATTTTTTCCTTCATTCATAACCAGAATATTTATATAAATAAGGATTCACAACTTCAACAAACAACTGAATATTTTTATACAACTTGTTAAATGTCATCAATTTCCAATTTGGTTTTTAGCAGAAAGAAAAAACAAAAAATCCACTCAGTATTATTCACCCGCTTGTACCTTATTTGGGTTATTTAGAGTTTCGCTCTAATAGAAGACCTCAAAAAAGTGCTCTCCAAATGTCAACATAAGATATGATTGCTTATATCATGTTTGTGCAGAAATATAATTTGATATTTTCGAATCATTGATAATGAAAAAAGGTGAGAATGAAAAAAGTGAGAGAGGGGGAAAAGGATACAGAAACATATGAAGGAATTTTATTTAATACTGGATCTACGATTATATATGGTGTGTTCTCATGAAAGTGAATATACATGTTATGTAAATTTTGATCAAGAAATTATATTATATTTGTATAGCTAATTTGTGTTAAGATACTATTTAAGATCATGATGTGCATAAAACAAGTAAAAAATGGTTGACAATGACAAATGTATTGAAATGGTCCCCCAGATAGACAATTATGTTACTATACATGTAATTTGTATACTAATATTTGTTATAAATATTGGTAATGTTTTTTGAGGTATTGATTTGCTATTAAGCAGATATTCCACTAAATGTAATGCACATGGTTTGTTTGTTAAAATGTATACATACACAGAGGTGGGGTTGTGTCTTCATTTCAGGAAAATGGACCTTGTGTGTTTACTGGAACTATGCTTGACTCACTGTAAGCACATTCTCTCTCTCTCTCTCTCCCTTTCCCTCTTTCTTTCTGTCTTTTCTTTTCTTTTATCAAAATCATTTCATTTGTATTTCCCATAAAATAGAGTAACTTTTCTTTAACATGCAGCTTTCATCTTTCTATTGTAAGGGATATTCAGCACGTCTCCAATAAAGATGCATGATACCTATGTCACGAACAGCTCGGTGTTTCACTCAGTCCTATGTGAATATTGTTTACTGAGAGGGGATGTGAGAGAGTTCCAGAGAGAGAGGGGGAGGGGGTGGAAATAATTATAGTTCTAATAGTCATTGAGAAATATTAAGAGAGCAATAGCGGGGGACAGGAGAGAGAGAAAGTGATGTGGAGATTTGAGAAAAGATAAGAGAAGCAAAGAAAGAATGATATAGATAGAGAACGGGGGAGGGGCAAAGATCAGGGCACATCCAAACTTTTAAAGGGGCGGGGCACAGACAGAAAATACCTGACAATCAAACAGAAGAAAAATTTTAAAAAGATGAATGCTCGGAAACCATTACCCTATTAAACCCATACTTCTGATGAAATAACGCCCAGAGCAATTGTCACAGAAGCAAATGCCGGATCACCGCTTAATTAAAACAATGAACTGATTCTATTATTATATTCTATTATTGACCATAGACGATCCGCCCTTTTCTTACTGAGCGAATTTTGAAGGTTTGGCGAAAATTTGTCGCCTCCCCCTCCACTGAGCAACTTTTCGAGAAGCTGGCGAGAACCAAAAAAATAGGGTCTACTTTTTGACAAACTTTCATTTGCGTGCCCCTCTTTTTACTCAATCCTGGATCCGCCCCTGATTCATATTATCAATATTTCATTCTGCCAAGAAAAAACCAACAAATCGGTGAATCCAAAATAAACAGAGTTCAAGAGACGTCAAATGGATGTCGGGGAAAAAAATAACTTGATTAACTAAATAACTATAACCCGAAGTTCATCTTTTCTTTTCCAATCCATCTAACTTTACGTAGCATAAAAATGTATCTCTCCCCTAAATGTTGGTTACCTCATTTATAATTATAAGTCTCTATACTAATTTCAATTACTACATAGGCTACACATTCGTTACACATGCGTTCCATGTCATTTTTATTTAAAAAACATAATTACCTTTCAAGTTTTAGGAATTTTGTTTACGTGTGTCAGTTAATACTACTACAAATCGCGTTATCAGTAATAAAGTACGCATGCGCGAAATGCTAAAATCGCACAGTGTGAGACATGCATCGCAGATCCTGTGGTAGCCTGCGATGGCCTGCGATATCGCTTTGCATCGCATCGCATCGCATCGCAAGTGATCGCTTGAAAAATCGCACAGTGTGAGGCGGGCTTAACACACATTGCACGATTTAGAGCAGATCATATTGTTACATAGTGAATTTACGACACCACATAGTTCATGTTATCTACTTGACTCCCACGACTAAAGTGGATTGCAAGAAGCATTCGTTAGTCCATCGGTAACGTCAGCGCCTCTCAATCAGCGGAACCTGGTTTGAGGCTTGCCACGGTCACATGTTTTTTTGCTGGTAAATTAGCACACTACAACAAGTGCTATAAACAGCATTTCAGGTGCAGTCACACTACATGCCCCTAAAAGTAGCACTTTAGTTTTTACAGTGTACAAGACGTAGATATGACGTCAAAATAAGACGTCCTCTTGACGTCTTGCGTTGGTGCAAGTTGTCGTCTTATTGACGTAATTACAGGACGGAAAAAAGACGAAAACCGCGACGTAAATATCACGTCATTTTTAACACTTTCTGCTATCAGGGTGACTATGTGCAGGGGTCGGTAATTAAAACGCACTTTTCCCTCTATGCGTAAAATGAGATGACTCTATTGCAACGTCATTTCTACAAGAACGCGCAAGTATTATCGCTCGTTAGTACCTGGATCTTGTTCCCCAGTATTTGAGTAATAGTCTGATGAATTTTCATTACGTTTCATGAAGAATTTTTGCCGTAGTCGTTGGAAACATCGTTAAGAGGTCGGTATTAGGTAAAGGCATCAAACATGCTTCCTTGGAGAGCAAAACTTAATTCGATACATGCTGTCACTGAACAGTGATATGAATTTAAATGTTCTATTTTGCTGTTTATAATTTGTAAATATCTTTAGAAAGAAAGTATTTAAACAAAAAATTAATTAAAATTTGGAATATTGTTTTATTCGTCACAGAAGCTTCAGAAACAGAAGTAGAAATATCAAATGACTCATACAAATTAAAAAAAAAAGAAACATTTCTTTATAAAAATAATTTCCAATGTTAACTGGTAACTAGAGGAAGCCATGTTGAACATACCGCACTTTTTTCAAGCTTCTCTATCCATTCTTTTGTCCCTCTTTATTACAGCGCGTAGGAACTCTATGCGTTATCAAAATATGTTTTATCAACATTATAATTTTTAAAGGTAATAACTTACACATCTTCCCTGGCAAAGTTGGTATTCGCAATCCCACCAGTCAGGATAACAATGATTGCAGGAATACCTAGAATAGAGGAAAAGAAATAAATATCAGATTGAGCGTATTCACCTGCAACAACATTTGGCAAAATGTGAGTTGATGCAGTGATCTGTTTTCTGTCATCTGTTACTTTACTCCCTGTAAAAAGGGCTACTTATATTAGCTTAAGAGGCCTACATGCAATATAGGAAAGGTGTAGCAATTATTTAGTCACAGTCTTCATTTGTGTGTCTATCTCATTTCGTTTGTATTTCTGAGTCTCTCAGATCGCACTCTCTCTTTTCAGAAGTATTCAATATATTTGCGTCGACCAAAATTAAAGAAAGTAATTGTTGCCATATCATGAACGACAGTCAATAAGCCAGTTCGTAATTAATGCATAATACAAATGACCCCGATATTACAACCATGATTACAACAACTTTTACGCGCACGCGCATTTTATGTACGCGCTAGATGTTTAACATGTAAATCATACTGGCGCGTATAAAGGTCAGTTGTACTCGGTACAAAATTAATGATCTTTATCTGTATACGGCGTTACTGTAATTACGAATTGGCTTAAAATTAGGACCTATTGTAATTAAGCCAACCCAATCTCACACTTAAATTGACGAATAGGGTCATAGTACCAATCACCGTTAACATGTGTGTGTGTAATTGGGTTTTTACAGACGTGTATCAATCAGATATGATTTACGTCTGGGACCGACCTTTAACGTCACCATCCGAAAGACGTGACTCAGTCTCGAACCTGGGTCCGCTGAATCAGTTTATAACTTCCACTGGTAGCTGGATTAAAGGCGCACGCCACAACACCCAGTTTAATATGACACTCTTGGTCAATTTAAGGGACATTTAGATTGGCGCCATCTACGTTTGCAATCGTGATATTGGTTTCGGCAGAGTTGAGGTGGAATGAAGTCACTAAAGCGTCGTACGGAATATTAAAACCGAAACTCTGAGGAGTGAATGAGGGGCGATTTATTTCACGATAACGCCACTGTTTTACACATTTCCATTAAATAACCTTGAAAAACAAGACATACTTTTAATGCAAAAATGGACACAAATATTTATGATCGATTCAGCTTTCTTGGGTAACTCGGCCACGATTGCAAACGTAGATGGCGCCATTATAAATGTCCTTTAAATTGACCAAGAGTGTCATATTAACGGTGATTGGTACTATGACTCTATTCGTCTATTTAAGTGTGAGACTGGGTTGAATTAAGCTTAGCAGTTTTCCGCGTTATCCTTCCTTTAAATGTTATTCATGTCAAGCTTTTATTTGTATGACATGAATGAAATAAATATCAATGAAATAGAATACTATAAAATATAAAATAATACGAAATGATATTGACTTTAATATACCCCAGGCAGCTAGACTGGCCTTGATCATAAAGTGTGGTATGTATGTATTGAAGATCCGAACAATGACGAGGTAGGTATTAAAGCCTTCGACTCCCATCCAAGAGATGGAGGAGAGTACGAAGAAGTGAATAAGACCGGCCAGAAACCCGCACGCCCCCGCGTTCACTTCGGTCTCTCCTCGGGCGGTGTCCAAAGCAAGCATGGCGACGAACGAGATGTAAAGTCCCAGCATGGTTGCACACAGGCAAATGAAAACCTGGTGTGTCTGACGGCTCCGTAGCTTTCTGTTGAAAACATAGTTTAAAAAAAAGACAAATGCTAATGAAATTAAAATATGTATTTACGTGTACACAACTCAAACATGCTTTACCGTTAAATTCTATCGAGGTCAGAGGGCCGTTTACAACAAATTAGGAAACGAAATTTCATGACTTTCTTAAAATATCCATAACCTGACAAGTATAGGGTAAATTCTTTAAAACACCGTCATAGACCGTGGTGGTTTTTTTCCTTCAAATTAGCTGAAAACATGTGCCTTGTCTAGTCTGTAGTAAAGGAAAACCCCAAACCAGACCACAAATTTTCCGAAAGAAGTTTCGAAGAGAGACTTACTTATTCCAGAGATAAGTCCCAAGTGTAATCAGAAGACAAAGGATAGAGATGGCACACCCAATATAACTCAGAATATTGTAGGTATATTCGGTAGTTGTATCGTGGATATCCTACATGAAACGGTAAAGTAGAACAGGTGAGCAGTCATGGAAGAGTTAAGAAGAGAAGAAAAAGATACGGTGAAGGAGAGAAGAGGGTTTAAAAATCGACAGATGAAACAAAGCACATAGCAGAAACAACATCTGATACTTCCTGCATATTATGGAACACAAGATACGTCAAGATATACCTAATTTAGGCCTGGGCTAGATGACACACTTACAAAATATTTATAAAGATACTAAACAAAATAAATATTCTAATATATATAGATATACATGTATATATTTTGAATAATTGATTATTGCTACCAACATAAATTGTTCCTCCTGAGTAAGTACCTTTTTATGATGTACAGATTCATAGCTTAAAATTTATTAATACTACAATACTTTTTATATAGGAATGTAAAAGCATTACATTATTTTAGATAGAATTAATGAAATTAAGTTCTGGGAAATAAGCATAAAACAGATCCTACAGCTCCTGCATCCGCCATCGTTTCTGCACTAACAGCATATTTTGCTCATATTGGGCCTATGATCCAAAACTTAGAGGTTCTTTAATATTGTTGTATATATTACCATTAGAATGGCAAAGTTGGTAAGGTGGTCACAAGCACAAGTGTATGTCTCCTGGACGAGAAAGCTGTCTGAGCCATTACCTGCAGAACCACTGGCTGAACCACTCGACAGCACGGATTTACATCCCTTAGAGGACCACTCTGAAGTACTCTCATCCCAGAAAACACACGTCTGATTAATGTAACCAGGCTGTTCATGAAGAGGCAAACAGATGACTTTGTAAAATGTCAGTAATAGCTAGGACTTTCAAGAGAAGATGTCTACGATTCTAAATATTATGTGTAAGTAGACTTTATTTCGTATCATTTAAAGTTACTTATATTGCAAATGTATTGGCAAGACAATGGTAACTCTTCCACTGTTACTCTTTCATAATGTGTACGTTTTAATGATGACTTAAAGGATGACGATCACAACAGGATCGAGGGTAATCCAACAATTGCTCCGGTAACATTTCCTTCCGGCTTTATTTCGTGAAGAACTTATGATTAGGTCTTGGGTTGCGATTCGGTTTGAACTTAGGTTTATGTTTTAACGGTAAGTGTCTGGGTCCATTTTAATTGAGGAATTTCATTCGTGTGACAGACTGACCGGGGAACAATCGTCACCTGAGCATATTTCATGCAATACGATGTCATTTTAGGGAATACACATATACTGGTCTTTATAAAATTCTGACTCTTTTTTTTTAAATCAATATTGTTTCAAATTTCAAACAAAGCGTTTAATGAACCTTGTCAGAACCGAATGATTGCTATAAAATTTACCAATACGAGGCATACATATTTTTCCTTCGCAGTATTGCACAATTATTTACCTCCAAAGCAGTAAAAGTCAGGTTGATTGTTTGGTCTAGGTGTTCAATGACTACACCATCCACACTCAATAGAACAACAGGTGTGTTTGCCGTCCGGTTGACATCCAAATTCTCTCTGCTGAAGTTAAGAATTGAAGGTGAGATGAACAGTGCCGGTGTGGAGAAGACACTCATAATGATGTTGATATTCGTGTCGTTAGCATTGCCCGATGAAGCTCCCAAAGCAATGGCTGCGATTTCCGGAGGAATGCTTACCTGTTAACATACATTCGAATAAACGAAATATAAAATCTGTATTAGTCCTATTGCTACACTAATCATTACAACGCCAAGGAAAGAAGCTCATTGAAGTGGCAGGATTTATTCAATGGGAGAACTGCAATGTACCATGCGCTGACCATAGGCATACGCGCACAAATTTCCTTGGGGCTGACGTCTCTTGCCCAAATATTAGCTTTCTAGTTACGCAATTCGACGAAAAAGTGAGGAAACATGAAGATGCACAGAAGGAATTTTAAAGATCGCATTTGCTAACAATCACCTCTGCTATAAGACCGACGCTTTCTTTCTCGAAAGGTGTATCCTCTCCTGCTCTGACGGTGATATTGGAACCAGACAGGTCCGTTGAGCTATCCCCTGAGAGGGATAGGACAAGCCCCTGATTGAGTTCATCTTGGGGTACACTCCGAACCTACAACAGGGTCATACGAATAGTTTATTTATTTATTTATTCTTTTTCCGTTTCACATAAACAAAATATAAAGAAACATGACATGATAAATATAATACAGCAAAGTTGTTAGAATATGTGTCATATAGAATACATGAAAGTATCATAATTCTTGAAAAAAGGATCAGCAACATAACAATACAAAATTAAAACACTTTAGCTTATAATAAGTGTAAAACGGAGGGACTTGCCAGAAAGAAGCAAGGCTTGTATAAGAGGCAATATGATGTTATACAAACGTATTATAGGTATGGATTAAAGTTATAGTTAATTATGTATTGACTTGACCTGTTGGTGTGAGTATTGACAGATTAACATGTTTTTAAGCATACGTTTAAAAGCATTAATACTAGGGGATTCTTTAAAATCATGAGGCAGGGAATTCCAGTATGCATATCCAGAGTAAACAAATGAGTTCTTTGCAAATAAAGTTCTTGTTAATGGTAGATGATAGCAGTTTCGTTGTCTAGTAGGGTAATAATGTATAGAAGTATTCTTGCGGAACATATTGGAAAAAATTGCGGGGAGATTGTCTTTACTTAATTTGTACATGAATTGGCCGAGTTGGAAAAGATATATGTCATTTACTTTGAGAATATTGTTTTCAAAGAATAAAATATCGGTATGTGATCTAAACTGCGTTTGAAATATTATTCTTAGAGCCTTTTTCTGCAAAAGTAATATCAGGTTTAATTGTGTTTTATTGCACATCCCCAAGCTATAATTCCATAATTAATATATGGAACGATCAATGTGTAATAAAGTGTCACCAATGTTCGAGAAGGAAGAAAGAGTTTATTAATGATTCCGATATTTTTAGAAATTGTTTGGCATGTACTATCGATATGAGGTTTCCATGATAATTTGTTGTCAATAAGAACTCCTAAAAATCTTGTTGTAGAAACATTATCAAGAACATGGTTATCAAAATGGATACTGCCTGGTAAACTATTGATTTTATTACTAAATAACATGTAATTTGTTTTCTGGAGATTAAGTGAAAGTTTGTTTGACTTGATCCAATCGGTCACATATGTCAGTTCAGAATTCACAATTGTAATGAGTTGATTAACATCAGCATGAGAAAAGAAAATATTTGAGTCATCAGTATAATAGTTCGTTCAATGTTATGTTAGGAACAAGGGTTCCAACATTGTATACATGCTCCATTCACCAACCAATCCAATACTTCATTTAGTATTTGCCTATTCAGAATTTTTTTGCATAATAAATACTTTTTTAAATTGTATTTTACCATATCAATAATATTAATCTAATATCCCTTTTATTAAAGAAAAAAATACTTAATGCCAGGAAGTCTGTGGAAAGCCAAAAGACTTTACGAAAAATTCACTTTATGAAAATGTAAGTTCAAACAATTACAAGGACAGAATCTGGTGATTCCATTAATAAGCCCTTAGAACGAGAGAACTTAGTAGTCAACTGGTTAATACCTGAACGGCGACGTTTTCCTCTGACACAGCGAACGGTTCATCCTCTGTAACATCGACGTTGTTGAGCTGTGTCTCATAGGCCGTTAGAATATTTGAGATCGCATTGTTGGATTCCTCAGCTTCCTGCAGCTCGGTCACGTCAACTGACGCAATGTTGCTGACAATGCTAGTCACCGTGGCGGTAAACTTAACAACAAAATAAAGGGGGGTTCAATGAAATATGTCCCCTACCACATGTTTGTACGAACTTTCGATTTATCAAAAGTAATGACAAATCAATCGATATGACAATTAAAGTGTCTTTATGGTATCACTATTGACGACCGACAGAAACATTTACACAATAATCATGTGTATATTCGTTACGCTAGAAGTGTTACAATTAAAATGTCTAGATTTTATTGTTGTTACCGTGATTATTCCACAAACACAAAGCGTCAATACCAAAGCCTCACAGTGTGATGTCAAATTTCATTACTCAAACACAATGTTTTGCATACAAAGCGGTACTAATATTGAAAAACTTCTGGCTTTGCAGTCATGTAGAAAACCTACCAGTGAAATGTGAATGTAAGCTAGGAAAATAAAATAAATACAAAGTGACTTTGTCTTCTCGAAGAATGTCCAGGGGTAAAAATGATACACTCCTCACCTCTCTACCACTCCTGTTCTGAGCAGCAATTTCGGTTGCAATGTTTGAAACCAGAGTGACATCTGATGAGGTGATCTTTTCAGTGTTTTGTGTAATAACCTCAACACGGTCGGTTACTTCCTCAACGATCTCCTCCGTTATATCAACCTGGATATAGAATAATCGTACAATTAGCAATAACTTTCAGAGGTAAGTATCGAGTATTACCCACAGCACTGACCGCAGCCGGGTGCAATTTCGCCAGGGGGCTGACGTCTTTTGCCCTAATATCAATGTTCGAGTGTCCCATTATTGAAAACGAATTGAGCGAGCAAAAACGTGCACAAATTGTTTATAGTGAAAGTTTGTCTTAAGAACATAATTTTGTAAGAAAACAGTACATAAAACACGCCGCTGCCGGAATATGAGTAGAAAGTTGCTCGAGTAGGAGGCGACGATAGCCCGATTACTGACAATTTTAACAAAGATGGAGGCTGCAGCGCCCAGCCATCCCATACATACGACAGCAAGATTGCAACGATCTCTTGGACTATTTACGGTTAATATTTCTAGAGAAAGCTTGATAACGAATCTGATGTTGAGATCATACAGATAATATTCAAAATTCACATGTCAGCCAAAAGTTGGATTCAACTTCAACATATTTTCAAACGAGAGGGCGGGGGCGGCGGCGGCGGCCAACACGATCAAAACTACTTTCGAAAAATAAACTCAAGGGCAATTTCAAAGGCCTATTGTACTGCCCATAGAAATCAGGTTCGGATTACGTAATAGGCGATTGTAATGTTCGCACATTTATAAAGGTGATAGACAGGGCTATTGAAATTGCCTTCAGTTGGTTTTTCGAAAGTAGTTTTTATCGTATATGAAACAACGTTGAAAAAAATCCAACCCTGTTCACTTCTCCCAAAACATATGCAAACATATTGATGCCATCCTTCAATCAAACATAAAGTTATAAGAATTGGCTATAAGAAATGGTTATCAATGTAATCTATTCAAATGTCGGAAATTCTTAGTTGGACGCATACAGACGGGTATAAAGCGCTTTAAATGAATTGCTCTGGATACACTATGACAATACAGAACAAATTAAACTTTTCGGTAAAGAAATCGTTGAAATATCATTGGCCATTTGCTTATAATAGGCTTGGACATTATTGCAAGTTTTAAGAAATAGCTAAGTTCTTGTAAATGTGAAAAATAATTTGTGAGATTTTTCATTAATTTTTTTTTAAATGTTGGTTTAAAAGAATATGATAGAATGATCTGCCCTTTAAAGGACTGTTCATTCAAATCCCCTCACACTCGAAATATGACGAGAAATGGCTGAATACTTTAGACCACACTTTCATGCCTCACGTGTGTTTAGTCCCAAACGCACATTTCTGAGTGCATGGCATGTGACTTTCAGTAAAACTGCGAAAATTTGTTATTTTCGATGATAAAAAATCAAACCGTATACACCAGTTCTTATGTACAACATAATAAACCTTTCATAATTGTTCCAAGACAGTTTCTTTTACAATTTAATTGCAGAACTCAGGGTAATCTTTAAGTAACATTCTGTAACATGAATATTGAAGGTCTTACATTATCAATTTCTTGCAAGAGCTCGGTCACATTTCTGAATACGCCACAATTATCTTGAGGTTTCCAATGAGGTCTGCTAATTTTGTCTCCGACACATTGAGCTGTAGCAGCGGGCTGATGTCCTACCATTGCGAAGCAAAGTGAGGACGCATTGCATATCCATTAAAAGGAGATAAAGGAGGGTTATTGAAAAAGAAAATGAATAAAATGGGGAAATAAATCTGCATAATAATAGTATAAATCCGAGTGAAAAAAGGGATTATATAATGACAAATTTTTAATGCAAAACACATTCCGACTTTATTAAATAAAAAACAAAATGATTACATTCAGCAAATGGCTGATTATGATATTATTCTTTTGTAATACAAAAATATTATTTTCACATTTTTCTTCATTACAGTGAAAATTTATCTTCAAATTGAATGTAATTTTTCTTTTTATTGACTTGATTGATTGATGAGTGTATTGGTATAGAGACTGTGCATATGAATGTACAATTATTTTTATTATTATTATCAATGTTATTATTATTAGTAGTAACATTATTTTTATTTTATTATCATTCTAATCAATACCGCTATCAATATCATTTTTATAATTACCATTAGTTGTATTGAAGGGACATTTTCGTCCAGTCGAATTATACCAGGAATTTATCTCCCCCTCCACGAAGTCAACCTCACCAAATCTCGACATCCATGTAAACCTGGGACAAATTGCTGCAGTGGAACAAAATAATGAAACGAAAGCTAGATATAAACCCTTTGAAAAACAAACAAACAAAGACTGGTACTGTGGGTAGGGGGTCCAGATTTTAAGGGGTCCAAGCAAAATAAAAAGAGGGAAAGAAACAGGTTATCAGTTATAAAAGAAAGGGAGAGGGGCGCAATATATACTTGTCTTCCATTTTTTTGGTCAAACGTTGTCAGGGGCAGTCTGCCCCCTTGCCCCCCCCCCCCCCCCCCCGGTACGCTAGTGAGCTACTCTTTTCTGTACATGAGGCAAGGTAGACAACAGTGAGACGACTGTCTAAAATCGTCTTTTATTGGTTTAATATATAGTCTGGGTGCACATTATGACGGGTCATATATCGGACTGAAAATCCTTAGGCTAGTTTTTTATATAAAACAACACATATTGAATTGAAATGGGATTTATTGAAAAATCAATAAGGCAGCTCAAGAGCTGAATTACATTGAAAATACATATATTCATATATAAAAATACAAGTTAAAATACAATTTGATATACAATTTGACACATATTCATATAAATTTACAAAAATAGAAAGAGAGGAAGGGAGAGAGAGAGGGAGAGAGAATCACTGAATAAAAAATAAGGGTGAGAGTAAGAGAGAATCAGATATGGAAGGATCAGGAAAAGAATCGGAGTAATAGCTGGAGGGAGGGAGAGAAAGAGGGAGAGAAGGAGAAGCAGAATGAATCAAATATTCCACACCTACTAAAGAAAGAATACCCGGCTAACTTAGGAAAAAAAACACGTCCAAAGTCTAACAGTCAAAGTGCATATTATCTGCGGTTGGTTAGGATCTGAACTTACACTCTCTGTTTGATAATCTAGAGAAGGAGGCACTTTAGTCTTCTACTAGCAGAACTTATTATAACTACAATACTTTTTTTGTTCCTGGCCCTCCCAACACAAGCTTTTGCTTTCTGAGCATTCGCACCCCCCTTTTTGTTTTGTTTTGTGTACATACGGTGAAATCCAAATAATTATGTAACTTACAGGTGCTGGTGACCGTGATATTAGATGCGTCAAGTATTCCGTCCGGACGGGACGACAAGGCAATGAAAGAGGTTTCAACATCTTGTTGAGTCTGAAAGGAAGATGTCTCGTTGTCTCGAACGTACATATTGAGGTTTGCTATGATACTTCCTTCCCGAAGGTTTGAGGGTACCACGAACAAAGAATTTTCCTCAAAATGGCCTGCCTCTACCATGCCATCTTGAACCTGTGATTTGTAAAATAAAATCCAGAAGGTCTATACACATTGTGTTTAAATGTATAGAGAAAGGCAAAACAAGAATCATATATTCACTTCAATATCTTTTGAAACTTCATAAGGAGAAGGAAGAACGTTAAATACAACACCATCATTCTGTGGTAATTTTGTATATAGGAGATGCTGCAGACTGAATTTTCCATGGAAGCTAGAACTACTTGTCTAAAAAAAATATTCTAACGATGATGAAGTAAAAGTTTATGATTACCACTAATTCTCAGTAGTCTCACACGGATGTACTTGTTGACACTGTTAATTATGATATCGTGAAAACAAAATGGCGGTTTGACATGGTGGAAGTAGAAGTCCCTGATTTTTAAAGTGTGCACTCTTGCAGTTCTTTTAGCACGGGTGGTTTTAGTAACTCAATATGAATTCCCTTTAACTGATTGTCATCTTAGTCTTTTTTGAAGAAATTCAAAAAATCTTCAAAATGTGTAGTAGTATCATTCCGTAATATTGAGGAATATCCCTGTAGTTTAAACAAGTGTGAAACTAAGAATACATTGAATTTTTGAATGAATAATTCTTACGTAATTTATAATTATTTCTGCAGCATCCTGGTAATATTGAGATGTACTGTCTGATAGACCTCCGGGTGAAGTGACGTTGATATTAAACCTTGCTTCTTCAATTATTATGTTAGACAAATCTGAAAAAAAGATAAACATTTACACGTTGTAATGTGTTATCCGTTTTACTGGCATAACGCGTTGCACAGAGTACAATGCGCAAACAAAAAAGAAACCCAAGGTAATGTGCATCCAGGCTCTGATGAGATGTATGAATTAAAAGAGGAACGAGCAGTAAGTTTCAATTTGGTTGAAGGTTCAAAATACGACATAAATTGTTATCAGCCCTCATCTCACACAGACAGAAAGATTTCGATTCTTTCACTCACAAATCTATGAAATACAGTACACTACAATCATTAACTGTATTACTGTACAGCGCTAAACAAAAATTATATAATTAAACTAGCAAGACATAAATTAATGCTAGTTACCACATAACACTCAATGATTCATTTAACTGTTTAAAAGAACATTCTTCAGGGTGTTTTGGAAAACAGGAAGAAATGGTAATATGAAATCTACCTGTGATGTAAAGGGCCGCTTGATCAGTGAAAGCCACAGTGGCACCATTTTGATTTCTGCCTTCTCCTATACAACGATAATATCCGATGTGTGAAGGGGTCATCGATGAGATGACGTACATATTCTGGTTTTCCGTTCCAGGGATTGTGACGTTATCCTTCTGCCATTCAAACCGAATTGCGTTCTCAAAACTGCACATCATCTGTACGCCCTCGTTAGCGTTTACTGTTAGACTAGCAGGTGAAAATGTTACACGAATTGGCTCTGCAAGAAACCAAAACACAATCAATTACGACCTTTGTAATACCACTTACTGCTCAAGAATTACTCCTGTTAAAGGTAAAAAAAAAGAAAACAATTGGTACGGCTAGAAGCAAGTAGGCCTATAATGTCTTTATAGGACAACAGGAAACAATACTAATTTAGCTGCAGGAGTTTAATAATTTTCTGAATACTGTGATAACTCATGTGTGCATTCATTAATCAAAATTAGTAGTTACAATCGACAACGAAACGTAATCGGAATATGATAAGCAATAATATATTCACTCTTGAGCTTCATTTGCCAATCAACGAAATTATTGTTCCAGGTAATAAAGCAAAGAAAACAAAGAAAACAACAATAGCAGCAAACAAAACAAACGAAGACACACACACAAATAAACACAAACGAAACGGTCAACTTTAGGTGATGTTTTTGCCTCTAGCTGTTAAATTTGTAAGCCGAAGATCGGAGTACCGTGGTAACATTTAGACCAGTCAAGGAAGAATTGCAATAGTATTTCTTAGCTGTAATTCCTCTTAATACACAACAAAAATGACGCCTCCCGGACAAGGCTTTTTTTTGTTCCACTAGAATTTGTGAAGTTTTCCTACCTTTTGTTTGTGTCCCTTCAGTTGAAGTTCTTGTCGGCGTAGTTGCGGAAGTAGAGGGGTTCTCCTGAACCCATGTGGTGCTTGATGTAGTTGTGGTGGTAGCAGGGGTAGTAGTACTAGTTTGGGTGGTAGTGGTAGCAACAGTGGTTGTCGGAACTGTGGTTACAATTTCTATTGGACAACAACCGATATCGTTAATATTAATGAAGCATAATGTCGAAAATAATTATATGTTTAGAACCGTAGAAGAATTTGGGGTTAATGTAAACTAACGTCAGGGTTGGCTGCAAATGGAACAACCGTGAGTTCAGATAATTTAATAACATTGTTTGCGGAAGAGTTTCAAAAATTCCAGGGTCTTATATTGGGAATTTATTGTGTTCCTAGCTTCACTGACATTTTCGTGGCTCAAAGCCCCTTTATCGACATAATAAATTGGCAAATATATCGCATATAACTTACCTTTGAAGTCGTTCCTTCAAATATGGAAAATGTTCACAATGTCTATATCATAATTATGAAAATCATCAACATTAAATTTTGTCAATTAGTTCAGTAAATCTAAATTAGTTGATAAAACCAATCATATAAAAAGCCTGTTAAGTGTGAATAAGGAATTTGTAGTAATAGCACTTTTACCTTGACTTTGGGATTTTCCCTATTTGTTTTTGTCACTTCAGTTGATATTCTTGTCCGCGTGGTTGTCATATACTGTATAGCGTGTCAGATAGTGTGTCAGAATGTGTGTCAGCGTGTCAGATAGCGTGTCAGATAGTGTGTCAGATAGTGTGTCAAACTGTTCTCATTTTCTTATTTTTCACATGCTGTTGACATTTTAACTACCTGGAATCTAGAATATGAGGAACATGGCATGGTGGGGAATATCTAGGAAATGTAGTCAGTTGTAATTTGGAGTAGTTTATGGATACTGAAACTGATAATATTGACATTGTTTTTTTCTTCTTTCAGTCATCCTGTTTCTATAATTGCTCTTTCCGAAACGTGGCTTAGTAATACAGAATCATTTAACTTATATGGCTATGCTTTCGTTGGTAATGGAGGGAGGGACAGACGTGGCGGAGGAGTTGCATTTTTCATTAAGAATGATATAAAATTTAGGCGACGTATGGATCTATATAATTTCAAGAATTGTATAGACACTCTATTCGTTGGAATTTATTGTAAATATCGAAACATTATTCTTGCCATTGTATATAGACCTCCAGATCAGTCTAGTATAGAATTTTTGAATCACTTTGAATCCGCTTTATCTAAAATAACTGATGAACCAAAAGAATGCTTAGTGACAGGCGATAGTGGCCTTAAAATAGCGAAAATTATTCCCATTTACAAGAAAGGAAGCAAACAGTCAGTTTCAAATTATACAATAGTATCAATTTTATCGACATTTTCTAAAATATTTGAACGGTTAGTTTGTAACCGTCTTATGCCTTTTTTGTGCAATAATAATATTCTATATTCTAAACAGTTCTGGTTTAGGCAGGGCTACTCCTCTTACATGGCATTACTTGAATTTACCACCACTATTACAAAAGCATTTGAAAACAAGCAATTCAAGCGATTTATTTAAGGGCTACCTTTGTGACAGAGCACAGTATGTTTGTTTTGATGTTTCCTCCCAGATGAAATGTGTTAACATCGGAATACCACAAGGTTCCGTGTTAGGCCCTTTACTGTGTTTGATTTACAACATGTTAGTAATATCTTACACCCTATACTTTTTGGAGATGACACAAATTTGTTTTTATCTGGTAATAACTTAAATGATTTAAGAATGGTTCATTGCCAATTAATTAAACAGACTAAAGAAATCAATTTCATTAGACATACTTTTGATGTTATATCAATCAATAATTTTGCCATAATTTAATTACTGTAACATACTTTGGGGTAACTGTGCGATTGTTCATTTAAACCAAATATTTGTTTTAAACAAACGTGCAGTCAGAGCTATTACCAATTCTTCCCCACCATTAAGTACACAGCCTTTATTTTAAAAATTAAACTTACTGTCTGTACGTAATATAAAAAAATATCAAACAGCAATTTGTACGCATTCATTTGTTCGAAATTTACTTCCCCCATTTTATAATAATTTAATTGTAAAAAATATTTTTTTTAAAACAAATACAATACTATATACAGTCCAAAGACTTTAAATTTGACCATATTTTAAATATAAGTTCTCCCGATCCACAATCCAATACGCTGGACCCCCCCTTTGGAATAGCTTACCGAGGGCACTTAAATCTTGCTCTTCGCTTAACTCTTTCAAACATAGATATAAAAGGTTTCTCATGGACTCGTAATTTATTTTATGATGCCGTTTTTTTGTTTTTTTGTTGTTTTTTTTTGGTCTTTTTTGTTTGGGATTAGCCTGTATACTCAACCTATGTATTTATGTAATATATGTTATTTTGTCTTGTTTTTTATGCATATGCGAAATAAATGAATTGAATTGAATTGAATTAGTTGTGGGAAACAAGGGGTTCTCCTGAACCCCTGTGCTGCTTGATATAGTTGTGGTGGTAGCAGGAGTAGTGGTACTAGTTTGGGCGGTAGTGGTAGCAATAGTGGTTGTCGGAACTGTGGTTACAATTTCTATTGAATAACGAGCTTTTTAATATCAATGAAGCATGTGTAGAAAATAACTATATTTTGAGAACCGTGGAACAGTTTGGCGGTTAACTTATATTATTATCTAGCTGCAAATGGAACAATGGATGCAATGAAATATACGTCAGCAACACTTATAATATTTCGGAATTTTTGGAATAAGAATCCCATCAACGATTTGTTTGTTTGGGTGTTGTTTTTTTTTTGCTCTTCCTACAAGTAGGTTATACATACCGCGAAGAGAAAAACCCACGGATGTTTCAATTGAAGCCTGGTAAACGCTTTAAGAGCATGTTTACTTCATCACTGAAGGTGCCACCATTTCGGTATAGACTATAAATGGCACATTTGCTGATGCCTGAAAGTTACATGGATACAGTTCACAATCGTCACTTATCTTCTCTCTCTCTCTCTCTCTCTCCCGTATTTACTCCTTCTCCCTATCTCTTCTCGATTGGCCGTCTGCCAATTGGAAATTTAATGTTATATTTTACAGAGAACTTTGACCATAATGTCATAAATCCTCCTAAATACGTTTAGACGAAAATGACATTGGATATTACCTGTTTCACAATTGGTTCCATTATATCCCACAGCACAGGTGCAAGTGTACATGTTGACTAGGTCATTGCAGGTACCACCGTTAAGACATGGGTAACTGGAACATTCGTTGATGTCTGAAATTAAATGATGTTTTGAGGCAATTACAACTATTAAAAAAAGTACCCACAAGCAAGTTAAAACGTTGACTAAACATGCTAAAGGGTTGGTCGGAACTGGTGGCGCGGCTCTCTGCGTCTTATCTACGATGGATTTCGCAGAAATCCCTGTGTCCAATGCAAGGGTCTGCACGTTTTTTCCATATTTTTTAAAATCCATATTTCGTGTCCTTCACGTAATATAAAGAAGGTACACGTTAGCAAGTTCACATGTTGACTTGATAAACAAAGCTGTCATCATATTGGCATGGACTATGGGATCACTGGATCGGGGGGGGGGGGGAGGGGGGGGGGCAGTCAAATATATTGCTGTACACACGCGTGACCACATGTTTTTGTTTTTTTAAACCTGAACAAATTTTATCCATTGGTCAAAATCACACCCTTTTCGAGGTTTTTTGCCCTTTCTCTCGAAAAAATTTCACGTAAATAAGTTCGATGATATATAAACAAGGTCTACCTCAATTAAACCTCTGAAAAATTACTAGCTAAAATAACTATTATTGATATGAACAACTGCGATTCAAACAGTGTGTGAAAGCATAAAGTTATTTTTCCATGAGATCTCTCACTATATAAATATATGTATATATAGACATTAAGAATGATAACTTAAATGTATGTATTTTTTAAACACTCTGGAAGAATTTATTCACAAAAAAAAATGAAAATGACTATAAACGGAACTTGTAATTGTTTTGTAGGGCATTCGAAACTTATTATTAGTTTCCATACACACACACACACACATCCTCACACATATATATATTTATATATATATGTAACTTGTTCCTGATTAAAGACAACAATGACTTCTGAGAAGGGTCAAAATGTTGTTGAGAGTAATAGGAAGAGGTTACAATGATGGAGAACATTATTTGGGAAACCCCGGTGTAGTGGTACACCTGCACATCCAAATCAGTTATATCGGGAGGAGAGACCTAAGGGTTATAATGGTTCAGTTCGCTTTTCCCCTCCCAGGCGCAGGTGACGCCAAATACTTAATAAGAAGAAGAAGAAGAAGAAGAAGAAGAAGAAGAAGTTTACGCAACCCTCATGTGCTGACTTAACATGGTACTTAACATAGCTTTGGTATTCTGAAACCTCTTTTTAAACTAAAGAAAATATATGTGGAAGCTATAAACATAGAAGTTAACATTGGTCTGGGGTCTTTTAACTATGACACATCGGTCTATTTATATGTGAAATGTTGAAAATATTTTCTTTTGTGTCTTTTTCCAATTTGGTTTCTGTTAAAAACAATCATGATTCTGCGAATCTATAATTCTTGAAAAATAAATAAATTAAGGAATAAAGGAGCTTTGTCCACCTTATCCAGAAAGGTATTGCGTACGGGTATGAACTTATAACTCAATAAGCGTGCGCCTTAGCTAACATAGCCGTAGGCGCGATCAGACATGATGGGGTGTTGCAAGAAAGTTGCAATCAATTGCAAATTGTAAAGCAAATTAGAACAACCATTCTGAATGGTTCAGGGTCTGCCCATTCAAGAAGACGCGCTTGTAACAATGATTTTGATTGGTCAGTACCTATCAGTTGCAACTTGCAATCAATCGCAACTTTCTTGCAACACCCCATAAGAGTACATTTTAACAGTGATAATGACTGGGGAATCAATGAGAAATAGACGTGTCGGGGGCGTAATATAACCTTAAAAAACGATAACATACCCTTAACATAGTTTTCAGAATACCGATAGAGGTATGTTAACTTACATAGAATTTGACATAGAAGTTAACATATTTTTGAGAATACTGCCCCAGGCTAAGGATGGGGGGAAAGGGTTCCCTAAATGCCTTTGAACAAACTAAAAAAATATATATATATATTTCTGGCCTTTTTAAATCCTAAATGCGTCACGCCCGTCACGCACCTTCACATGCAAAAATTACCATTTTTTTTGGTCACGCGTGGGTACAGCATGACATTGCGTGCAATAGTTTCCAGTAATATCAGACGATTTTCAAGTACGCGGTGCGCGGCTGTGCGTGTGAAGGTAGGCGCGCTTATATTGTACTACTATGGGCTAATGCACGCGCAGCAGTGCGCGTGTACGCGTGTAAAAGTGAAAGGGTCCTAAAGCTACGCATACCTTTTAATGAATGCCAATCTTGATTTTCAAGGTGACTAATATGAAAAATTTAACCTGATTTCAAAATAATGATAATGTCACAAAAAATAAAGGGAAATTACTCATTCTTTTTTGTCAAACGTAAATGATATTCGTGTTGTTCAGTCGCACCAAACGCGTTTGGCTCATTCCACAGCATGCGTAGCGATAGGCCATACACGTGACTGCGTTCAACCAATCATTTGATTAGGATCTAGAAGTTGCATAATAACTGGATAACCTCATAAAGTCTAACCTGAAACTCAATTGCAAGCCTTAGCTTAACTCTTAATCTTGGACGTTATAATGCCCGGAGCAATGGTCACCGCACTTCTACGTAAGGCAAAAGACGCCTCGTATACAACGGGTATAACATGATCGCAACAGACCAACAGCTCTCGATACATTCGATAGACGTCGACTTTGTCAATTACCTATCTCACAAGTGGTTCCTGCAAAGCCTGGTAAACAGATGCAAGCGAACCCATTGATCACGTCGATGCAGGTAGCGCCATTTTCACATCCCAAAAGACAGTGGGAGAGGTCTAGAAATAAAAATTAGCAGATTAATAAAATATTCGGCAGTCATTCTCAACAACCCACCATCACTCTCTAAGGCCCCTTTTTCTCAAAAAAAAGAAGAAAGAAAGAAATAAACTAAAATAAAATAGAGTTGATATTGGTCAGCTCTGGATGACAGAGTGTTTCTACTTCTCTGGACCTAAACTTTGAAATAGCTTTCAGCTATCCATCATGAGTGCTGAGTATATGTCAACATTTACGTCAAATATCAAGACCTCTATGTTCCCTGTTGCGACATCATAGGAAAAATAATACCTCCAACAAAGAGAAAAATGCTGTTAAAATATTTTTATCTTTGAAAACTGATATTAAACAGATTTGGTTTCGAGCTCGTTCGACATGTAAACATACTTCGGAAGAGACAGCCATATCTCGGAATGGTCAACATGTTCTTTTCCTGAAGATTCATAATTCCGAAGGTTCGTTTACTCAAAAGGTTCGTAACTCCGAAAATGTAATGGGGTTCATAATTCCGAAAATTTAACAGAACCCTACATCGTTTTGCAGAATTTCGTTTTTCGAACCTTCGGAATAATGAACCCCTTCTCATTTTCAGAATTGTGAACCCTTTTTCATTTTAGGAATTGAACCCTATTTCATTTTAGGAATTACGAACCCTGTTTCATTTTCGGAATTATAAACGCTCGGAGTAAAGCAACAAATGTTCGGAATTATAAACCATCAGGTATGGGAATTAGTGTTTCAGAATTATGAACCTTCGGAAGTACGAGCCTTGGAAAAAACGAGTACCCCCCCCCCCCCTGTAAAAGCCCGGTGCACAGATACAAGTGTACATTATGGCTTATGACTACACACACACACATCTATGTTTTCTATTGTTCGAATTTCAACCGATGACTCCACTATTAAATTGCGTCACAAAATTCATTGACGGAATAAACCTCACCAATTATTGACAACCCATGACCTATTGAATTACTACCGATGACCCATTGTTTTCTTTGTTCGATGTCATCGGTTTGAATGCGTAAACATGTACACACACTCACAGACCTGCCGCGGTTTACCGCATGACCGGGTGAACGAACATTCAGACATTTACACCTGAACATTCGTTGATTGAGTACTTGAACCATTAATCATGCCACTAAAAATAAAAACTTTCTTATTAGTTGTCCGATTTTCCTCAAATTTCTTTTGATCTGTAGGTCTGATTTTTCTGCTTCTAATAAAACCAAGTTATATTTAGACTGGACTTCCCCTTTAAGAATGGTTTATATAATTTAGGCGACGTATGGATCTATATAATTTCAAGAATTGTATAGACACTCTATTTGTTGGAATTTATTGTAAATATCGAAACATTATTCTTGCCATTGTATATAGACCTCCAGATCAATCTAGTATAGAATTTTTGAATCACTTTGAATCCGCTTTATCTAAAATAACTGATGAACCAAAAGAATGCTTAGTGACAGGCGATAGTGGCCTTAAAATAGCGAAAATTATTCCCATTTACAAGAAAGGAAGCAAACAGTCAGTTTCAAATTGGCCGTCATCCCATTGGAAATTTAATGTTATATTTTACAGAGAAATTTGACCATATGTCATAAATCCTCCTAGATATGTTTAGACGAAAATGACATTGGATACTTAAGATGAAATTACCTGTTTCACAATTGATTCCATTATATCCCACAGCACAGGTGCAAGTGTACATGTTGACTAGGTCATTGCAGGTACCACCGTTAAGACATGGGTAACTGGAACATTCGTTGATGTCTGAAATTAATTGATGTTTTAAGGCAATTACAACTATAAAAAAGTACCCATAAGTAAGTTAAAACGTTGACTAAACATACTAAAGGGTTGGTCGCAACTGGTCGTGCAGCTCTCTGCGTCTTATCTATGATGGATTTCGCAGAAATCCCTGTGTCCAAGGCAAGGGTCTGCACGGTTTTTTCCATATTTAAAAAAAAAATCCGTATTTCGTGTCCTTCGCATAATATAAAGATGGTACACGTCAGCAAGTTCACATGTTGACTTGATAAACAAAGCTGTCATCATGTTTGCATGGACTAGGGATCACTGGATCCGGGGGGGGGGGGGGGGGGGACAGTCAAATATATGTGACCCGTCACGACAAAATGAGACAGAAGTCGCTGGGCTAGAACTTGAGAAAATTGGGCAAATCTTAAAAAACTTCAAATTTCGTCATTTTCTTTTCTTCGCTGATTTGAACTTTCCATGTTTCATGAATGCTCTGTACAAAAATTGAGTCCTAAATATAACGGGAAAGGGTAGAAATTGCAGTTTTTCTACGAGTGTTTTTTTCGGTCAACTCTTCTATAACAAATTTCTAGGTGTTATCATCGATTCCAAATTAAATTGGCATGAGCATATAAATGAGGTCTGTAACAAAGTTTCAAAATGTCTAGGTATATTATATAAATTGAGATTTTTCCCTCGAAACATTTTATTAATGATATACAATGCGATTATAACACCACACCTTAATTATTGTAATGTAGCTTGGGCTTCTTCCACAAATTACTCAATGTTAAGATTATTCCGTTTGCAGAAAAAAGCTGTTCGTCTTGTCTTTCATGCTAATTTTCTTGCCCATACATCACCTATATTTATTGAATTAAATTTGTTAAATATATACGATCTAAATAATTTTAATATTGCTATTTTAATGTATGTAGTAGCTAAAAAATGTGTACCTATACCTCTATTACAAAAATTCAATCTGATCTCTGAAATAACCTCTTATGATATGCGAAATCCGTTTAATTTTTATTTACCTCTTTTTAAAACAAACGCTGGTATAAATTCAGTTTTTTATAAAGGACCCAAAATTTGGAATTCTTTATTTGAAGAAATAAAATTAAGTCCTTCATTAAATGTTTTTAAAAAGAATTACAAGAAACTACTTTTACAAAACTATGTGTAAATTATCTATTTCAGGCTCTTTTATCTTTTATGTTATGTTTGTTTAGGGTTTGTAAGGTCTTATAAATATTCAATATATTTTATTTTATATATTGCATTATCTAACTTGGTTATAGTTGTTATTTGCTCTCTTTACTCATATTTTTTTGTCGTATGTTACATGGTTTCAATCATTTGTATTTTGGTGGCAGCATATTATAAGACTTTGTTCTTCCAAGCTGTCTCCTCATTCTATTTTACTGTATATTCTTTACCTTGTAATTTGTTTTATATTTTTGAATGAAATAAATGAAATTGAATTGAATTGAATTTTTTCGGACAGCTGGCGCATGCCAGCGCGAAAAGAAAGCCATCCGCTAGGCCCCGCCCCTAGCGACGCGTGGCTTTGTTCATTGGACGTTCGCAGCCACGTGATCTCTGTAAAAGAATTTGCAACAAGTACACGTACTTTATGTACCTTTGTAATTGCAATTGTCGTGTGCTATGCTTAACTAGAGCGGCGCTAAGAAGCAGTTTTATCTTCATCCCCCTGTTGAACATGACGATAATAAGCGGCCAATTCTGTAACTCTTTTTAACAGCCGAAAATAAAAGGATTTTTTTTTTTAAACTAGAAGGCCCTTGGTTTTGATAATGAAACAAGTACCTGATTTGTTTTAAACTTGAGTTAACAAGAGCGGAAACGAAGACTTTCAAGCTAAGACGCAGTTTATCTTCGTCATGTTCATACCGCTAGTTAACATGATAATTAGCGGCCAATTATTTTATTCGCTTAAAAAGCCGAACAGAAAAGAAAGAGTTAGCTTTCAAAACAGAATTAAGAAGAGCTGTTGAAATTATGATACAGGTAAAAGATTTAGAAGGAGAGAGAGAATTGTCTGGGTGTTAATTTTTACAAAAAGCAGTAAGTTGTCATCATTTTTTTTTTGTTTTGAAGATAATTAGAGCGGCGCTTAGAAGCAGTTTATCTCTATCCCGCTGTTGAACATGACGATAAAACGCGGCCAATTCTATAAATTCGTCCCTCAGATAGGACGTTAACTGGAGGCCCCGTGTAGAGGACAGTCACCACCTGTCGAACGAAAGATCGTGGGTTCGAATCAACACCGGGCCAATGCCTGCGTTGTATGTTAACGTGCCCTCCCTTGTTTCACAGATGCAGTCTATGTTACAGTGGAAAACACTCCGTCCCTCGGATAGGACATTAACTGGAGGTCCCGTGTAGAGCACAGTCACCACCTTTGCACGTTAAAAACCCACTGCACTATTCGAATAAGAGTAGGGGGAAACCCCGGTGTAGTGGTACACCTGCACATCCAAATCAGTTATATCGGGAGGAGAGACCTAAGGGTTACAATGATTCAGTTCGCTTTTCCCCTCCCAGGCGCAGGTGACGCCAAATACATGTAGAAGTTAACATAGAAGCTAACATTGGTCCGGGGTCTTTTAAAGGGCAATCCAACCTTGGTAATAAGATTATTTGTGTGAAAGCAGAAAAATTAAAAAAGCAGGATGGTGAAAGTTTGAAAGAAATCGGACAAGGACTAAGAAAGTTATGGATGTTTGAAAAATGAGATCACTACGTCCATCTCAAATTGACAATTTGGTGAGTCGATTGTGACATTTTTATGGACAACTCCCCTGTTTGTCGTACACAAAAATATCATTAATTTGCGGTTTTCTTCGAGGCGCTTTTACCCTCAGGGCAGGACTCAAAATATATTGTAGAAAGCATATTGTTATATGGCCTCTTGAAATAAAAAGATCCTACTGAGTAATACATATTAAGAAAAAAAAAATGAAATTTTAATCATTTTTTTCTGTTGGAGCGAATGGGAGAGGTGTCCGCCACTACATCACAGCAAAATTACATATTCGGCCACTTTGAAATTCCTATGTGTATATAGTGATTACAACTTTCACAAATTCATAACTTTCTTATTGCTTGTCCGATTTCGTTCAAACTTTCACCAATCTGCTTCTCTGATTTTTCTTCTTTCTTTCAAAGCAACTTGCTATTATAAGGTTGGATTTCCCTTTAGCTATGATACAT
Source organism: Heliocidaris erythrogramma (assembly GCA_025617745.1). Lineage (NCBI taxonomy): Eukaryota > Metazoa > Echinodermata > Echinoidea > Camarodonta > Echinometridae > Heliocidaris > Heliocidaris erythrogramma. The sequence continues at coordinate 33,874,998 of CM046859.1, read as the reverse complement.
CGGTCTATTTATATGTGAAATGTAGAAAATATTTTCTTTTGTGTCTTTTTCCAATTTGGTTTCTGTTAAACACAAAATCATGATTCTGCGAATCTTACAAGAGAAGTCCCATTGTAATCATTTTATCGTCCCATAGGACTTTACTGAAATACTGCAATAGCTATTCATGAATATGTATATTTTCAATAAATATTGCTCCGAAAAAATCATGGTCAATTACCTATCTCGCAAAGAGATCCAATATAACCAAGTGCACAAGTGCAAGTAAACATGTTGACTAGATCATTGCAGGTACCGCCGTTTAGACACGGGTCACTGGCACATTCGTTGATGTCTTAAATCAGAAAATATTGCGAGTCAATCACGAAAATTAAAGAAAATACACGTTAAAAAGTTAACATGTTGCATTCATAATTAAAGGTGGGGCTGCATTGTAGTGTTCATGTTGACTAAATACATACAGTACCGCCGTTTAGGCATCCAACATTTCCATCCTATTTTCGGGTTGCCGTATTGTACAGTTTGGGTTGCACATGTGAGGTTCAAATAGTATTACATAAATTAAGATGACGGTCGTTAATACATGTGCAGTATATCAACGAAAATGTTTACTTACCCATTAATATATCACAATGTATAAAACAAACGTTAACTCATAACAGCGTTACTACATTTCCTCAACGGTGTACATCAAAATTTTAACACTGTATTGTTGAAGTAATCAGAACTTGCTTTAATTCGCCTAATTTTGTCATCCAACCTTACTTTTATGAGCCTCGTTTGTTATCCATTTGAAATTATCTTTGTCTATCATAATCAAAAGCAACCCGCCTCAAGGGTGAAGTAGGCTTTTTAATACCAAGGGGCCCTTAGGTTCAATTACCTGAATCGCAAATGGCCCTGCTATAATACCACAGTCACACCGATAAGACCGACACCAAACCGACAACAGACGGAACAAAAAATTACATTGTCACCAAAGGCCAAGAGTCGGTCGGTTTGGAGTCGGTATAGTGTCGGTTTGGCGGTGTGACTGTGGAATATTCAGGTACGCAGGATAGAGCAAGCGAGCATGTTGCCTTCACCAGTGCAGGTGCTACCACTCATGCAATGTTTATTATGACATTCATTAATATCTAAAAGCGATATATTAAATATCAACATAATTTTCGGCAAGATATAAGACATATATTGTGGAGGCAAAACGATTTCTGTATAAAATAAAACCCCGGTGCCTTACGTGAAATATTTTTTTTAATTCATCAGTGGAATAGGTGCCTTCATCACATTTTTTTTTTTACATTAATCAAATCTAATTTGAAAGAGAACATAATTGGATTCAAGATTAATTGAAATGCAAAACGTACGATAAACGTAAAACTCACTATAGAAGGAAGGTAAACTAACAATAGATAATTATAACTCGACCCTCACCCTCGAACAAGTGGAAGCCCCCGGGTCGGCTAAAGCCCCCTGGTAGGATATAGGTCTTTGGCCACGCATACAGTGACCCTTCTTTGACCCCGATGCCATCGGAGCTCCAGTCGGTCCACATTAAAGTTCCACGGTGGAAGACAATATCGAATGGATGGATGGCACCATGCGAACTATCTAGCAGGAGTTTTCGGTCACCGCCATAGATGTCTGAGGATTCGATTTTGTCTACGAAAGCATCGCACCAATAAATTCGTGAATCTGAACAGAAATTAAACAAAATGACATATTTGAGCTTTTCATATTCATGGTGTAGAGTAGGTGCCTACTGACGAATATTGCATATCTAATCAACGATACACACAAACGTCCTCTATAAATGAAACTAACTTGCAAAGAAAGTTAAAAGCTAACTAGCGGCTCTTTGTCTCTTCTTTATGACGTTTAGAATGGATATATGGGCACAAGATTTATGTTATAGACTTACCTAATATCACATGAGGAATTATTATTCTCTAACATTATATTCCTGCACCTTATAATTCAATTTCCTTAGGAAAATATCCTTGTCCGGCTACAGCCATAGATAAGGATAGACTTAATAGTATTTCAGTACTCCATTTTGCACTCCTCCGATTCTACGTGATCAAACCTCAAAAAGAGCTTATCTATCCATTTGCTTAATTTCGCCTTCATGTATCTTTAGATTCCAACTCACTGCATCTTCCTTCTTAATGACTATAATAAATTCTTTCTTGTTGCAAATAATGGACATACACTGTACATACTTATTCATTTTCAGTGACATTATATTATGAATTGAGGAATGTAAATCGTCTCTGCTTTTTGGTACTATGGCAAACCATAAGATGCGTTCTGATCGCTAACCTTTTAATCCTTCCCGTCTTACATTTCACGCATAATCATATCACTATAGAACGAAAATAGATCTGGTGACATCACGTAGCCTTGCTAAACTTCTCATTTGTTCCTGTCAATTCACTTGTCACCCGAACTATCCAGATGGCAGACCTATTAATTCCAGTTCATTATACTGTCAATAATTTTTCAAATGCCTATTTTCAAGTCGGTTTCACACTCGGGGAGACTGAAAGCAGAAAACTTACCTTCTCTATCGTGTGTGATACCGTTTGGCCAGCCGAGACCTGTATCGATGATAACCTGGCGATTCTGGCCGTTGAGGTCGCATAATTCTATTTTTGGAGAATTTCCCCATTCCGTCCAATAAAGCATTCTGAAATCAGATAAGAGTCATTGCTATTCATTTGATTGAATTCATGTACAAATATTTTTTTTTAATTTGAAGGCCATAATAATAAACACAATTTGCTTGTGTAAGCGCTGATTGAAAGTCGTAAATCCGACAGAAGTGGCCCCAGGGGGTCATACACAAGATATAATTATCAAACAATAATGATTAAGCGAGCAAACAAACGGTGGAATTGTTCTAATTTATGAGCTATGTTATGTATATACCTCGTTTCTTTAAAGAAATTCCCTTTTTGCTTTAATGGTGGTCAATCTTGTAGTGTTTTGCAAAGTTTATGGCCGCCATTATAATGTTCTGGCTACAAGGAGCGATGCATATTTTTTTCTTGCGGTAATCCATGGGGCTTATGCAGCCTGGAAAACACAAGGGCAGAGTATAACTTGATAAAGCCAAGAGCAAAATGATTTAAATCTTGCAGTTCCCTGACACGATTCATGTTATTCCAAACATATTCATATTTACACACAATTGTGTCTTTAGAATGTCAAATTCCATTTTTTTTTCTGAAAATGCTATTTATAGTTAATTTTAAATTAAAGATTAAACCTGTTCGATGATACGATGATTATTGCTCTTGGTTTATCCAGGCTGGATAGGAGGTTGCGTCTGCCTGTGGCATTTGGGTAAAATGCATCTATCGTGTTGTGGAATGCATCAGTCCAGTATATGGTCTTTGTTTGAACATCGAAATACAGTCCATCAGGTGCTGTTTGAAAGAAAATAATGAGTCAAAATAAATATGATATGATATGATGTTTATATCATATATATATATATATTGATTTAATTATTTATTTACTAATTATTTTCATTTCATTATTATTTTATTAATTAATTAATTATTATCTTTTTTGTGGGGGGGGGGGGGGGATTTGATTTAATTGTACAGCGGTGAAGAGTTCCTATATGTCCACAGTGTATCGAAGGAAATACAAGTCTATTCCTGTGATGTATAGAGAAAGATAGAGATAGGTGTATTAATAAGCGCGGGGGGGGGGGGGGGGTGATACGTACATGTAATAATTGGAAATATTTCAAGATATAATGAAAAATATCAAGTTTTCATCATGGAATATGGGTCTCTGCGATCTCCCTCGTTAATGACATCGGGCATGTTGGCTCAGTTGGTTAGAGCGCCCGCCTCATGAACGGGAGATCGTGGGTTTGAACCCCGGCCGATTCATACCAACGACTTCAAAAATGGGACCTTCTGTCTCCTAGCCAGGCGCTCATTTTAATGGAGAAGTGTAATAACATATTATGTTATGCAGGGCCAGCTGGAAGAGCAGCTTGATAACTAAAATGGCTACCCTGGGTAAATAACACCTTATTATTATAATTATCATTATTATTATTATTATTATCGCTACGTTTTGGCTAAACTCAAATTCATTTTGCTTAAAGAATCATAACTTTTAATGAAAAGTTTTATGTGAAGTATGAAAGATCTTATGATCTTATGATAAAAATGCAAACAAATGGCAACAAAGAAATTTTAAAAATGGGGCCAACTTACTTCCGAGCCCAGATACAACTGCCTGCTGGTTAGTCCCATCAATTTGTGCCGAATTTATCGTGCCATCAACAACATCTGTCCAGTACACGGTGCCGTCAACGGGGTCGTAGTCCACAGCCACGGGAGCTTGTATACCCGTCAGGGGCAACTGGATTAAAGTGAGGTTTGTCGCTGTCGCCATGAATATCGCACCCATGTCCAAATCGGTAACCAAGACCAGGGAATCTGTACATGCATTTGAAGGATTGTTGATACAATCATACAACAGATCTTCTTCATTCTAAATTGTGGATTATTAGTGGTGCTAATGACACACTGATCCTAGCTATTATGGTGAATAGTCAATCAAAAATTTCTAATAATTTTAGTGATAAAGCACTGGGGATAAAACCTCTGGTAAAAAAATTCTACTCACAGACCACGTAGCGGTAAATAGTAATACATCGAAATGGTATTATAGATTATAGGGTTATGAATTTTAGGTCTGAACCTATTTTTCGTCACAACATCATCTTTAGCATAATTACATGTATCATCACTTCCACTGTAAAAGAAGGCATAGTATAGGTTTTCCCGCCCATTTTCGTCACCTATTCAAGCGATTTCATCAGCTTTTTATTCAATTTCGTCTGGGGAAGCGTACCGCGCTCAAACACGAGGATCGATTTCGTCCAAATGTCATTTAATTTCGTCTTTGGTCAACCAAATTCAACAATTTAGCATTCACATTCGTCAATTGTTGCTGGATTTCGTCCCCACCGGCAAGCGAGTAAAAATGTTCAGATCAAATTCGTCGTCTTTTCAAACAAATTCACTTTATTGCTGTTCAAATTCGTCTTAAGTTTTTTATTCCTCTCTATAGAGGATAAAATTGATTTGAAATTCAAAAAGCACTCTTTAAACGTTATATTTATTTATTTTTGCATATATTCATATATTTATATTGATGTTTAGCTACATGTAAGCATGATAAGCATTCTTTTTTTATTCCAATCTGTGAGTGCATCATCAAGTAGATGTATCGATGCATTTTATGTTTACAGAACCTTATTATTCGACAATTAATATTGAAAATTTGTCTATATATCTATTTAAAAATTTATTTATATCCCGAAAAAAACTTGTTTCAACTGCATCTTTTCTTTATCTTTATTTTGTTGTATTGTGTTGTTCATGTGAGAGTATTTCATCTGTGTGAAGTTAGATGATGTGATTTATTGATTGTTGCGAACTGAAATATGTTTTATCAACGATGAAAGTGGCATAATTGTGATCATGCAGCTGGTGAGTAAACGATATGAGCAAATGTAGATGCATCTTGCTGCAGTGTAGTATAGAGGACGATTTTGACTGAAAGTTTGACGAAAACGAATGCCAAAAGACGAATTTGATCTTGATGTTTTGCGCCCAACTACTGTGACCGACGAAATTGAATCGAAAGTGACGAAAGTCAGCGACAAATGACGAAATTGAATGGTAATGTTTTTAAATTGAATGATCAAAGACGAAATTGAAACAAGCATTCTCAAATTCCTGCGGGCCGGCGACGAAATTAAAAGATCATTGTTTGAAATTGATTGTAAAGGTGACGAAAATGCGCGGGAAAACCTATAGCAAATTGAAGTAAGAACTATTATAATGATTAATAGCAATAATTATATAAATATGTATACAATGTGAGTCAATAAAAAGTAAATACATATTCACATCCTAATATCTCAAAAACAAAGTAAAATTGCTGAAATATAATATATTGGTATGGTAATTTATAATGTCGTCTTTAATTTGATAGGCCGCTCATCACTTTCCGACAATGGATGACTGAGCTCTGGCCAATTTCAAAAAGCATGTCAAAATCGCCTTTGCTCAAGTTTCGGATGCATGGTGTTCAGGAGTTACTTTCATTACATGTGGGTGCATTCGATTGGAAACAAGACCTTTCACTAAAACTTTGGGTTGATTATCCATTTCATTGAAAACTTGGGCAGAGCCAAATCTGGCATGGATCAGGTAAAAAATACTATTGTTCAGCTGTCTATTGCCAGATTTTGTTGGTCAAAGTGTCAAATTACAGAAAACATGATAGGCTATATATATATACAATGAGTATCTTTGACTAAATCTTTATGTATATACCAGTTCCAACAATATTCAGTTGTATCAGGGTTTCCTTTTCACTGACTCACACTGTGTGTGCGTGTGTATATATATATAGATATATATATATATATATTTATATAATTTAAAGTAAGATAAAGTTCACCCCGAGTTCACTCACTTTAAATTATTTTTTCTATACGTTCTCCCATCTACATTTCTTTACAACTCATATATATATATATATATATAAGCCAACGACCCGGGTTCGATTCCCTTTTTTTCCCCTTTTTTCAGCCTTTGCAAAAATTTCAAAAAAAGAGGACAGCTCTGGGGAACTTTGAGCTACGCAACGTTATTCTCGCATTTCTTTCACATTGTATTTATTTCCACGAGATTTGCCAAAGCTGTTGTATATGTTATTTCCTTACAATAATATATATTTATATATATATATATATATATATATATATTATTGTATCAATCAGCGCACGCAGCCCATCCGTTCCTGCAAATCTGAAATGCCCGCTAACAGACCAAAGATAGCCAAATGTGATTCAGCGATTGGTCTCCACTTGCTGAACAATCCAGCTTGCGCACAAAGCTATGCCGACGATCAATTCTCAATTATGTCCCGGGCCAGAAGCGCAGCGCATTTACGCTTTCTGGAAGCCGCCTACATTCAATCGCACGAACCCCTTCTGTGCAGACAAAAGGAGTTCGTCCAAGCCTTGCGATTGTTCTGAAATTACAACGTCTGGGTTGCGTCCGGGTTCATCGAGTATAATATAGTTGATTTCAAGTAATTTGTTATATACCTGCGTGATAACCTGATGAGTGCAGGTCGAAAAGCTTCGTTATCATGTCTCTTTTTCGTGCCATATTGAAATTTTGTAGTACCAAGAAATTATTTGTATATCCCTATTTCCGATCATATGTGACCCCCCGCCTCAAAACCTACAATAAGTCACACGGACCACAACGTAGCAAACAGCCCAAAATAGTAAATTTGCTTGGATTAGTCGATTTTCTATTTTTGTTAGAAATGGGTAGTTTCATTATCATTCTATCATGTCTCAAGTTTGTGAGTCCTAATTCAACTTAGAAATATGTTTTTGGGGCATTGTAAAATGACTCCTTATTTTCACCTGTCGAGCTAATGAATGTTTGGAGAGCTTTTGTAATACTTTCATTCAATGCCAAATTACTACTTTACCTCTAAAGGTATTAAATTGATTTTTGGAGTGAGTAATGAATAGGTCCTCCTGGAGCAGCTTGCCAAAATTCAGCCTAATCTAATAATCCCTTCATACCGGTTGCTATGGCCATTTGAATACCCAGTTTTACTTGGGCGCACACAGAGAGCGAAGGTTTAGCACTCTTTTGTTCCGAACTGAAATGGCCATTTTCTCTGAATAGGAGTTATTGATTGCTGGTTACATACCTATTCTAAATGTGATATTTAAAGGTGTTATCATTGAGTAAACTAGGCAAGTGATATACCATTGGAAAGCTGAGAATCTCTACTTTCAGAAAATGTATAAAACAAAAATAATAATTTTGGCGACTTATTGTAGGTTTTGAGGCGTCGGGTCACATATGGAGAATCTTAACAATGCGGTTTATTCCGTCACAATAAAAATTGGGCGTTAAGGGGAATTTCGACGGGTGTTACGGGGACTAATAGGCTGAGATAAAAGGATTCCCCCTATGGCTGCGAATAGATTTATAATATATAAAATAGAACATGTACAGTGCTCCGCAAAAAAGTTGGAATTATGTATCCGTTGAGGCACTTTGTTGCACGTTACATACTATTATTGTTGTAGCATTCATTTGTTCAGCCACACATTTCCTATCGCCTTGAAGTCTGTGTTTATGATTAATCACCGTACCGTATATTTGTTACAATAATCAAGTGAATAAATAAAAAAGTTGGGTAAAGTTATTTTTTACCAAGAAGTATTTACAACATGTGCATTGGCGGATCCAGGGGGGGGGGGGGGTACTTCCGGCTCGTGCCCTCCCCACCCCCCTTTTGGAAGGAAAGTATGCATTTTGACCATAGACAATCCGCCCCCTTTTAGAATGAAACCTTCTTTTTGTTTGCTTGTGAGAGAATTAGGGAGGGACCCCCAATACCACCCCCTCCTGAGCGAATTTTGTAGGTCTGACGAAAATCTCGCCACCCCCCCCCCCCCCCCCCCCCCCCCCCCCCCCAGGTCTGCCTTTTCCAAAAGTTGACAAACCTGCACTTGTGTTCCCCGCCTTATACTAAATTCTGGATCCGCCCCTGATCATGTGAGTATGTCTTATTTATCCAAAGCTTGCATGAGTTCTGAAGAAAATGCATTTTCATCTTGATGAATATTAATGATATGGATATAATAATGTTCGAGTAGAATATCCATGCATAGACCTAGAGGGAGCGATTTGATCTTGCCATGTTTCTGTGGTTTAATACTCAGAGAAATTAAGGCCATGAAAACATAACATCCATAATTAGCGGTACGTCCCCTGTAAAGGATGCAAAAATGAGAAAAAATTAATTTGTCATTTTATTTTCAGGGGGATTATGGCCCCCTATGATGGGTCTTGGAAGGACCGACGGATTGACTTTCCCCTACTACCCCCCCCCCCCCCTCCCATTCCATTGTCATCCCATCACCCCCAGCGCGAGGGGAGAAGGGATTAATATCATTATACGTATTCATATCATAGTGGAAATATTTTCGAAGGAATTTTCTTCTTATCCGATTTTCTGATAAAGTGTCAAATTAGGGTCTGTGCTTGCAGATTATACCGTACCGGTAGCGAACGTCGTGAAACCATAGAGTTACATACACACTAAACTGTGTGTGTGACCATGAAGCTTCATATGATGTAACTCTATGCGTAATGTACCTGTATGACCTGTACACGTGCGAACGATCTAACACGTGTGTATAATACTGTACTGTACATTGAAGCCATCCATGCATGCGGATATGGCCATCCCCTTCACAGGTAAAGGGCATGGGTTGGACTGCATGAAGCTACAAACCCGCTACATGGGTTGGCAGAATTATTAGGCCTAATCCCTGCGGAAATTCAATGTTTAAAAATGAATTTATGAAATATGGACGGCACGTCAGCCCTTAAGAAGTGCCTCCCACCACTCTAAGAACCATTCCCCACCCATGGGTACCAAAAGGCGGGGACCGAAAGGGCCAGGGGAGGAGCCTATTTGAACCAAAAAAAGAGCCCCAAATCCTTAGTGTATTATATTAAGATAAGACTCTTCTTGCCAGTATTTACAGTTTTTACTGTTTATTGTAAGACCTTAATTGGTAGAGCATTTGTATTCTTAAAATTTACTTAGTGTTTTACGTAGTCTTTAATTATATCACATTTACATAATTTTTGTCAGGGAACCACATATTCATTAGCCATTTCAGCTATTTCGTGGTCTCCCATTACCATTCACATTTGTAAATGCCTTGTAAATATGTTTCATATATTGTTTTAGAAATGGTAATAAATTCATTCATTCATATATATATATTTATATATAGCTGGAAATTATTATAAATGAATATTGTGCGTAAAAATGTATTACTATTTCAAATATGTTGATACCATTTTCATCAATAAAAATTATGATTATCAAATTCAGTATCATATATATATATATTTAAATAATTGCAGTCATTATAAAGAATGTACTTAATACCTCCTCGAATTCAAAGAATATTTGTCGAGCATAGAAGTCAATCATAGAAGATAAGAAATGCATTGCTGAAACATTTAATGATTACTTTTCTCATATCGGTCCAAATCTAGCACGATCTATTCCAAATGCCCCAAGTCTTCCAGTGATTTCCTGAGGATTCCTAACCCATTTTTATTATGTTACCAACCAACGAAAAAGAAATTATCGACATTGTTAGTAACTTTAAAAATAAGAAAAGCCCTGGGTTTGATAATGTAACAATGAACTGCTCAAAAATATTGTCAATGAAATCATTGTTCCTTTAACGCATATTTTTAACATGTCAATCTTAAATGGTGTTGTTCCCCCAAAAATGAAGATAGCCAAAGTGATACCGATCTTTAAAAAAGGAGATTCACAAGAATGTAGTAATTATAGACCCATTTCCCTACTAACAGCATTTTAAAAAATTCTAGAAAGACTCCTGTGTAATCAGACAATAGATTTTTCACGCGGTGCCGAATTTCATCTGACTGTCAAATTGGATTTCATAAACATACCACTTCACATGCTATTCTTCATTTTATCAATAAGATTGCGTCTGCTATTGACAATCATTGTCATTACATTTGGTTTCTTTTTGAACTTCTCCAAGGCCTTCGACACCATAAACCATGATAATTCTCTTTTATAAATTATTTTATTATGGCTTTAGGAGGAAGGCCTTGGAGTGGTACAAAAGTTATCTCACAAATATAACACAATTTGTTTCACTAAATGAAGTAGAGTAAAAAAAAAAACCTGTTACTTGCGGGATTCATCAAGGGAGCATTCTTGGCCCTCTAATTTTTATCTGATATGTAAATGATTTTCAATATTCATCTCGCTTATTGTCATATATTCTATACCCAGATGATTCAAGTGTATTTTCTTCTCACAAGAACCCTATAACCCTTCTTGAGGATGTTCACTATGAGTTGCATTGTATTTGTGAATGGATATTTGCTAACAGGCTTTCATTGAATTTAGACAAAACTACTCTAATGCTATTTAGCAAATCTATTTCAACTACCTGGTAATATTTCATTGAATAATGTTTAGCTAAGTTTCCAAAAGAACGACACGATAGTAACTTAAAAATAAAAACGACAAAGAAGAAGTTTTGAAACGGAACATGTTTCGGAGTCTGTACTTAATGTACTTAATGGGGTGAGGGACCTGTCTGGTCAAGGACCTGGGTGAACAATACAGTTAAATAGAAAGCAATATTTGGTAAATGTACACCTGTTGGTTGAGTTTGGGTTTTATATATGGATATTGGATATATAGGCCTTCTTTTATTTTGAGTTGAAATTCTGTGTGGGCAGTGACCAGAATTCGGAAGCATTGTGGGTTACATTCTGATAGAAATTGTTTTGAGGATTGTGTTTTCAGACGTGAGAGTTGTTGTCCTTCCCCAAGTGCTCCTGTTTAGATAAGTACAATACAATCAACTAAATTCCTAGGACTTTTTATTGATGAAAAGACGACCTGGGAAGTACATACAAATCATATTTGCTCGATATTATCTAGAAATACTGGTATAATGTACAAACTGATATCAATGTTTCCATCCCAAATTATGTATATGTTATATTCCACTTTATTGCTACCATATCTAAATCATGGTATTCTTGCCTAGGGTAATTCGACGAAACTCCAACTGGATAAAATTTTTGTAATACAAAAAAGAGCAATACGTATCACTTTTAACACGCATACACGGGCTCACACGGGCCCTCTCTTCTTTGAATGGCGTATTTTGAAAGTTCACGATATTTTTAGTCTGCAGCTGGGTTCCCTAATGTTTCAACTGAAAAATAACCGTTTACCTCAGGCACTCAGTTGTATGTTTGCAAGAAACAACCAACTGCATAACTATCCTACGCATCAAGCATTTGCATACCATCTTCCAAAAGCCAGAACACGATTTGCCTATAACACTGTTGTCTATTCATGTCCCAAATACTGGGACTCTCTGGAAACTCTGGAACAGTGGCGGATCTAGCCTGGTATGACACAATACATTCTAGGGGCCCGCCATTGTGCACAAACAAAGCGGGCCTGTAAAATGTATTTTGTCTAATCCGGCTAGATCCGCCATTGCTCTCTAAATCCCGAAATAAAAAAGATCTGTAAGTATATTTGTATTTGGAAGAAAGTTAAAGATGTTTCTTTTAAACCATATTGTATTTGGTAATACTCCTTGGTAATACTCTTGTATTTATCCAATAATGCATTCGATACATGTATGATATCCTTTATATTCCACCTCCCTGATTTAACGTGCGTGTGTACACTCACGATTACGTCATAGCTATTATCTACCCGTTCTTGTGACAGTCTTTGTCTTCGTTCTGTAATGTTTTCCTTTTCCTGTTTAGTTTCTCTTTTCCTATAGCTTCCGTTCCCTTTCTTTCTTCAATTCCTCCTTCCTCCCTTTTACTATTATTTTCTTCTGCATGTCTGTAAATTGTGTATTAACTGGGTACCATCCACAACAAGCCTATCTTCACTTTAGGCCCCTCCACTATATATACAGGAACGTAAAGTTTTGAATTACATGTACTCTCTTTATTTTCAATTCTTTCATTATTGTAACATATCTGTTCTTTAATTATGTAATCGATTTCTGGTATTCCAGAATGTATTCCAAAATGTATAATTTGTCTCTGATTGATTTGTGTGGAAATAAAAATAAACTGAAATTGAACTGAATTATTATTCTGACCTGGTTCATCAGAAATGCAGTCTGCTTCATCCAGCCCGTGTTCACAGTCTACAAGTCCATCACATTGCCATGATTTAGGTATGCAGGCAGTGTCATTGCATGCGAACTCGTCCTCAAGACATTCTTCCCCTGCTTGCCTTTCGTAAGCCTCACCTTAAAGTATAGTAAGGTATTGGATTTAACAATTGTGATTAGGTTTATTGAATATAGTGTGGTTGTTCTACGGTTTCAACATCAACCCCAAAGGTAGGCATAATAGTAACATAGAAAAATAGTGGGCATATGCCCTACAATTATAAATCATTTGTATTTTTCGTTATGTCTACTGACCTCTTCAATGTATAGTTTCTTTTAAAGCTTCTTGATTCTTTAAATTGACTTAGTAAATCATATTCACAGTGTAGTTTAAATGAACTCTAATTTTCATCGTCCATTGTTTGAGTAAACCACTGATAAGACTAGATCAAACTAAAACGGATTTGTTGTGCCTCCTTGGGAATACTCCTGTTGTATCAGGGTTGTATGATATTCAAAGACATCACATTTCCCCGTTGACAATTAACTTTATGGTCACATTTTGCTCATTCTTTCTAAGGGACGATAAATGAAGGGATAAACACTGATGATAAGTGGTTACTCACCGTAGTAAACATATATTCCTCCTGCTTTCTGAAACTGTTGTAACGTCGTAATTGCAGTGGAGGGACCTCCTCTCTTCGCGATAAATCCAATGCCATCGTGAGAGCTGTCGTCCGTCCAGAGGGCAGTTCCTCGATACCATTCTACATCTACTGGCTCGGTGATCTGGTATTGAAGAAGAATTTTCTGGTCTTCACCAAACGAATCACAAGACTCCAGTGTTTGTTTGATATCATCCAACAGAAAGAGGCGGGATCCTATAGGAACACACGGAAGTAATGAATGATCAATTATTTCTAAATTATCATGATTATATAAAGGGGAAAGGGAGAAATATAGGAAGAACAAGAAGCCAGAGAGAGAGAGAGAGATATGGAGATTGAGATGCGGAAAGACGGAAATAACATACTCAATGAGTACATGTGAAAAGAATAGTTACGAAATGCATGATAAAATTAAGACCACCTCTTTGTCCTCGCGTGTATAAACTGACTGTATATGATAGACCTCCGTCATTAACCAGACCTTCATAATTATTCACTCACCCACCCCTACGCACAAACCTGGGTACTCCCTCCCATTGTTCGTATTTAAACCTCACCAATTGTTGACAACCGATGACCTATTGAATTACTACCGATGACCCATTGTTCCCTTTGTTCGATGTCATCGGTTTGAATGCGTATACATGTACACCTACTCACACACACGCACGCACACACACACACCCCCACATACGTCCACACATACGCTTTACAGTACATTATTACTCCGGTCATATAATCCAAAAGTAATTATAAGAGAACGAGCGTCAAAATTTATCATTACCGCACCAGGGCCATAAAGTGAATAGGGAATAAAGTGATATAAGATGATGTTAAAACTCATACATAAATGCAATCAAGTTTTAAAGAGAATTTAAATTTTGGACATTCATCAATGCCTAATTTGAAACCATACTCACCATGACGATCAAATGCCATACTTGATGGAGATAACAAGGATGGTTTCTCAATCGTCTCTATAATGGTACTATTGCTTTCCATCCACAAAAGTGTTGGAACTGTTCCATTCTCGAATGCATAGATGTCTCTGGAAAATAATAATCTGACAAACTTCAATAATGTAAATACAGGTTAGAAAAACAAAACATAGCTAACTATGCTTGTTTGTAGCTGATATATCACCAAACTAGAATCTACAATGGAAAGCTTTCACTATGAACATGGCGAACAAAGAAGCGAACAAAATATACAGCTGCTCACCGTACCTTCCGCAATTGCTTTGGTAGACAAAAGAACATCGGTTCCCTTGATTCCTATTATGTAAAAGTATGTAGAACCGGTGCCACATGCATATTCACCTGTTCTACTTATTTTAGATAATAGCAATGAAGGGATGTTCTTTTGTCTACCAGAGCAATTGTGGAGGAGACAATGAGGAGCTGTATATTTTGTCCGCTCTCTTTATCATCGTGTTCATAGTGTTTCTGGCTTTTGTTTGCGTGACCAAGTTTGCTCTTAACATTCCTAAAGTCAATAGTCCAGTATATGCCAGTTGGTCAAACAAAGCTTCATAATGTACTCCTATACATGTATATCTATTGGGATTCAGATTACTTTTATAGCTTTCTTTCATGTGTTCATGATGTAAAACAATCAATTAGTACGATTCTATACGATTCTAGGTTCTGACCTAGCCTTACAATTAGCTTTACTAATAACCAAATTAAAAGAAATATGATATTAATAAAAGCAAGTGATAATAAACCTGAGGGACCGCCGGTGTTAGTTTGTTATAACGCTGGCAATCAATCAATTAGTAAGATTCTATATAGTTCTAGGTTATGACCTCGCCCTATGATTACGAACATTACTATTAAAGTAGAACACTGATGATTTTAAATATTGCCTTAATACTTATTATTGCATAGATGGCATAAATTAAACAAGGTTATCCAAATTTAAAGCTTGGAAACATTTGAATTAATGATTATTATCAATTATAAAACGGTAAAATACAGCCCCCGATATAGCAGCTGAAAAGCTCCTTGAACGCTGCTGAGATGTGTGACGACACAAGAGGGGCGAGTCCTGTCTAAGCAGACGATGTCCCATAACATTATACACATTTTTCAGTGCCTGTTTTGTCATCTCCTCTTCACTTATTTCTCTTACTTGACTAGCGTCAGTCTTAATGTTAGTCTGTTGCCTCACTCTTAACTTCGTGTATGGTATTATTTTGATGAAAAATGCAGCGTTAAAAAAATAAAGGAATCAGTCACTTGTAAACAAAATAAGACGCCATTGTATTTTCAGCTGCTTGCACCGCGGCATGTTCGGCGTTTCAAGAGGGAACGAATACCATCCAGCAATTATTCGCAGGGCTTTTCAATTTGAAAATGGGGTTTATTTCATTGATCATTGACCCTTCTCCTGTGTATTTACAATCAAACGGTTTTAGTTATCAGAATCAGTTCACTTTCCCTTTTAGAATGGTGTGAAATAAGGTCATGTTTAAATGTACCAAACTCTTTATAATTTGATAAATAATTGCATTGCAATTACGTTCATTCATTATAGGACGTCGTCTGCTTAAGCAGGATCGATCCCTCGTATGACGACATCAAAACATCGCTATATTTCTGGCGAATCCTCGGATATTCACATGCTGAGAAGAGCTTTTATTTATGTTGTTTTTATAATCATCATATACGCAGTTGACATAAAACTTATACGATTGCCATCTGTAAGCTTCCCAATTTCTAGTGATACATTAATTGCCATATTTGTGATTTTCTTGAGTGTTCTACTTTAAATAAACAGAGCATGAAAACATTATGAACCTATGGGAATGGTAGTTTATAACGCAAGAAATCACATTACGTGCTCGGATGTAGGCATACAGACGTCAGAGCTTTGGCGCCATCATAAATACTAATGGGTGCTGAGTTGTAGCCTTGTTGGATTACCAAATTAGTCTGAGATGCAATGTATCCCAGGATTTGATACTGGCTATGAATGGTGAGATCGCTGAAATCTATTGAGATTGAGAATAATAAGTACGGACCAATGAGAATGTACAAAATAATGCTTACACTGGCAAGATACATTGCTGTTATACATGCATATACTGCACAATCCATGCTTACAGTATATTTTTTTTCCGTTAGGTGATTACATACAATACTTAAGCTTTTACATTCTTAAAATAAGATAAACTTTTTAATGTGTCCAACAACATCTAATGCTTACCCGAAAAGGTACTTTCAATTATAATGTGATCAGAGCCATTCCGAAATGCACGGTTAATTGTACCGCTTTCAGCATCAATCCAAAATATCAAGTCTTCCTGCGGGCTATATGCCACAGCTACAGGACGGAGCAGGTTCGGGATTGGAAGAGGGGTGAAATCTAGGGAGTCCGCACTGCTCTCAAGGATAGCTCCAGCTTCCTCATCACAGACGAAAATCAGCGGTGCATATTTCGATCCTATTTAGTAGAGAGAGAGATAAAGTAAATTTTTAATTACATGTACCATAACTACAGGGAACACATTTTCAAACATTTGTGAAAGCTATAAGTTTGTTTTTTTTAAATTATTTTCTCTCTCAAAAAAAATACTAATGAAGTTTAACATTTCATACAAAATTGCAAATAAATTTTTAACACAGGCAAAATTACAAGTAAAGTTTTACGTTTCATACATACGTAAGTGCAAATAAATATTCACATTAACATAACAGCAAGTAATAAAGTTTCACATTTCATACAAAGTTATACCTTAGCATAATAAATGATTGGCATAATAATACAGTAATCAAGGGAAAGTTTTATATATATAATGTACACTTCTACTTCTGTCTAGAGAGAAAAGAATTATAAGGGGGAAAAAAGAAGAAGAGTGTGGAGTGGGGGTGTTGTAACCCCCCCCCCCCCCAAAAAAAAAAAAACAAACAAACAAACAAACAAAAAATTCGAGGTTTCTCGAATTTCATACGCTCCTAGTGTTTCTTCAGGAACAATATAAATGATACAATATAAATAATACAAATTATTGAAATAGTTATATAAATGCTTTTTTGTACATATTGGTTAATATGTATACAGTAAACATATTATATGGTTGTGTGTGTGTGTGTATATATATATATATATATTCCACTGGATTGGGTATTACGGGGGCCACGCGACATTCCGTCATAATAGGAACTGGTGTATTAGGGAGACACCATGGACAAAGAGGGAGACAAGCAAGTGTCTCCCAAACGAAGATCTAGTGATATATATATATATATATATATATATATATATACCCCTAATGGGTATATTAGGAGGACAGTTTTTGTCTCATTTCTATAGACAACTGTCGACCTAATGACACCAACTGTCTACCTAATGTAGGGGTCGCTATTATGACGGAATAAACCGCATTGTTAGGTGTCGACCTAATGTACCCTTTAGTAAAATATACATACATATATATATATATATATACAAACGCACACACACACACACACACACACACACATATATATATATATATATGTATACACACGTTGCAATGAATAGACTTACTTAATTCACATTTAGATCCACTGAATCCATCAGGGCAGAGACAGATAGAACCACGTTCTGACGGAATGCAGGTGCCTCCGTTCTCACATCTATTGGTGCATACATCTGCGACAAAAGACGGCAAAATGACATAATAATTTTTTGCCCTCACGTTCTGCGTTCTGGACTCTTTATGCGCCACTCAACAATATGCCTGTGTCACAGTATATTCCTTATTACCCTGTCACCTATTGACGATTTAGCCAGCGTAAGCCGACGTATCAAAATTTCTCTAAAACGCTGGCATACGCTGATCGAACTATTGATCAATTTTATTCAATTTTGGGTGTCTACATAGCGTATTCATAACGAGTTTGGAGTATAAATAACGTATTAGTAACTGATATAGAAGATTTCGATAACTTATACATAACTTATACCAACGAATGTTTAACGTGTCGTAGCCTATAAAATGGCTGCTGCTCGACGATTAGAGAGAATTAAATTGTATTATTTTATATGATTAATGTATGTCTGTGAAAAAAAAATGCTATATAGGAAAAAAATGTTGGTGATAGTATTCAAAAGTGACTATTTAACACAAATCAACAACAACAACTATTCGAATCATAACCGCACTAAACATCGTAGTATCAACATCACCGCGCCGTATCAACATCACTTATCAACATCATCGTCATGCTGAAGAAAACTTTGAAGAACGCTGCCAATACGCCATTATACGATATAGCTGTAAGTTATAAGCACGTTCAGTAAGTTCTGTGTTCGTCCGTATTACGTCAAATAAATCTACATACGTCAATATGCATTGGAAATATGTTCGATTTAAGTTACACAGAGGTTCAAAGCACGTTACCCATAGGTAAGAAGTAAGTTTTGGGTACGCTAGACATTATCTCGACGTATTTTGACTTATGAGTAACTTACAAGTATTGTGTGTGAATGTATCAACGATCGCATAGCTTACCTACAACAATGCAAATTGTGCATAATAATACTAAACATGATAAATATAAAGACATACCAATTACTAACAGACCACCTCACTGAATGTATTATGGTGACGGTTGCTCGAATCTGTCAACTTCCACATTATTGAGGGCTGCAACCTCGTAGCCTCCCTAATCATTTGGTTAAGTCAATCCATTACAAGTGTCAAATAATGAAATACTACTACACCACATGCTGCCACTGTTGTACTTACCTAATTCACATCTTGGCCCAACGAAGCCAAATGGGCAGAAACATTCTATAGATGTAATATGTCGGATACAGGTACCGTTATTTAGGCATCCATCTGAGCATACATCTGTATAAAAAATTGACAAAATGGGAGGGGGGGGGGGAGATGATCGGCCACAATAAATGACGTTTAGATGCATGAAAAATATCAGAATCATAACATATTTCATAGGAATCCATCCAATTCAAAATATCAAGAAAGAACGAGATATTTAAAATAAAATAAAATAGTGAATATTGCTATTAGAAAATAAGTCAAGGATAGCAGTGAGGAAACGACAAATTCATAATACACTGAATAGTTCCTTTTATTAGTTATGTTCACACGTAGTACATAGCATCGATGCTATGTAAGTTTCAAAAAAATTTCCAGTACGTTCAGACAGGCCATGATCGACTTGCTTCTATCACCCACTCGTGACTATTCATCGCTCACTCGCTGCCAAAACAATAATTACTGCGCCACACAGAGTGACCCGAGTATAATTGGTATGCATGGTCAAACGCGCGGAAGTTTGTGCACAGGGGTCATATCATGAGAAGCTTTTGATTTTGAATAATATTTTATTTGTCTTCATAAATCAACATAATAACACAATAGCAATTCATTTGTAATATCGATATTCATGTTGTTTCAGTGTTCTTTTATTTTTCCCTTCCATTTGTTCCCTTACAAAAGTTTTCTGTGGTATACCACACAACGTTACCACAGGATATACCATAGGATATACCATAGGAAAATTCCTGTGGTATACCACAGAAAATTCCTGTGGTTTTTTGGGACATTTACCACATAGAAGTACCACACATAAATACCACACGGGATTACCACATAGAAAATACCACAGAACCCCGGGCCCATTACCACATGTTAATACCACAAAACAATACCACAAAGCAATACCGCATGCCAGTACCACACAGCAATACATGTGGTATTTTGGGACCTATACCACACAAATCACGTCAATACCACACACCTGTACAACACAGCAGTACCACATGGCTGTACCACATGGCTGTACCACACAGCAGTACCACATGGCTGTACCACACAGCAATACATGTGGTATTTTGGGACATATACCACACAAATCACGTCAATACCACATGGCTGTACCACATAGCAGTACCACATGGCTGTACCACATAGCAGTACCACATTGCTGTACCACACAGCAATACCACATAGCAGTACCACATGGCTGTACCACATAGCAGTACCACATGGCTGTACCACATGGCTGTACCACACAGCAGTACCACATGGCTGTACCACACAGCAATACATGTGGTATTTTGGGACATATACCACACAAATCACGTCAATACCACATGGCTGTACCACATAGCAGTACCACATGGCTGTACCACATAGCAGTACCACATAGCTGTACCACACAGCAATACCACATAGCAGTACCACATGGCTGTACCACATGGCTGTACCACACAGCAGTACCACATGGCTGTACCACACAGCAGTACCACATGGCTGTACCACACAGCAGTACCACAAAGCTGTACCACATAGCAATTCCTGTGGTATACCATAGGGCAATACCACAGATGTTTACCACATACCGCATAGCAGTACCGCAAACCAGTACCACACAGATGTACCACACATCAATACCTGAGTTCATCTTTGGACATAGGCCAATACCACAGAGAAGTAGCACACAAAAATACCATACTGAATATGAGAGTACCACACAGCTACTCTCATATGGTATTACTATGTGGTACTCCCTTGTGGTATTGCTTTGCGGTAATCCTCTGTAGTATTGCTGTGTGGTACTTCTCTGTGGTATTTCTGTAGTATTACCCTGTGGTATTGCTCTGTAGTTTCCCCTGTGGTATTACTGTGTGCTACTCATCTGTGGTATTGCTGTGTGGTACTCGTCTGTGGTATTGCTGTGAGGTACTCCTGTTACTGCTATTTGGTATTCCCCTGTGGTATAGCTGTATGGTACTCCACTGTGGTATAGCTGTGTGGTACTCCTCTGTGGTAAAGCTCTGTGGTACTCCTATGTGGTATTGCTGTGTGGAAGTCTTGTGCCGGTGTCAATATGTGATACTCTGTGGTATCGCTCTGTCATACTACTGTGTGGGTTTTCTGTTTGGTACTGATGCATGCTACTGGTGTGCGGTTTTGCCAAGTACAGTGCCTGTCACAATTCTTCTTCTACCTGTTAACCTGCAAAAGCTTATCACAATAGGATCACAGTGGGATCACCGGACCATATCTATTGAATTCAGCGCTTGCAGGTTAACAGGTAGAAGAATTGTGACTTGCACTGTATTACCACATTCACAAAATAATTCACCATCAAGCATGATCCCATCAGAATACTACAGACCAACACGTTTTACTACATATAATAAAAGTGGAAATTGCAAGTTAAGGGAACAAATTCCTTCACTTTTAATAAAAGGAAATATACATATATAAACTGCTACGTGTATACTGATATTTAAACTCTGCACAACTTGTAAGTCCCTCAAGCATTTGCAGATATTCTCTCTTTTTAAAAAAAGAAATAGGAAAAGTATATAAACTTTGCTGGTAATCTGATATACACTTACAAATTCTTGAGGAACTTATAAGTTTCATTTAAGATAGATATATAATAAAAACATGTCGCCATGCAATAAATACAGAGTGTACCTGAATAAATATTTGTGTGGTACACACTCTCAAGGTAAAAGGCAGGTAAAGTATTGAAGTAAAATTGACCCGTAACTGTAAAGAAATTAACTTTGAAACACTAGTAACATATGATTCAAATCCCTGAACAGATACTACATGGAAAAAAGGGAGGCAGTATTGAGTTAATTCAGGAATGAGAAAAAAAAGCTCCAAGAATGAATGTAGCACTAAAACCTGAATTCAGAAGACATTGAAGTTCAACATTTGTTGAGGAGCTCCCCTTTTGGCATCTTACACCTACATGAAATTATGCTCGATGAGTAGTTGAGAACTACCAAAGTCCTCTGCAAATTTTCCAATTTGGAGGCCAGTTCCAGGCTCCCATGTTACAGTTTGATTTAATGATTATAATGAAAGTTGAATAGTACAGTTCATGAATACCGCCATAATACTTTTGAAACATTCTTTTTTTTCTGTCCGAAAAGATGCACAAGACTTCAATGAAATAAGTCATGAATACAAAACTCTCTAGCTAGCATGTGTGAAGAACATTCTTCAAAAGCTCATTGTACCAAGAATTCTTGGTACAATGAGCTTATGAAGAGACCATTGTGAATTTTGAAGAGCGACAGTTTCTTTTGATGTGTGCTCACTCATAAACTTGGTCAAATAAAATGTTCTTCACACACGCTCACTAGAGAGTTGAGGGACATTGCAAAATTTTGTTACTGGTCATTTCTCAGTTAAAAATGCTACTTTCATGAGGACAGCAGTTACATTCCTATGAATGGACATGACTATAATCTAAAAAATACACAACTAACACATATCTGAAATATTGTCTCTTGTTTAGAAGAACACAGTTTTCCTCTTGATTACAATTTTGAAAGAATGCACAAGTGGCTAATTGTTAAGTATAACAAGTACAAGTATAACATGTACATTATTAGTCTCTTCTTCTCATGATCAAGGATACTGCAGGGCTCTGAGTAAGAGTAAAGTCTTCAATAGTATTTCTGTTTTTTAAATGTCACCTACATTATTGTTTCAGTTTCATGTTCAAAAGTGAGGATTTCCCAAAGATATTCCCCTATTCTTATGATACATGTATTTTCATAACTATGCAAATTTCATACATTGCCCCAACAGAAGAATACATTTTTAAAATAATTTTTGTAATCTGACTTCCAAGTCCACTTTTTTGAGGAGACAAGTAAAAAGTAAATTAAAAAAGGCTTGTCAAATAGATAAGACATTTACATTATGACTTGACATTATCTCAGAAATTTAAAGTGTCATTATACAGACTAGCAAATGATAAGTTAATCTTATATGAATGATTCTAAACATGTACGTACGAGTCACACATGCTGCTACATATAAGTACTCCTCTGAGCCCAAGCACGTGCCCACAGATCCACTCTTACTAACGCAGCTAAGACATGCTCGCCGAATTCCTCACGTACCTACATGTACATGTAGGCAGAACGCTTCGCTCAGGTCCAATCCCTTAGACATAAGCTTGATCCTGCCGAGCCTCAGACTGAACAAAATGCCATCTTTCCTGCCATGCAGATAAAAGAAAATGAACAATTAAAAAAGAAAGTGTCAATTTAATTTACACAATGGCAGAAGAAAAAAGAATGCATCATCTTCCCATTTCGCAATATCATTATCAAAGTTGTAATAAAATGTTTTTGTTCATATCTACATATTTAAATCATTCTTTTTATTTAATTTCACAACATTCTTGCAAGAAAACATCAAAATATTTTCAGAAAATGTCTTCCTGAGCAACTATTGCAAAGTAAATTTTATTAGATCCTCCGGATTCGTCATTAAATTTGATACATCTAACAAAATTTATGCACCGGATGATCAGATGCAACTCCCCCACTCCCCCCCCCCCCCCCCCCCCCCCCCCCCCCTGCCGGCCATGCAGCCTCTACATAATGTTTGAATTATTTTGGCTCTTTTCAGGGACACTATAGGTCTATCTACTCATAAAATAACGTAGCATCGCTTATTTGATTTATGAAACATGCATGCACAAAGTTGATACCCACCATAGGACAAAAACAACGAATACATGTATATGAATAAGTGGAACTACAAGCTTAACTTTCTTAAGTACTTAAACCTTCATTCATTACTCTCACTCATCAACTGTCGAGTGATGCTCAGTACAAAAATACCCATCAAGAAAGTGAATAATATTAAATGAATTGCTATTACTTCATAAAATACATTGCCATTGCTCACCTTTGAAATGAAGTTTATAATCCAGAAATCTTGTAGGCACATGTTCTGCCTTTCACTTGCAATCACTGGCTGTTGTAGATCATTTGAATCTCTAGCTAGCTGCGCATGCCCGAACTGCATGCATGCAAAGACCGCGTTAATGTAACAGCTGGCATATTGCCAAATATGTCTGCCATAGTGTCTGCCATAGAGTTATACACAGAACTCAACTCTATGGTGTGTACCGGTGTACCAATACATGTGTGTGTCTGTGTGTGTGTGTGTGCAGTTGCTTGTGCATAGTCTATTAGATTCAGACCATTTTGCAATGAAATGTAATATGTTGGTAATCAATAGGCCTACGCGTCGCGATGGTATTGATGCTTAATAGCACTTTAATTTGGGGCCCGTAACATAAAGAGATAACTCAATCTTACGATTGATCAATCGTAAGTCTATGGCAAACCATGTACTAAAGAGTTACAATTGATTGTAAGATTTATTGTATCTTTATAAATGTTACAGGCCCCTGATATTAAACATACTAAAGTGTTCAGAATTCACTAACTGATTGAAATAATTCAATGTGTTTCGAGCTATTCATTCTGAGGCATCTTCTGAGGGTATGAAAAATTTCATAGGAAATACCACAAAGAAAAACTATACCACAAATTACCATACAGCGGTGCTGTGTTATTTATATAGTACAGTGGTATGAAAAATACCATAGGAAATACCACAAAGAAAAACTATAGCACAAAAATACCATACAACAGTGCTGTGGTATATATATAGTACAGTGTAATACCACAGGGATGAAAAGGCCCACACAGATTCTTGTGGTACTGCAGATGTGATCGCCTGTGGTAGTCATGTGGTAAAAGAAATACCACAGGAAATACTACAAAGAAAAATGTACCACAGAAATATCATACAACAGTACGTGCTGTGTTATTTATGTGGTACAGTGTACACGGCTGTAATAGATACCACATAAATCATAAATAACACAGCACTGTCGTATGATATTTCTGTGGTACATTTCTTTGTAGTATTTCCTGTGGTATTTCTTTTACCACATGGCTACCACAGGCGATCATATCTGCAGTATACCACAGGAATCTGTGTGGGCCTTTTCATCCCTGTGGTATTTTAGGTCCAAGTATGTACCACAGGCTACTCCTGAAAATAATGTGCATACACATTTTCGGCCTACGGCTTTAGCGTGCTGTCTGCGAACTCGAAATTCCGTACGAACAACCTGCGTCCCCCTTGCGTTTTCCCAAATTTTTGCCCGTAAACCACCCGTAAACCACCCGTACAAGCCCGTACGGGCAGTTGTGACTAAGGCTTTACATTTGGTCTACGATCATCGTAGGGTGACCGTAAACTGATCGTATCCCTCTAATCGCACGATCTCCCTGGGGTGGCATACGACGATCGTACGATTTTCGTACGGATTCACGGTCTCCGTAGCCTCTACGATTTTGTTTAGCGCGGAGTTATACAAATTTTTCAAAATCGTAGGATCGTAGCCTTAAAAACATCGTAGGTGGCATCGTACGATCAGCGCAGGGTCATTGTGCGGAGGCCTTGCGTTGATCATGCAGAGAGCGTACGATTTTTTTTTCAACAGGGGAGCAAAAAAGCATCGTGCAGAAATCGCACGATCTCCCTACGACCTCTGTACAATCTCTGTACGATCTCCGTACAGCCTCTGTACGGCTTTGTCTTTGGCCCCTCTACGATGCCCAGTACATGAAATACCACGATGACAATAAATAATTTAAACATAAAAATCGTAGCCCGTAGCCACCTACGATGTCCCCCAAATCGCAAGGAAAATCGTAGACTAATCCATCGTACGATGACCGTAGCAAATGTAAACTAGGCATAAGGTTGGCTCGGAAGAACTCCTCATGAATGACTTTACCTGGAAAATAAAAAGCATTACGCACTTTGCTTCTGGCGAGGAAATACATTGATGGCAAAGATACATCGTATATCACAAAATTTTATTTTTGAACATATTTGCTATTCAAATGCAGCGAGGCAATACTCTACAATTATGACAATGGTGAGGCATTCGCATGAATGGTAAGCATTATGTCAAAAGCACCCCGCGGTTCCTAGGATAAAATGTCACACAGTTTTTTTCTATTGTCTGACTTCTATAACGCAAATGTATTTACCAGTTTATTGCTGATACATGTTAGGCGTAGGATTTAATCACACTGCAATGTAGATTCGTACGCTAATAATTATTTTAAAAGCATCTACGTGTACAGGCAAGTCAATATATACACTTAACCAAAAAAGTTAGTCCCCCAAGCATTTTTCACATATCTCCAAATATATTTTGCTGATTTTGATCTCGCAAACGGTAATGAATGCATAATTTTCTTACGCATAATGTGAATGGTAAATGGTTGTCATAGAATTACGTTTTCATCATAAAAAATGTAATTTCTGATACAAAGTGCAAAAAAGAAAGTTGCACTTATTATGTCAGTCAGTACTACTGTTGCATTGTTCTTAATAAATCTATTTTTCCAAAAAGCATGCGTTTTATCTGAAAGAATAGGCCTTTCAATACGAAATTGTTGGCCGGCGAGGCGGAACATTTGGCTCGGACAATGGAAGTGGGGCGGGGGGGGGGGGGGGCACCTTTTGTTATCTCTAAATATTACGTAGCATATAGTCTAAGGAATTCATATCCCAATTAGAAAAAATGATCAGTGATTTTATCTCATCATTCAAGTTTTATTTGAAATACAAAGGAATTAAACTATTCAACCTCAAAGATGTCAAGGAAATAAGTGATATGTTGGAGGTTTTTTCAAAATGCATAATTATTATAGTTTGAGTGCATTGCCTGTATCCTTTACATTTATGTAAATATGTATGGTATGTTAATGAAATAGAATGATAAATCATCTTAAAAGAGGCAAATAAAGAAAAAAAAAGAAGAGAGCCAAATGAAATATTCCATACTTGTGCTTAAACACTAGACATTTCCGTTAAACCAAATTTCAAAACATTTTGCTGCATCATAGATAAATGAACACAGGGTAGGCATTTCCTTCCCTAAGGTCTAGCTTGTAACAGTTCTTGGTCAAAGATCTTAATCCATGTTTTGTGCCGTTCATAATTTCTTTGTTAAACATGTTTGGCGTATATTTAGCATTTTGATTCATATCGTTTTTACTTTTTGTGACTGGCTTAAGCTATTGTTTTTAATGAGCTGGGGGGGGGGGGAGGACTAGGCTATGTTTCAGTTATTTTCAACGGGTTTCCCTCCAAAATGTTTCTGATAGTTATAATGATTAGTATATAATCGAGTTCTCCTAACAAAGTGTAGAAGCTGATATATCCCTAGAAAACAGTATGAAATTTGACATTTTCAAAAGTAAACCTTGATAGATTATCCGCTAAACGATTTTGTATCGTTCTGTAGTATTACTGACTTAACGAGCAAGACAAGCGCAGCCCCCCCCCCCCCCCCCCCCCCCCCCTTGTTCCCAGTATGTTGTATTCTGATTTCAGACTGATAAAAATATTTTTTAAGCCAAAAAATGTACGGATGTCATTGACATACTGAATCAAAACTGATTCGGATATTTATCCGTGTGAATATTTTAGCTCTTTGGCAGCTCAGACAGATAGTCATTAGCATTTTGAAGAAAAAAATGACTAAAAAAGGAGTTGCTGATGTCTCTACAGCAACATTCTTTACTTTTTTTAACGGTGTTCCCACCACAAGCTCCGCTCTGCAGGTTTTCCCCTCCTTTTTTGTAATGTTTATTTATTGATCTTTGTCAAATACTTTATTATTAGCAGAAGGAAATACAATCAATTATATGTCTATCATTTGATATTATCATTGTAATGATAATTTATAGAGAAGTTTATTTGTTCATAATACTTACTGCTTTCGACAGCATTGAACTTAAAAAGGAGGACCAGCAGTACGAAGCAAATGGCGATTCTGGATTTCGAGATTTCCATTGTCACTGCTTAAGGGAAATCCTGAAACCAAACAAAGATGTAAATAATGCATAGACATTTAGACATCAGTTGGGTCATTGAATGAACATATCTTTTGTTTTATAATTATTTGTTAAATTAACGGGCACATATTGTTTTCGTGCATATAATACATACGACATTTTGGTTTCTCTTATTTCATAATGAAAATTTCTTTAAATTAAACACGAATTTGAATTTAATAGGATCACAAATAGTTTTGCATACATGTTTCACATGAACAATCATTTATAATTAAAACACATACTACTTCTGTTGGAAGCTGTGTTTAAAAACTATTTTGATCCTGTACCTTAATGACGCTTGATACTCGTGTAATTTAAGCTTTCGTCTTTCGACTTCCTCAGAAATTTATTCTGACGTTGACAGAATTGATGTCAAGTTCTTGTTGAATTGCCTTAAATAATGTCATCGCAAATATATATATATATATATATATATATATACACAGACAAAACTGTGGTTATGAGGACCTATAACAATGGGATTTATTCGTGTCCCCATAACATTTATATATATATATATATATATATATATATATATATATATATATCCTTATATTCTATGAAAGGGCGAATCGTAGCAATGCGGTTTATTCCGTCACAAAAGACTTTAAGGTGAAGCGGAGCCTGCGGAAAGGCAAATTGGAACAATAGGCCTATACAAAGAGAATTCGGCTTATAGACGGATCTAGAGATTTATATATATATATATATATATATATATATAAGCTTAGATGGGTACAATTGAGAGAAAATAAAGAAATTGTTAAAAGCATGGCATTTCTACTAGTTTATATTGTTTGAATGCTCATGCATGTTTGTTTGAGTATATATATATATATATCACCAGATTTTCGTTTGGGAGACACTTGTTTGTCTCCCTCTTTGTCCATGGTGTCTCCCTAATACACCAGACCCTATTATGACGGAATAACCGCATTATCGTGTGTCTCCCTAAAACCCAATCCAGTGGAATATATATATATATATATATTGTGAGAAATGTTAAAGAAATGATCACTATGAGACGGTAATAGCTTTTATTATCCTCCTTTATTCGTCAAGCTTTCGATATGTGACCTTCATCAGGACTCTATAAAGTGATTGCTGACATTTACGTCGGAATATACATTTCAATTTCTTACGATTGTTAAGTTATATTGTTATGCATATTGTTATCATTATTATTGCTATTATCATTATTATCACTATTATTATTAGTAGTAGTAGTAGTAGTAGTTTATTGTAATTTGTAATTTGTAATTTTTTTTTTCATTTTTTAGTTTTTTTCATTTTTCATATGTACTCATGGTTACCTTGCATTTGTGCAAGTTTCAGAATCTGAAAGTGCGTGGTGATGACATTACTGTAAAGCGTCCTCTCATCAATAAATGGCATTCATTTGCACTACGAACCGTCCTCTCTTGAATGCGCGCATAGTCTATACACGCGCGCTCAGGCTATCAACACGTGGTGAAGGATCTGTTGGAATTTCTGTTATGTTTTAAGATGTGAATAGCTTGTTTTATTCAAAATGGATGAACTGTAATGAGAAAAACACCCGTTTTCATATGTGATATTTATTTCAACAATAAATAATCAAATTTATGCTTATGCCTCCCTAAAATAATGTCACCTACAAACATTAAAGTAACAGTGTTCCTATCGTTCAACTTCATTATGATTGTGGTCTGAAGGTTTGAAATCCAATCCAATCCAATCAGGGTATTTATATAGCGCCAATATCTAGTTGCCTAATCAAAGGCGCTGTTGAGACTGAAAAACTACCAAAACGTCTGTTCATGATTCTACCTGGGAAAGACAAGAATATATGACTAGTTGTAAGCAATCTGAAATAGGTATGTCTTGAGTTGAGTTCTGAAAGTGGATAGCTGGTACGGGTTATGTGGTCAAGCTTTCTACCTCTTGATAGAATACGTGAAATAACACTTCGATCTCCGTGTTTCCTTTGCATCATTAATATTTTGAATCGGAAAATAAATTATAAATTTAAATACTTTACAGAAATGAAATAAAATTTCATTTGCTCAATGCAACGATGTAAGTCTAATGAAATATTTTGCCGAGGTCACCTGCCTTTTTTGTTTTCACCAAAAAACAATACAAAAAAAACACACCCGGAAGGAGTAGTAATATCGAAAGGAATCTAATAGATTGCTTAAACAAAATAAAACAATGATAATATGAAGAAAATGTTGCTTTTTTTCGCGTCACGGTTAAAACCATGGCCCTCGGTGATCTTGCAACTGTACTATGCCCCTCAACGGTCGTCTTGGGGCATAGCACAGTTGCGAGCTCACCTCGGGCCATAGTTTTAACCATGCCCCTCAAAGTAGTCAGCACTTGTATCATAGTTTTTGTATCATATCATATTGTATCATTTTAGGCCTATATATTTATGCAATTAATGCAATTGTAAATTTATGTATATATTGAAACAACAAGTGAAGCTAACATGTTGTGCCTTTTTCATTTACATGTTTGAAATATCAAGGCTTAAACTCAATTTCTTAATGTTTATTTTCATGTTTTACAATGAGTGAACTTCATTTTCAGGATTCTTTAGAATTTGGCATTCATGGATGAAGAGTTGGGAACAATAGCCCCACAGTCACAGAAAGAAGAGCGCTCTGCATAACAATACAAGTGCTTACCAGTGCATTTTGCAACTTATCACTGCTGGTACAATAACATCCCCTTCGGGTTTGATGAAAACATCATTTTACATCATTTTTACCATTTAAAAAATAATATCTCATAATGGTTATGGAACTGTTAGATGTTCATTATACTGATGAATGTGGGGGAAGGTAAAAAGGTAAAATGTTTCTAAATTGATTCTTTTTTTTGAAGGCATTTACAGTGCTTTTGTTTTGACTAGTTTCATAACACATTCTAAATCGGTAATGAATGAATGTCACTCCTGCATGTTTTGAACTACCATGATTGATACTTGGGGCAGCCGTAACAGACTGCGAAAGGCATGGGAATATACTGACACTGCGGCAGACTGTGTGTGTCCAGGCCATGGACAATCTGCTGAGCTATGACATGCGAAATGACATTACTACCTAAAGGAACCTCGCAGAGGTGGCTCTTGTGCTTAGGCAATGGGAAACAGTAATGTGATGACTCGAAATTATGGTAATAATGATGATGAGGATGATGATGATAATTCCTAATTCAACATGATCTTTTACATCACACTGAAATAATTTGTATTATTGAATGGTATATTTATTGAAATTTTGTATGGCAGCGGCTGAATTGTTCAATATTTTACCAATAAAAAGGAAATGCATACAAGAAGAAGAAACATAAATTACAACAACATAATCATGAGAATGCATAGAACATTAATAATAAAGCAAATTGACAATGGTAAAGGTGATTGTGACTACAGTTAGGTGACGGTATATTTCAACTCTGCTTATCTCAAGTTCGTCCAAAGAAGAATAAGAAGGAATGTATGAAGAAGGAGAAGAAGAAGAAGAATAACACCATCATGAATCTTCGGTGAACAAAGTATTTCTTTTTCATTTCGTTCTTTCAGTAAATCATAATTTATAAAAAAAAAAAATTAGTTATCAAAATAATCAATTCAACCCATAGCACATTAATTTAAAAAAAAATTCTCATATAATAATTGTGTGTTTCATAAACTTAGGTAAATTGTAAGTACAACACATTAAAATTCAAACGTATATAAGAAGAACGATTTCTGACATTATGGAATATTGTTTTTGAAACGCCGAGACGTGAAAAAAAAAAAAGCTTGTGTATTGCACGTACCAAGACTAATTAGGATCTGGTTATAATTTGGTCATAAAGTAATTATGCTGATGATGAATATAAACTAATAATAAATGATTATGAAAGTAAACGAGCTCAATATTTCCTGGGTTCTATATAAATACAATCTTCCATCGGTTTCAATCAACACGATAGAGGTGTCGTGGTCTAGTGGATATGTCACCGGACTGTGGATCACATGGTTCGTTGTTCAACTCTATTTGCCACTCTGCACCCATGTGTTAAATGGGTACCCGGTAGGATGCGAATGTCACTGTGGCTGGAATAGTATGTGCGCCTGTAAAATGGCAGCCAGGCAGGAATGCTCCCTTGTGGAGTGGAGAATGTGCACTATAAGTGCAGAATCGTAATAGCATCCAATAGCCGGGGTAATAATGCACTGTAAAGCGCTTTGAACAGTTACTAACTGGAAAGGCGCCATATAAAAACTTTTTATGCGTATATCGTGCTTTATTAGTCAAAGTAAACAAACTATGTTCAGTAGCAGTTGCTGGAGGAAACTGAATAAAACCACGACAACCTCTCACTTTCCAATGCCGGTGACAAACTGACAATACACCTTTTGACAATAGGAACCAACGCAAAAGAACTAATTAGAGATTATTGAAAAGTTTTCTTACGTATTTATAGTTCATAATTAATAGAAAGACATTCAATTCTGCAGTCAAATACAAATCGAAAACTTTATTCGGCAAAACTATTGTCATATTTCCCCTTCTTTACCATATCCATTCTAACTAATTTATGTTCAACCCCCCCCCCCCCCCCCGCTCATAAATCTAAAATTATATAAACACATAAACACCGAACCACAAATTAGACTTACAGACAAGAAAGAAGACTGACAATGCATTCAGGAAACTACTTACACATGTTATAGGCATCATTTATGCAAATACTTATAAAAACGAAGAAGTCAGTAATTATGTACTAGGGGAAATGGGCACCAACAGAAAGCAAAAATTAACCCATACTTAGATGCTAGAAAATATAGCTTAGGCCTACATAAAAAACATAGTGTTATACATGCATCATCAACTCACATTTGGTAGGTATGGCTATAGTGCTACATATTTTTTTAAAACCAGATACTGGTATTTAATAATAGTACCATTATCATCAAACCTGAAGATTCAGCCTATAATGGTAACATGAAATATGAAATTTGAATCATTTGCCTTAAACACTGCAACTCCTTCAGACCACTTCAAACGCTCATGGTATTTGGTAGGCCTATATCCTTCCACTACCGATTCTTGTTATATTTATTTTCTTGTAAAGATAATTGCTATTATCATTTTCTTCACAATGCTTATCATATTGTCAAGATATATTTTCCCCTATAGTTATCCTCATACTCACTTTCATGTCCGGTGGTCCTACCACTGAAAGACCAAAATCACAGCAAAATTACTTCCTTCTCAGGACCTCTTGTTGGTACGCACAGGATACACCTATCTGTGTAGTATTAAAAACAACCCGCATTTCAATATTCGAATACTTAACAGCAAAACAAGGTTTCTTTTGTAATATTTTTGCGATATGAGTTCCGCTTTTGTACGTCGGAATATTTTTTTTCCCTGTAGACACAAAGTGCCTAATATAAACTCTTCTTTGTGTTTTGGATGTCCTACATGTTTATATTGGCTTCGTGTCAAACAAACTACATGAATGTATTATACATAAATTGGTCATGTATGTGGGCTCTGAAGGTGCGGAGATAAGTGTATTGATAGTCTCCCGACTATCAATTTCTCATTTTCTCCCCTTCTCTCATCATTCTCTACCCTCATTTCAATACCCCAACAGTCCTTAAAGGGAAATTAACCTCAGCGTATGAATTAGCTTATTTTGAATGGTGTAGTATATGCCTCTTATTTGATACATGCAATTTCATGTAAAAACACAGGATATAGATATAAATCACTATTTTCCAGCCAAGTTATCGTCTGCTAGCAATAATAAGGGGGCTGCCATTACTTTATGTGTACACGAACATATTTTTCATCCCAAGTAAAATTTCCTTCATCGTTAACTTGTAATTGATTTTTAGAGGACAAATATATATTAGATAAAGTCACATATTCTGAAATGTAAGTTTAGTTTTATATATTTTTTAAAAGGTCTTAATTTGTTCATAAAAAATATACTTCATAAAAAATATACGTCAAGGACGGAGAATTGACGTCAAGGACGGAGACAATCGTAACAATACCAAAACAAAGCGAGGAATCTGCTTTACAGGATGGCTATTAGAACTCATGGGTCGTCAATTATCTAGGCCCATGGCCAATAACAATCGTAATACAATCAGAACAAAGCGACGTATCTGTTGTAAAGGTAGGCTATTATCAATGCATATGGTACCTAATGATCCGTGTCATGCACAAAATGGCAGCCTCCATGGAAAGACGTAGCAGACAATAGGTGCATCTAGAATATCACGTGGGGTTACTTGTCCTTTAAGGCGCTGTCACACTCTAGCGTATAGAGTCAGCGTATGAGGAACGTATCGAATATTTCGAAAAATTGTTTATAAATACGCACAACTTTTCAGCGTATGAGGTCGATTTTCGGTTAATGACCGTTAGAGTAACGTGAGCCTAGCATACCGTCAGCGTATGAGTAGCGTACGCATAGCGTATGTGAGCGTATGTGAGCGTATGTGATGTGATGTGTATTTGAGTTGGACGTATGAGTAACGTATATCAGCGTACCTCCGACGTATGAGAAACGTATGCGGAACGTCAGCCTAACGTATGAGGAGCGTACACAGCGATACAAATACAACTGATACAGATTTGGAAATGTGAGACTTTATATACCCCCATGCGATGCAAATACGCATGTAATACGCATGGGATAAGTTGACTGTACGCTCAGAACACGTTAGGCATAAGTTGAGTACGTACTGTCGTTAGAACTACCATCATAACGTTAGCCATTCGATAGACACACGTCAGACACACGTTCATTATACGCTCCTCTAACGCTAGGTTTCCTGACCCACTCAATTTCAACGTATGAGAAGCGTACTCGACGTATGAGTAACGTAACTTCAGCGTACCTCTAGCGTGTTCAGCGTATGAGGAACTTATGAGGAGCGTAAAATTCATACGTCGGCATACGCTGAAAATTTTTGTGCATGTTCAAATTTTTTTTTGGCCGTCAGCGTACATCAGCGTACACCGACGTACCCCGGCGTACTACAAACGTATTCCAGCGTACCCTAGCGTGTTTCAGCGTATGTCAGCGTATGCCCAAAAAGTCCATACGTTCCTCATACGCTGGCTCTATACACTAGAGTGTGACATCGCCTTTATCAGGACTAACACATGGTGACCGTAAACCTCCACGACAAAATGCATTATTTCGAATTGTCGAGCATTGACATGCATGTTAGTGTAGGGCTTATTAATAGGGCTGTCATTTAAATGGAACCCCTTCAATGACTTCACTGTTGTCTCCAGGAAATCGTGTGAATGCTGCTAATCGATTGATCGATTTAATTTGATCAATATTTAATTTAATTTAACTTCAACTATAGCCATATGATATTAATAAAAGGCATGCCTGGGGGAAAAAAATGTTTTAAAAACATTAAAAATAATACCAGTATTAAATCATAAAGTCCGAGTACAGTGACGGATCCAATATTTTGTAAAAAAGAAGGGGTGGGAGGGGCACATTTCCTAGAAATATCTGACAAGTAAGTCTTTCATTTATGCCTTTTCCGTCCAGAATTTCAAGGGGGGGCACAATTGATCTGAAAATATGATGATTTTTAAAAATACTTTTAGATAGATTAGATAACTAAAAACTTCATGATTAATGGATAATGAAATTTTACAAAAACACGTGACGCATTTGGACCAATGCAAGATGTCCACACACAAATTGGCCGTTCCAAACAAACAAGGATATCATGATACCCGGAAATACTAATTACCCTATTTTGTTATCATTTACTCATTATTTAATAACTTGATCTAATGGCACTATGAGTAAGGGTAACACTATCTCCCTCGCAACATGATTACTGCTGCTGTTTCCCGGGGTTTTTTAATTGAACTGATTTATGCAATGAGACTGAAATATATAATTATCGACAGTTAGGCTATTATCAAAATGAATTTCTGCAAGGATAAATAAATATTACTGTATTAGCAATAATACAGTCCCCTACAGCCTTATTGATTTATACAATATACATCTTTCATGCCTCATCACAGTAAGAAGGGAGTCCCTGTCTTTCCGCACATGTGTTGAATTATCATTTCTCTCATTTTTGTAGATTTTAGAAATACATTATAATAATATGTTCAACTATGCAAGAATATGTGTAATATGTGCGGTTTACACTTTATTTAATTTTATTCAGGTTACTTTATTACTGCAGTTTTAGCTAGACCTTTACGAATTAAACAAGTTAAACCCATGGATTGCCCATAGGAAATGGAGTGAAATTGAACTTTCTACTACCAGCCCATTTGCATAATTTCTTGATTTATTAACTAATTACCATTAAAAGATTTTTGCCCATAGTTCATTCTATCAACGTAATTATATTTCCATGATACATTAATTTACAAATCTATATTTTTTTCGAGCGAACAAATATCATAACATTCCGTGTCTTTTAGAGCATGACCTTTCATAACGAGGTCTAATTCCGTACTTATGAGCTTAGTCATTGAGAAATTGCTGTACTGCTTTTTTTTTATTAAGTGCTTATTCATTGTGAAATCGTTAAAATATTTGTTTGTATTCATTACTTTTTTTAAAATATTAATTATAAAATTATAAATTTGCTTTTAAAAGTTTCTTTTTTCTGTTCATACTTTCTTGGAGGGGCAAATTAAATTCACATAATTGCATTTACATATAGATTCACGCAGCCACATTGAGTAGCACAAATCATATAGGAAATATAATCGACTTTTATCATCACAGGACATAAAATAGATGATGTCCAATAACAGCAACAATTTGCTCTTTAAATTTCTTTCGTTATTGGTGTGTTGTTGCTTTTTTAAAATCTACATTGATAAGCATCTAGGTGTGCCGCAAACAACATTTTAATCACACATTTTATTATGACTATATTGCATATACATTCATGTCAGATTAGATGTAATTGCTTACCCCATTTGCAGAATGAAAATATTTTAATCGGGTGTCATATAGGGTACTTTTTTACGAACATTAAGGTATTACACCCCTATATGAATACCCTCAGTTTTTTCCAATTAAGTTCAGTACATGTCGAGTCGTTCTTAGAAACAGTAGTGTCATCATGGTCATGGTGTGTTGAAACGGGTATAAATTGGGTCTCATTTTCTTTACTTTCGAAAAACATTTAAGAAGAAGCCACAGGGATTATCTGATGCTGTAAGTGCGTTTACATCAAGACATCTACACACATTTATGCGGAGGACTAACATCATTTGGAGAACTAAAATGCAGGTTCTATGCCATCAAGACTGACTTAGTTTTGTAAGTAATTTCTCTCTCTCTCTCTCTAGCTCTCCCAACATGATATGACTTCATGAATTACGATATTATCCTCATAATGTCCAAAAATTCCGCAATTGATTCATTCAATTAGGATTGTTTAAGCAACTGCATAGAATCTGGACAAAGTTTTTCTGTGATAATAGTTGAGCCTGTATACATTTGACAATAATTATGTTAAGGATGGCTTCAATATAGTTCACTGATAATTCTGCACATTTCTAACCTGTCTAAAACAATTTAAAGTTGTTTATTTCAAACTTAATAATCCATCGTATGTTGAAAGCAATATTTGTTCATACAGAATTTCAATTTTTGAACGTTCCTCTGAAAAGAAAAGAAGATGCTAGTGTAGTGAATGTTGGCATTAAAATCATGTCACAGTGTGTACGGGAAATGATTGATTTCAGACATTACCGTCTACCAAATATGTGTATGTCATAGATAAGTATTTTTACTTTGTTGCCAACCAGGGGTGTTTCACAAAGAGTTGTAAGTTTGAATTAAAATCATGCGTAAGTGCAAATGGGCATATGGTATTAAACGCGTAATCTCATTGGTAGATTACCCAATAGCGCGCGTTCCCTGAGCATGATCTGACCAATGCGGTGATGCGTCGTATACCGCACACAACTAGGAATTTAAGTGCGACTGTTAGTCAAAATTAAGTCTTTGTGAAACACCCCCAAGGACTGTGTCAGAGCTTGTTTGTTTGTTTGTTTGTTTGTTTTTAAAGGAAGGGACATATGTCATAGAAAGTGCTGACAAGCACACACACCCAAAGTTCTCACATTTTCTTTTACTACTATACGTCGTCAAACTATGTGACGAGCAAAAAAAGAACCATCAAATAATGTACATGAATAATGTATATCAAAAGATTGCTAATGCCTTTAATGATTTTTTTTTAGTTGTAAATATTGATTCTAGTTTAAGTAATCTTGCACCCACAAAAACAATATCAAATTTATACAACATCTACCTGAACCAAACCCAAACCCCTTGTTTATGTCTCCTGTTACGGATAATGAAATAGGTAATATTGTAAAAGCTTTTAAGAAGGCCCCTAGATGTGCCTCGTATTTAATTTATCACTTATTACTGGTAAATTCCAAGAAATTCCTAGAAAGGCATAAATGTCTTTTCACAAATCAATTTGGCTTCAGAAAAGATAACTCAACACAACTTTCACTTTTGGAACTTACCCACAAAATACTTGATGTATTTGATGACAATTCGTTTGCTATCGGTGTATTCACTGATCTGTCAAAAGCCTTTGGTACTATTAACCACAATATTTTACTTTCTAAACTTAATCATTATGGCATTCGTGGGACTGTACACGATCTTTTTTTTATTCTGCAACTCTCCTTCAAAATCGTCATCAGTGTACCATTGATTATTCTTCTCAGTCAGACTTTAAAGAAATTACATGCGGTGTTCCCCAGGGCTCTCTGTTAGGCCCCTTTTTCATTCTGTTTGTAAATGAAATTTACCGATCATCCAATCTACAATCTTTTATTTCTTTACGCTCATGATACAAATAATACTATATTCTCATAAAAATCTTGATGTTTTATGTAAAACTGTAAACACTGATTTATTGAATGTTTGCGATTGGTTTGCAGCTAATAAGTTAACAATCAACTACAAGAAATGTAACTACATGATATTCTGCAAATCTCCAAAGGTTCCAAATATTAGCTTTGTACAAATCATACTTAATTGATCGCATTTTACCTAGAGTTGAATCTACTAAATTTCTTAGTGTTTTTACAGAGAATAAATTAACTTGAAAACAAAATAGCTAAAAACATTGGTGTTATTTACCGCCGAAGTATGTTCCACCCCAAAAGATATTGCGTACTTTATACTGCTCCTTAATTCTCCAATACCTATCTTATTGTAACGTAGTATGGGCAAATACATATCGAACTAATATTAAGAAGTTATGTAAATGATGTACACTGCAAAACAAGGTTTTACTTGTCATATCAAGTTTTAATCCACACCCCTTTAGCGATCCTTTATACAGCTCTCTTAAATAACTTCACATTTAAGATATAACATTAATAAACTTCAACAGTGTACCTTGTTCTTTAAATGTCTAAACTCATAATCACCTTCTTAGTTCTGTGACCTTTTCCAACGTGTTTCAGATCAACTGATAAAATATATATTCCCAAACACCGTAAACTTTTTTTCCAACATAATATCCGTTTCAACAGCCCAATGTTTTGGAACGATTTACCCGCACCCATGAGCAATTCTGTGTCTCTGTTAAAGGACAAGTAACCCCACGTGATATTCTAGATGCACCTATTGTCTGCTACGTCTTTCCATGGAGGCTGCCATTTTGTGCATGACACGGATCATTAGGTACCATATGCATTGATAATAGCCTACCTTTACAACAGATACGTCGCTTTGTTCTGATTGTATTACGATTGTTATTGGCCATGGGCCTAGATAATTGACGACCCATGAGTTCTAATAGCCATCCTGTAAAGCAGATTCCTCGCTTTGTTTTGGTATTGTTACGATTGTCTCCGTCCTTGACGTCAATTCTCCGTCCTTGACGTATATTTTTTATGAAGTATATTTTTTATGAACAAATTAAGACCTTTTAAAAAATATATAAAACTAAACTTACATTTCAGAATATGTGACTTTTCTCTAATATATATTTGTCCTCTAAAAATCAATTACAAGTTAACGATGAAGGAAATTTTACTTGGGATAAAAAATATGTTCGTGTACACATAAAGTAATGGCAGCCCCCTTATTATTGCTAGCAGACGATAACTTGGCTGGAAAATAGTGATTTATATCTATATCCTGTGTTTTTACATGAAATTGCATGTATCAAATAAGAGGCATATACTACACCATTCAAAATAAGCTAATTCATACGCTGAGGTTAATTTCCCTTTAAGCTTTTCATGGAAGCTAAAAAAGTGTATGATATCGGATTATAGTTCATGATGCTTTGCTTGATTATTATGTTCCATTACTATCATCCTAACCTGTTTCCAGTATCTTTTTGTAAGGATGCCTGTGAATATTTCGATATTACTCTCACCGTATATTTTGCCACTTTATTATTCATGCATGCCATACAAATCCATTATGAATATTACTATTTTGTAGTCCTCTTCCTTTCTCTCTACTCTCTACTCAAGTTTCCTATCGTCTTCTCTCCATATCTTTTCCTATCCCTTTCTTATTTCCCTGTATTAATTTATATTGTATTTGTGTATTTAGGTGTAACCACCACAAGCGTCTGCTTAATGGGATCGCGCTTTCTTCCTTGTATTGCAAGTTCTTGATTATACTTTATATGCATGTAAATTGTACAGTTTGAACAGTGTTGAATGTTGTCAAAATCAATGAAAGAAAATAAATGTTAATTTGAATCGGAAACTGAATTATATATGGGGAGAATTTAAAACCAATCCTTTTAAGAGAATTACCATTTTATTCCAAATCTCTCTCTCTCTCTCTCTGCCTAGTATGAAGATTCGAAACTATTTCGCCTAATCAAGCAGTCAAAATGAAGCCTCCGCTGTACTTCTTGTGTGTTTTGCTCACTTTGGAAATGAGCTCACAGGCGACAGGTAAGACCATCTTAAAACAACTAAAACGCGAACGTGAACATTTCAAACAGACAATGAACATTTACGCACAAAAGAAAAAGAATTTTCTATACTAGCCAAGAATTACGCGATTCACGTTGGTTTGAGGTTTCATACACACGTACTACTACTACTACTACTACTGACAAGTAAACATATAGAGTGAGAGTTAAGTCAGTGTTCTGCTTCGGAATATTAGAAAATAAAAGATGATTTAGAAATACATGTAAATGACAAATTCCGTGAAGTTTTCTATTCTCTCACGGAATTCGATCTTTATTTTGACATTATCATTAATCTATATATACAAAACTGTGGTTATGGGGACGTATAACAATGCGATATATTCCCTAGGTTGAAAACAACACGGTTACGGGGACATTGGGATGACGTAATACAATGCGAATGTCCCCTTAACCACACAATAACACACACACACACACACACACATATATATATTTATATATATATACCGGTAGAATTAAAATAAAGTTCACTCAGAGAATAATGACACAGCAGATATATCCACAGGTTGATTTCATCTATACGTTCTCCCATTTAAAAATCTATATACTATATATATATATATATATACACTAAAGGAAAAAAGAAACTTATAAAAGTTCAAGAGATCACCAAATTAAATTCTCTGCATGGAAATGTACCAAATTTGGATATAATGTTGATTCAATGCATGGCTTTAAATGACAGTCAATAACAAAAAGTTTTCTTCAATGCCACAAAAGAAATGTGCACTGAAACAAAGGACTCTCTAATCCAAAGTCACAAAGATAAACTGCAGCCTTGTACACCATATGCATGTCAATGAATGAAACAAAAGAATTTCAAAAGGGATTTGCAAGTTCATATCCAAACAGATTAATAGCCAGTATGTCCACCTCTAGCTTGCTGGCAAGCTGTACACCGTCTTCGCATGCTTCCGATCAGATTCGCGATGGTAGCCTGGGGAACATTGTTCCATTCCTCTTGCAGTGCTGCAATGAGCGTCTCCCTATTGATGGGTTGATTGTCACGCCTTGACACACGTCGACCAAGCTCTTCCCAGAGATGTTCAATTGGGGAAAGGTCTGGTGAACGGGCGAACCATGGCAGAACATCAATATCCTCTTGCTCGAGGGGTGCAAATGAAATTCTTTTGTTTCATTCATTGACATGCATATGGTGTACAAGACTGCAGTTTATCTTTGTGACTTTGGGATTAGAGAGTCCTTTGTTTCAGTGCACATTTCTTTTGTGGCATTGAAGAAAACTTTTTGTTATTGACTGTCATTTAAAGCCATGCATTGAATCAACATTATATCCAAATTTGGTACATTTCCATGCAGAGAATTTAATTTGGTGATCTCTTGAACTTTTATAAGTTTCTTTTTTCCTTTAGTATATATATATATATACAATGCGAAAGGAAATGAGAGAATAATGGTTGCGTAACTTAAATCAAAGTTCCCCAGAGCTGTCCTCCCTTTTTGAAATATTTTGCAAAGGCTGAAAAAATGTCTCCGCCGGGAATCGAACCCTGGTCGTTGGCTTAGAACGCCAATGCCTTAACCACTAGACCACGGAGACGGGTTAGCGGTTTCGGCGACACCAGATTCAATTTACCGACAGATTGACAAATCTTCAACCTTATTAATTAATTTTTTTGTCGGGGGCAGGTGAGTTTTAAACAAAGACAAGCCGCGTGCCTCAGCTGGATCCAAGCGAATGCTTTGAGATACATGTATACATTAGAATAAATATTAACAATATTGTAAGGAAATAACATATACAACAGCTTTGGCAACTCTCGTGGAAATATGATTGCGTAACCTAAATCAAAGTTCCCTAGAGCTGTTCTCCCTTTTCGAATTTTTTGCAAAGGTTACAAAAAATGTCTCCGCCGGGAAATGAACCCGAGTCGTTAGAACACCAATGCCTTAACCACAAGACCACGGAGTCGGGCCAGTGGTTTCAAAATTTTTGAAATTTTTGCAAAGATTGAAAAAAATGTCTCCACCGGGAATCAAACCCGGGTCGTAGACTTAGAACGCCAGTGCCTTAACAACTAGACCACGGAGACGGGCAAGTTGTTTCGGCGACACCAGACATGCCAGATTCAATAGACCGACAGATTGACAAATCTTCAACCTTATTAATTAATTATTGTGGGGGCAGGTGAGTTTTGAACAAAGACAAGCCGCATGCCTCAGCTGGATCCAAGCAAATGCTACATGTATACATTAGAATCTGGTGTCGCAGAAACCACTGGTTCGTGGTCTAGTGGTTAAGGCATTGGCATTCTAAACCAACGACCCGGGTTCGATTCCCGGCGGAGACATTTTCTCAACCTCTGCAAAAAGTTCAAAAAGGGAGGACAGCCCTGGGGAACCTTGATTTAAGTTACACAACCATTATTTCTTTCATTTCCTTTCACATTGTATTTATTTCCACAAGAGGTGCCAAAGCTGTTGTATATGTTATTTCCTTACAATATAAATATATATATATGTTTGAAGTTTATTTGTGTCCACATTTACATCAAAACAATTTTTCAGAATTATTTTACAAGCATAATTGTCAATTTCAAAAGAACTCAGATCAAGTATAATGTACAGTAAATAGGTAGAAAGTTTGAGAAATGTATAAACGACTGGCAAAAGAAGAAAAATGTAAAATGTGGGGAGCTTAAATAAAAAGCATTGCTTGTAAATGATTAGGCTCCCGTATAGAGTTATTCTGATTGGGATGCGATGAAAAGGGGGGACGGACTAGAAGTATCAGATTTATAAAACGTACAAGGAGAGTAAAGCTCAGAATATGGAGCAAAGAAACGAAAAATACGAAAGAGAAGAAGAAGAAAGAAAGAAAAAAGAAAAGAAAATGAAGAAAAGAAAAGGAGAAAATGAAGAAAAGCAGAAGAAGAAGAAGAAGAAGAAGAAAAAGAAGAAAAATGTAAAGACATGACAGTGTTACACAAGCAAAGTCTATGTGACCACCTGTACGATCCAACATGATATGAATATTTATACATACATGTACTTACTTAAGTGGTACCACTTTAGCTTCCGTTTAAAAGAATTGTTGGAGGGGCTATCAACTAGTTCGTTATAAAGGCTGTTCCAGAATTTGGGTCCAGTAAAGGTGATTGTTTTTTTTTTGCGAAAACGGTGCGAGTTCGGGGGAGGTGGAAATGGTTTGTTTGTCTAGTTGGATAGGAATGTACAGCATTATTGCTTTGAAAATATGGACGAAAGCATCTGGTAAATTACCTTTCGAGAGTTCGTACATATTCCAAGATTGTACAAGTACAAGTCAGATATCTTAAGGATATTACAATTATATTCTAATAACCCGTTTTTGTACAACTTTAATTTTGTCAATTATGGTTATGGAGCAATTTCCCCATGCAATATGCAATACTTAAGATAGTAGCAGAATAGAGTATAAGAGTATAAACCTTCCATGTTAGTCTACTGTCTATAAAAACACCGAGATATTTGGTAGATTCAACCTGGGCGATATTTTGTTTATTTGTATAGATATATATATATATATATATATATATATAAAGTGAAAGAAATGCGAGAATAACGTTGCGTAGCTCAATCAAAGTTCCCCAGAGCTGTCTTCCCTTTTTGAAATTTGAGCTGTTGTATATGTTATTTCCTTACAATAATATATATATATATATATATAAATGTAAGGAAATAACATTACAGCTTTGACAACTCTCGTGGAAA
This sequence comes from Heliocidaris erythrogramma, assembly GCA_025617745.1. Taxonomy (NCBI): domain Eukaryota; kingdom Metazoa; phylum Echinodermata; class Echinoidea; order Camarodonta; family Echinometridae; genus Heliocidaris; species Heliocidaris erythrogramma. Next base: position 33,830,075 of record CM046859.1, on the reverse strand, counting down.
TGTATATATTTTTGTCAACCTTGGCGAAAATTTCAAAAAGGGAGGACAGCTCTGGGCAACTTTGATTTAAGCTATACGCGACCATCATTCTCTAATTACATTTCCCACAGTTATATATACCTTATATACATGTGTACATTCCTGAATGACGTGATCTCCTACACCTCCCCTCCCCCGAATGATGTCTACAGATCTGTTTAGTCTGTACTAAAGGAATGAATAATATATTTGAGGCGTATAAAATAACATGTTTCCAACGGTATGAGGGCCATTTTCCCCATTCATTTCAATTTAGTTGATAATAGGAATGATTTATGCGACAGCCACTCAAATGTGCGGTTAGGTAAACCCTAAACACCATAATGGAAAACTGTGTTGCATTTGACCCGGAGCGGCCTACGGATGCCTTATAATACGTGAAAATTCGAGTATATACCCTCCTTCCAGCAAAGAATCGCGTGCCAAAAGAAAACACAATGAGCTTTTATAAACCCTCGCCCTGCAAATCAAAGTTTAAACCTTTAACTTTTCAATGAATATATTCTTGAAGCAATTTTAATTCGGGAAATTAATCAGCGTTTTTGGACTAAAGTTGGACCTAAAATCATCCAAAATTGGAGAGACTATGGCGATTTGGCACAAATTACGTTATGTCTGCTGACATTGCTCAATGAAAATGAGCCTCAATCACTTGTCCTTTGTTCTATCGATTACCCTCGCACGCGAAAAGATTGTAGAGAGGTCATGGTTTTGAATGATATGAAACTTATTTTGATTGGTTGAAAGAAACTTAGGGCGTTTTTCTTGTCAAATCAGAGCAAGTTTCTCATTTGTGATCAAGAGCCGTATTATTCAATGACGTGCGCGACCTTTCCTTTGGACAGCAATTCAATAGGCTTACGGAAAACGCATGCACATCGAGTGCACGCTCCTACGTATACACAATGCAGCATTTGGGGATTGGCTGTCGGCGAGTGCACACACACACCGAACCGCTCCGCCAAATGCAACATTTGTGGCTAAAGTTTTCCATATGAACCCCGACCCTAACCCTATATATTGTTTTCATTTTGGGTGGCTGTCGCAAAAGGAAGTTTACCCTAGTATATGCTTCCATGATATGAGCAAAAAGTAGAAATAGATTAAATTTAGATGAAGAGTCCTTCAATATGAATTAGTGGCCGAAATTCCCCCTTTTTTTAACATTCTACCAGTTACATGTCCCCCCCCCCCTTCACCTTGTCTCATCCAACATCAATCCCAACAATAAAAAACAAAAACAATTGAAGCACAGAAAGAATCAAGTTCAACTAAGAAACAGCCTCCCCCCAAAAAAAAAAAAAAAATAAATAAATATAAAAATAAAAAAAATTATGAAGTAATGAATTCTTACATAAATCTACACCGTACAGCGCGCCCCAGTGGATGGCAGCACTGTCATATCTCTCCTCATTCTTTTGCATGCAAATAGCTGTTTTGAACTGTTTTGAATTGGAATTTTGTGTTAAGTTTATATTGATTAACCTTGGATCCTGATGGAACACTCATAAGTCTGATTTTTGACTGCACTTCTGAGAAATTGGTGGTAATATGTTTCATTTTTTATTCTGGAAATCTACTTTGGCTCATGGAGATACTGCCTGTAGCAAGTTTAAATTTACTGGAATGGGATTATCAATGACCAAAGGGATTACTGATCAAAAGGATCCCACTTCTGACAATAGACACTGGAATGTCTATTGATTGACTGCTCTTTTATTGTCATGAGGTGTAACCGTTTCTTTTCTTGTGAGAGGCTTATTAGTGATTCTTCACAATGGATATGTTCTCCTGGACTCTGTTCATCTCCATGCTTGATTGTCTGCCAGCCCACTTGCCAGGCTCAGCGTGTCACTGCTTTTATATGCAAGTCCCCTGTTGTTGGATGGGAGGACAAACACCTTTGTTACCTCAAGCACTTGAAATACTTTACATCAAGAGTTCCCTATTGTGTGAATGGTACTGCTACTTTCCAGATTGAGCTGATGAAGTGTATGGACATTAACCCTAACCCTGGACCAAGCTCTAGTGATTCGATTCCCAATAGCTTGTCTAAGACTGTAAAACCCCCGAACACAGAAATATTCATCTACGGCATGGATAAGATGAGATCATTAGACCCATGTTCTGATGTTACCAGGATGCCCCGTGTTCCTCTTGAAACTTGGAATATGATTGAAAATTAACAGATATCCCATACATCGTCGTGGAAAGAGAGGAGGTAGACGCAAGCCAAGTAACGTCACTCGTCTTGATGAATTAGGTCCTATTCCAGTGCTCACACCATCAAGAAGGCCCGAACGTAGTTATGCTGATCAACCCAAAGGACCTAATCAGAACAATTTAATACAATTGTGTAAATCTGATACAATAGTAAACTCTAAATTAATGTGTTGTTTCTGGAATGCTCATTCAATCAGGAATAAGACCACTGAGCTTGTTGATTATATGTGTGAATATGATACTGATGTAATGATTTTAACTGAGACATGGCTTAACAAAGATGATAGTGTTATAATAGGAGAATGTACCCCTCCTGGGTACACTTTCTTAAATGTACCTCGTAACTCCGCTAGTCGAGGTGGAGGAATTGCCATGGTGTTCAAGACACCACTAAAGATGCTGATTAGACATCATGCTGATTTAGTTTATACGACATTTGAGTATGTGCATATTACAAATAGTTCTTACTCTGTCAATTTCATTGTAGTATATAGACCTCCACCATCGACCATCAATGGCTTCACAAATGGCTTCACAGCATTTCTTAAGGAATTTCATGATTTTGTTAATGAGATATCTCTCTTAGCAGGGAAATTAATTGTACTTGGAGATTTTAATGTTCATTGGGATGATCCTTCCAAACAAGATGTTATTCAGTTTTCTTCATCCACAAGTTCTGCTGGATTAGTTCAGTATGTTAAAGGTCCAACACATAATCGTGGACATTAGATTTGGTTTTTACTCGCTGTGACGAATCATTGGTGGTAGATTGTTATACTGATGACACAAGTATGTCAGATCACCATGTAGTGTGTTTCAAGTTACAATTACAAAAAAACAAGACATATGCAAACTGTATCAACCCTCCGTAACTACCGGAAGATTGACAAGAATCAATTTGTAAAATCACTCTCAGAGCTCATTTCCCAACCTCACCCTGATGGTGTTGAGCATTTTTTGAGTGGTATGATTCTAGTATGGGTTAACTACTTGACAAATTAGCTCCTGTAAAAATTAAGACCCGCATAGTAAAGAACAGAGTACCCTGGTACAATGACTCAATTCATATTGCTCGTCAAGAACGACGGCGAGCTGAAAGAAAGTGGCAGAAATCAAGATCCGATCCTGATCGTGAATCATTTCTGATTGCTAAGAAAGCTGTTTGTGCACTTACTGTAACTGCTAAACAAGACTATTTTAAAAACAAATTGTCTTCTTGTAGCGACAAGGATGTTTACCGAACTATTAATTCTCTTTTGAACAAGCAAAAGTCTGATCTTCCATTTTATGATTCGCCTTTTCTATTAAGCAACCAATTTTCCCAATATTTTGTAGATAAAATCAAGAAAATAAGAGACGAACTTGATAACACACATGTTATGCCAGTTATGTTCAAGGACAATATCTGCGAAGGGTTTAAGATACTTGAGATCTTCCGACCTGTTTCTCAAGACGAGTTAATGACAGTTATTTCAAGATGTCCCAGCAAAAGCAGTAAACTGGACCCACTCCCAACTTGGTTAGTGAAAGACTATATTGATCATCTTCTCCCAATACTAACTGAACTTGTAAATTCTTCTTTGTCATGTGGTGTCTTTCCACAGAAGGCTCACCATGCAATCATAAGACCTCTTTTGAAAAATTGATCTTTAGATAAAAATAATTTGAAGAATTATAGGCCTGTATCCAATTTATCGTTTGTTGGTAAACTTATCGAGAAAATTGCTTGCTCAGGACTGGTGGAATATATGGAGATTAATAATCTTGCTGATCCACACCAGTCTGCTTATAGACCCAAACATGGTACTGAATCTGCATTGATTAAGGTTAAAAACGATATTATGTCTTCATTGAACTCAAACAAAGTAGTTCTTGTGGTACTTGTAGATTTATCAGCAGCCTTCGATACGATTGACCACAAAATTTTTATTTGTCGTTTGTCAAAGAGAATTGGTGTTAGGGGAACTGCGTTGAATTGGTTTCAGTCTTATCTTGATGGCTGGACAGCACAAGTCGACATAGATGGGGAACTTTCAGATCCAACCATTTCTAGGTTTGGTTTACCCCAGGGCTCAGTTGTAGGTCCCACTGGTTTCACAGTTTATATCCTCCCAGTTGGCGACATCGCCCGGTACCATAATGTTTCGTATCATGTTTATGCTGATGACATTCAGTTGTATGTAGCATTTTATCCTAAAATTCCTGGGGAACTGGATAAGGCCATGTTTTCACGGGGGCATCTCGTTTTTCCGAAGGTTCGTTTTCCGAAGGTTCGTATTTCCGAAGGTTCGTATTTACCAAAACACTAATTTCCCATGCCTGGGGGTTCATAATTCCAAAAATAAAAAAGGGTTCGTAATTCCGAACATTTGTTGCATTATTCCGAAGGTTCGTTTATCCGAAAGTTCGTTTATCCGAAGGTTCATAATTCCGAAAATGAAATAGGGTTCATAATTCCGAAGGTTCGTATTTCCGAAAATGAAAAAGGGTTCATAATTCCGAAGGTTCGTATTTCCGAAAATGAAAAAGGGTTCGTATTTCCGAAAATGAAATAGGGTTCGTATTTCCGAAAATGAAATAGGGTTCGTATTTCCGAAAATGAAATAGGGTTCGTATTTCCGAAAATGAAATAAGGTTCGTATTTCCGAAAATGAAATAGGGTTCGTATTTCCGAAAATGAAAAAGGGTTCATAATTCCTGGTGAAAAAATGCGAATTCATCAGAAGCAGAGGTGTAGCAACGGGGGGGGGGGGGGGGCACGCCCCACCCCTCCCTCATCGGATGGCGAAAAAATAAGAAAAAAAGAAAGAAAATGGAATAGGAAAGAAGACGGTTGGACCCCTTCCGGCAACCCCCCCCCCCCCCCCAACCCTCTTCCACCAGCGGCGTCTTAGATAAGCTTTAAGATAATTCCATAAGACTTGTGCCTCCAATGGTGCCAGTGCTCCCACAATGGCTAGACTCTAGCTACGCCACTGTTAAAGGGAAAATTTAGGGTCACGATAGGATATTATGTTTTTAATTGCCATAGGCACTTTCAAAATCCGGGGGTTGGGGTTGGCTGCAGCCCCCCCCCCCCCCCCCCCTTCTCGTACGCCTATGCCTATGCCTATGTTAACTACACAGTTGCGATTGATTATAACTTGCGATTGTTTCAAATAAGTCGCTTCAACTCATTATAAGGCAGGGCACTGGTTGATAAAAACCATTAATTTAGGTCAGAATGTTTTCTTCTACATGTGTAATTCCTCTATTTTTTACGATGAGGATTGTTTTACTCTCAATGTCTTTTAGTGTTTTGTAATTCGTTATGCTTGTAAAAGTTATTTCAAACATCAGGTCAGCGGTTGTAACTGTTAAAAACGCTATCAATAAGAACATAATAACTCTTAAATTGAAGATTTTCATCTGTTTTCAAAAATGTTAGTATATTATGCAAAGTTAATAAACACGTTCAATGATTTCAATCTTGTCATGCTGCATAAAATTGTTAGAATTTCCTTACTTCATAATGATTATACTTTGGTTTCATTTTATGATAATTATATCAGCATGATAATAAGACTCCTTCCTTAACTTGTTACGATCCATCTTTCTTCGGCTTTGGTTGTTTATGGTATCTATTCATTTATCTATTATTATTACTAGTATTATTAGTATTATTATTATTGTTATTATTATAATTATCATTATTATCATTATTATTAGTAGTAGTAATATCTGTATTATCATTTTTATTATTATTATTACTAATATTATCAGTATTATAATTGTTATTATTGATAATATTATTGTTGTTGTTGTTATTATTCTTCTTCTTATTATTATTACAATTGTTTTTATGAAGTGGACTACCCAGAATTACGATGACGATGTCATTTTTGATGGAGTTATGCGACCAGACTTAGATATTGCACCGGTTACTCTACTATTGCTTCTTTTATTTCCCTTGTCATGATCGTATAATTGGCCTATAGCCTATACGTATCAATGCTTGTTATAATATGTTGTGTTACTCGCCAGGCTATAGCAGTGACTCCTTTATGAACTCTCTGTAATGTTATGTTGTTGTTTTTATTGCTGTTGTTGTTTTGGGGACCGGAGGGGAGGGCTTGTAGAGCCATCAACAGAGCCATATTACATACTTCGGCCAACTCGCTTTATTTGGGCACAACATGGCGTATATTCCTTTGTTTAGTGCTTGCCTAACAAAGCAACAAGCGCCATATTGCTACCTACATGGAGCCGAGTTGGCCAAACTCTGTAATAGATGGCTCTGAGGGCTAGGGATGCAGGACGCCCCACCTTATTTTTAGTATACACTTTTCATAGTATACTTTTTTAATCACAATTTATGTTGAATGTTGTCGAATCTTAAAGATAATAAAGTGTCAATGTTTGGCTCGCTGGAATCCAGCAGCGTGGTGCCCGGAACATCCTTTTATTTTGGGAAGCGAGATGGTCGGCTATCCTTATCTGTGGGCGGGAAGGTACTCAAAATGTTATAATTGTTTGGATTATCTGGTAACAAAATTATTATTCATTATTCTATAGACAATATCTCCTTTTTTTTTACTTGCTCACTAGCGCGTAAGATTTAGAAACGGAATAGTTTGGGACAGGGAACGCCCTTCATTAGGGCGAGTGAAGTGCCCAAATATTCCATATTCGGCAGTAGGGTTAAGTAATATTATTCATGGCTCATTATTACATGTTCTATATTTGTCTTTTGATGACGAAATTGCATTTCCATTACAATTTTTTTAAAAAGGGTTTTATTTTTTTCTAACTCGCTTCGCTCGCTTGCAAATTGTAGAAACGGGGAGTATGATATTCTGCCAAGAGGCATCAGCTGCCCCTTTCAAAAACATTACGTGGCCATGTTCTGCTTGTAAAGATCTACTTGGAACTTGTGTCTCTCATTTTCCAAAGCGGTATATACATTATATAAATAACTTCAAGCCAATTTCGTTGTAGCAAATTTAATCCGGAATCCGATCATTCACTTTCTTCAATACATCAGTATGTATTTGTAATCACAGAAGCAATATCATTTTATGAGAAATGAAACATGTATTCCTGAGGCGCTCGCTCTCTACGCTCGCTCACAAATATTGGTTATGATAATAGGAACAATGATAATAATGATGATAATAATAATAATAATAATAATGATAATATTGATAGGAATTACGATAATAATGGCTATTTCTCTGGATTTTATTATAATTGTTATCATCATTGTTATGATTATTGAGTACGAAATTAATATCTTTACACTTGGCCGTCTTTCCCCTCCTCCCTATCCGAAATACGGATTGACGCCGTATTCTCTGAATTTACAACCCTTTTTCATTTTCGGAAATACGAACCCTATTTCATTTTCGGAAATACGAACCCTTTTTCATTTTCGGAAATACGAACCCTTTTTCATTTTCGGAAATACGAACCCTTTTTCATTTTCGGAAATACGAACCCTATTTCATTTTCGGAAATACGAACCTTCGGAATTATGAACCCTATTTCATTTTCGGAAAAACGAACCTTCGGTAAAACGAACCTTCGGAGTAACGAACCTTCGGAGTAACGAACCTTCGGAATAACGAACCTTCGGAATTATGAACCTTCGGAAAAACGAACCTTCGGAAATACGAACCTTCGGAAAAACGACATGTAACCGTTTTCACTACAATCTTGTATATCAGATATAAGGAACTGGCTGACAGCAAATAAGTTAAAACTCAATGATAGTAAAACTGAATTTTTCATTGCTGCATCACCATACAATTACAAAAATTTGCCAGATTTAACACTGTCAGTTGGTGAAGTTTCTATACATCCATCGGATTCAATAAGGAATCTGGGTGCCTTTTTTGATGTTAACGTTCAAAAACGTATCATCTTCAAATTAGTTCTTTATGTTTATAAATCTATCAATAACCAGGCTCCAGGGTACATATCTGAATGCTTAACTGTATATACACCTAGTAGAAATCTCAGATCCTCAAATCACAACCTTCAGCTCAGCTACCCAATGACCCGAAATTTGTCAGGTGATAGGACTTTCACAGTAACTGCATCTAGGCTATGGAATAATCTCCCCTTGACCATTAGACAGTCAGCATCCATAAAGACCTTTAAAAAAGCTGTGAAATCATATTTATTTTAAATCCGCTATCAAACTTTGTAACAGGTACATTCATTACATTTTGTCTCCATAAAACCACCTGGTAGTTCCCACATGGACGATTGAAGAGTTTTCTGATTTGTGTTTATATACAAATTATAATGTGTTCTATAATTAAAATATTTTGTAAACGCTCCGAGCCTCATGGGAAGGGCGTACTAAATGCTCATTGTATTGTATTGTATTGTAAATCAAACTTCCAAAGGAGCCGAATTTTCACAAATAAAAGGCAGACAAGTTTACAGGCACCTGAATTGATCCGAATCGATCGCGACGACCGCTCCCGGGGGAAGTCTCATTGAGACCTGTACATCATCGCTTAAATCACTTGAATTAAAAAGTAGATTGCAGTAGGGGCAGATTTCGATACCTTTAACAGGGAAACACGCCTATCTCTGATTTTTATACCATTAATGGCGATTTTATATCTTGCTTGGTATTTTACATCCTATACTTATTTCAGGATTACATCTCATCATAGACCTCTATTTAGCCAACTGAGAGGAACCGTTAAAAAAAAGAATTGCCTGATGTACCGGCCTCAGTGAGAAATGTAGAAATACACGTGCGCTATGCGAACGAATAACACGTGTGTTGATCCGCCGTATACATTGAAGCCATACATGTACTGCGTGTACTATGTTTGCGCCGTAGTAGACATTGAACGTGTATACACACTACAGCATGTTGAGCTATGCCTATGTATGGCACACGTCACGCTGTTCTTTGGCAATACACCAATTGAGGTATGGGTTGGGGCATCACAGAAGGTACTTTTTCGTGCGTATGGCAGTGCGCTGTTCCTTCGGCAGAATTATTACTCCCTCCGGAACGCAATGTTTAAAAATAGATTATGAAATATGGACGGCACTTCAGCCCTTAAAAAGTGCTTCCCAACCCGCAAAGAACCATTCCCCACCCGTGGTTACCAAAAGGTGGGGACCGAAATAGCCAAGGGAGGCGCATATTCCAACAAAAAAAAAGGTCCGAAATCCTTAACGTAATATATATAATGAGAAAGGAAAAGAGAGAATAATGGTTCCGAGGATGAAATTCCCATTGAAATTCCAAATTGAATTACCAATTGAAGCCAATTGGTATCGGAGAGTAAATGGAAAATGAAACAATTGGTACCCATTGAAGCCTGATTTAATTGGTACCCATTAAAACCAATTGGTACCCATTGAAATCAATGGGTTCCCATTGGTTTCAATGGGTACCAATTATAACCAGTTCTCAATGGGTCCCCATTGAAACCGATTTGTCCTTATTGAAAACAATGGGTACACATTGATTGCTTCCATATTTCCAGTTCATATTCTAATGGGTACTGTCACGAGAGTGACTTTGAAAAAAAAAAACAACCAACTGCTACTATGACTCAAACAAAATGAGATCTAAACGGTTCTGTAAATTCAAACGATGTTTAATCTTTAAGTCTTCAAATTCTGGTGTTCACATTTATGTAATAAAATAAATATACAATTATATGTACATAACTGAAATGGGTGGGTAGCTTCTATCTGGAGGGTCCGCCTCAGCCCCGGTCGCTTGGCCAGTCTCTTGGTAGAACTTGGCAGCTCAGTCCTGTAGCCTTTTTCTACCAGACTCTCTCCTCGACCACGGTTGACGTGCTAGCCTCTCTCTCTCTCTCTCTGCTGGGCTCCCTCCTTGACCACGGATGACGTGCCGGTAGGCCGAGATCGAGCACCTTATTCGACGAGGATCCGTTAATTATAACAAAGAGTTGCAGCTTGGGCTCGCATCTCGCCTCGATGTGGAAAACCCCCAGAAAAACGTTTTTGCTGCTAAACTAAACCTCGCTGGTGCAGAGCTTCTGCATCCCAGCTCTATCTTGAAGAGTTCTCCCTGAATTCCCCACAACAAGCCCTATTTATTCATTTCTCTTCCTACTAACAGGTTGCCGGAATCTTTTGATAAAAAGAAACATCCAGGAAGCAACCCAAACCATACATTTCATTACATAACATCTCTGTAGGTTCGATTTAGATTGACTGTGTATTAAATGTAATTTATGCACACATTGAGAAGAACATTTCCTGCCAGTGAATTCCCGACTGTTAAAAATTCTTTTGTGACAGGTACCATAATTGGCAAGCTCCTACCAATTGAAAATATACCAAATAATTTCTTGGTACTGCAAAATTTCAATATGGCACGAAAAAGAGGCATGATAACGAAGCTTTTCGACCTGCACTCATCAGGTTATCACGATTCAGCGATTGGTCTCCACTTGCTGAACAATCCAGCTTGCGCACAAAGCTATGCCGACGATCAATTCTCAATTATGTCCCGGGCCAGAAGCTCAGCGCATTTACGCTTTCTGGAAGCTGCTTACATTCAATCGCATGAACCTCTTCTGTGCAGACAAAAGGAGTTCGTCCAAGCTTTGCGATTGTTCTGAAATTACGGCGTCTAGGATGCGTCCGGGTTCACCGAGTATAATATAGTTGATTTCAAGTAATTTGTTATATACCTGCGTGATAACCTGATGAGTGCAGGTCGAAAAGCTTCGTTATCATGTCTCTTTTTCGTGCCATATTGAAAATATACCATTTAAATTGTAATTTTGTCCCCACTGAAATCAATGGGTACCATTGAAATCAGTGGTTCCCATTGAAACCATTGAAATCAATGGGTACCCATTGATTGCTTCCATATTTCCAGTTCATATTCTAATGGGTACAATTGGCAAGCTGATACCAATTGAAAATATACCAATTAAATTGTAATCTTATTTACCCATTGAAACCAATGGGTACGAAAATACCAATTGAATTGTTGTAATTGGTTTCCAATGGGAATTTCGTCCTGGGTTGCCTAGCTTAAGTAGCTTTCACACCTTGGAGATTTAGCCAGCGTATACCGACGTATGAAAAATTTGGCACGCACAACAATTTTCGACATATGCCAGCGTTGGGCTCATACGTCCCCCGTACGGGGACCATAAGTGGTAGGTATGTCAAATACGTCTACATATTAAATACGTCAACATGCGTTGGAGATAAGTTCGATATAAGTTACACATAGGTTCAAAGCACGTTACACATAAGTTTTGGGTACGCTAGACATTATCTCGACGTATTTCGACTTATGAGTAACTTACAAGTAACGTGTGTGAACGTGTGTGCGGGACGTATGAGCCATACGCTGGCATACCTCGAAACCTTTTGTGTATGCACAAAATTTTTCGATGACTTCGACGTACTATGACGTATACCAGCGTGCTCCTATCTTATAAAAAACTAACCCATAACTTATTCGACGTACGCCAGCGTATTCGCTAAATTTTTCATACGTCGGCATACGCTAGCTAAATCGCACGTGTCTCAGATGTTTTATTTGTTGTCAACCCAGACTCGTATTTGTGGATGCATGTTATATAGAGGGTAGGAATTGTTATCTACCCTGGGTTGACTTAATAGGGCGGTTTACGTAGTGATTCAAATTTTATGCATACTTTTGAAACAAAGGTTGTTCTTGACAACCTGAAAGCTTGCCCGAGACTTGCCCGACATAGCAACAAGTAATGTATGCAAACTGGATTCCAAGTATTGTAGTTCATTCATTAATAACAGGTTAATGGAATACCTCGTTACTAGGTCCCCAGGAAAGAAACATCCATAAATTTGAATCACTACGTAAACCGCCCTATGGACACAAAGACAATAAACTAAAGTGATTGTGATATAGGCAGTTGGGATTCTTATCTACCCTGGGTGGACTAAATGGCCACAAATACTACTCTGGGTTGACAATTAATTAAAAACATTTGGGACACCTGTGATATGAATAATTGGAAGCGTTATCTACCCTGGGTTGGCTAAATGGCGAGAAACATACGTAAAAATGTTTAAGTTCCCTAATCGAACCGGGGTTGGTGGGGGGGGGGGGGGATACCTTGGGTAGACTCTCATGTAGGTATTTCCATTGCTGCATATATATATATATATATATACATGTATATATTCAAATTTTCAAGTTCGTAATTATAGTGAATACTAGTATAGTGTAGCAAGCAGCGTGGAACCCTTAACATGAAGAGCAATATATTTTTGGTGATTAGTACCCTTATCAAATATTTTTGTTCTAATTAGTCTCTAATTCGGCTTATTTTGTAAAAGCTCAGCCAAAGGTAGCAACTTCTACAGTGCCTGGTAAGATCGGAGAGATAAAATGTTACCGTACATTAAATGCTTCCTATGTGTACACCAGTGGCGGATCAACAAAAAAAAGTCATCAGCATTTTTGCTCTTTTGACCTCTAGAAATGTCTGACAAGCAAAAAAGGAAAAAAAAAAGGTCATCAGCATTTTGGGCTGTCTTTCATTTTCCCAGGGGAGGGACCCCCCCCCCCCTGGATCTGCCACTGAGTTACACCAAGGACCACAAAATATCCTTAAATTTCATGTTTCCCCCAAACATCAGGTACCACACTATTTAAAAGTAATTTCCAATCAAATGAACTTGAAAATTAGCATTTAAGAACGCGGAATTCATGCAAGTATTTGCAACCAAAACAAACTAAAATGGCTCAACATATTTCTATTCCATACAAAATCAGTTAATAGAAAACTCAAGTAAATTAGTGATTTTAAATTCTCTGCTGTCAATTTTGTTTGGCATGGAACCTTAGTCTTCGAATTAAATAAAAGTAAAAACAGATGATGAATGCCCGAAGGAGATTTTCTTATTTCATTTTAACACACTTTCAACTTGAGGCATAGACACAAACTGAACTGCTAGAGAGGGGCCTTTTGAAAGGTTTATTACTCTCATATAACCACAGCTTAAATACAGCTTAAATTATGAACATTTAAAAAAAATTATACTGACTTCTCAAGTCTCTGTACTTTTATCAACATCACATCAAAGTATAAGGTTCCATGGAAAATCAAAGAATTTAACGAACTGGTAAAAAAAAAAGGAGGGGTTCAACCTCAAAATCTGTGACAAAGGAAAAAAGGGGGAGAGGGGATCGAATTCACGAAATAGGAGAAGAAAAAAAAGAGGGAGATAAGGGATACGGTAACTCCGGACCCACTGAAGCTTTATGCTCTTTGGAAACGTGCTACAAACAAACATGTTATAACACGATTTCTAATAATTTTTTTTGTCTCTCTTTCTTTTAGCCAATGATGAAACATCTACACTGAATTGTCAAAATGTAACTTCTACTACGGATATTGGAAAAAATTCTTCTTCCACTGTTATGATTAATATCACTGCATCTGATAATATGGATACACGTCTAAATGTGACTTGTTCTCATACATATGATGGTGGATTCCTGAGCGGGGACACCACTGTAAACTGCACGTCTACAGATGCTTATAATAACACTAGGACTTGCATTTTCGTAGTCAGAGTTATAGGTAAGACATACTTTTGTATGTATGTTAATGGATCCTTCACCGAACTGGATTATTATTTGTGTTAGGAATGAAATTATGGGTAATTCCTTGGACTTTCAGTTATATTATATTATGTAGTTAGGAAGATTATTTTTTCATGCATTTACATGATGAATTCATCTTCCACTGTTATGATTAACTCAAGTGCAACTGCTAACGTGAATTCAAAAGCAATTGTGAATTGATCTCCTACATCAAATGATGCATTTATGATCGGGGACACCACGGTCAACTGCAGCTCTAAAGACAAGAAACATTGGAAATGTACTCTAACTGTCACAGTTATAACAGGTGCTCAAACATTACTTTTTTATCAATTAGGTGTCTATCCGATTTTTTCTCTTTACCCGTGAGACATAATTATATTCCAATGTTAGTTGCTAAAATTAATGTTTAACTCTTTGTAAAATTAATGATTTATATTCAATTTGTGTCAACATTTGTTGTCTTGCAGATGATGAATCTCCTGCTCTAACCTGCCCAAATGTAACTTCTGCTACGGATATTGGACTGAATTCATCTTCCACTGTTATCATTAGCTCAACTGCAACTGATAACGTCGATTCAAATCCAACTGTGGATTGTTCTCATACATCCAATGATACATTTATGATCGGGGACAACACGGTCAACTGCAATTCTACAGACAATGCAGGAAATACTGGAACCTGTGCTCTTATTGTCACAATAACAGGTATGCAACCGTTTTCTTTTCATCAATAAGTTTTTTGGTCCCATCTTGTCTCCTATTTTTGTTGCAAATGAAATATTTTTCATCGCTTAATTCGAATCAATCGCTTTACATCTGGTTTGCTGAAATCAAGCTTTCACTATTTCCACAAGTATTGATTCATATTCATTTTGACTTAATATTTGTTGCCTGAGATCATCTTCCACTGTCATCATTAGCTCAACTGCAACTGATAACGTTGATTCAAATCCAACTGTGGATTGTTCTCATACATCCAGTGATACATTTATGATTGGAGACACAACGGTCAACTGCAATTCTACAGACAATGCAGGAAATACTGGTACCTGTACTCTGATCGTCACAGTAACAGGTATTCATTAAAAAAAAATTAACACTTAGTGTCTGATCTTGTCTCTTACTTGTGTAAGAAATGAACCATTTTTTTAAACACTTAATTAGGATGAAAATATTTTCTTAAAATCATATTTGCTTTCAACACTGAATGATATATATTCTTTTTGTCATATATTTTTTGTATTGCAGATGATGAATCTCCTGCTCTGAATTGCACAAATGTAACTTCTACTACGGATATTGGACTGAATTCATCTTCCACTGTTATCATTAGCTCAACTGCAACTGATAACGTTGATTCAAATCCAACTGTGGATTGTTCTCATACATCCAATGATACATTTATGATCGGGGACACCACGGTCAACTGCAATTCTACAGACAATGCAGGAAACACTGGAACCTGTACTCTGATCGTCACAGTAACAGGTATTAATTTTTAAAAAAATTAACACTTAGTGTCTGATCTTGTCTATTACTTGTGTAAGAAATGAAATATTTTTTTATCACTTAATTAGGACGAAATTATTTTCTTCAAATGATATTTTTCCAACGCTGAATGATATATATTCTTTTTAGCTCTAATATTGATGTCCTGCAAATGATGAAGCACCAACTCTCAATTGCCCAAATGTAACTTCTACCACCACTATTGGACTAATTTCATCTTCCACTGTTATCATTAGCTCCACTGCAACTGATAATGTTGATTCAAATCCAACGGCGGATTGTTCTCATACATCCAACGATACATTTATGAACGGTCAACTGCAGTTCTACAGACAATGCAGAAAACACTGGGACCTGTATTCTGATTGTCAAAATAACATGCACCCACATATTTTATTTTAATGAATAAGGTGTATATCCTATCTTGTCCCTTATTTGTGTTAGAAATTAAATATTTCTTTAAATTTATAACTTAAACCACATTAAATCATTCTCTTCAAATATTATTCACTAAATTGAAGCTTTCCCTCTGTCCAAAATTATTGATTTATATTCATTTTGTCTCAACATTTGTTGTCTTTCAGATGATGAAGCACCAACTCTGAATTGCCCAAATGTAACTTCTGCGACGGATATTGGACTGAATTCATCTACCACTGTTATCATTAACTCCACTGCAACTGATAACGTTGATTCAAATCCAACTGTGGATTGTTCTCATACATCCAATGATACATTTATGATCGGGGACACCACTGTCAACTGCAATACTACAGACAATGCAGGAAACACTGGAACCTGTACTCTGATCGTCACAGTAACAGGTATTAATTTTTAAAAAAATTAACACTTAGTGTCTGATCTTGTCTATTACTTGTGTAAGAAATGAAATATTTTTTTATCACTTAATTAGGACGAAATTATTTTCTTCAAATGATATTTTTCCAACGCTGAATGATATATATTCTTTTTAGCTCTAATATTGATGTCCTGCAAATGATGAAGCACCAACTCTCAATTGCCCAAATGTAACTTCTACCACCACTATTGGACTAATTTCATCTTCCACTGTTATCATTAGCTCCACTGCAACTGATAATGTTGATTCAAATCCAACTGCGGATTGTTCTCATACATCCAACGATACATTTATGAACGGTCAACTGCAGTTCTACAGACAATGCAGAAAACACTGGGACCTGTATTCTGATTGTCAAAATAACATGTACCCACATATTTTATTTTAATGAATAAGGTGTATATCCTATCTTGTCCCTTATTTGTGTTAGAAATTAAATATTTCTTTAAATTTATAACTTAAACCACATTAAATCATTCTCTTCAAATATTATTCACTAAATTGAAGCTTTCCCTCTGTCCAAAATTATTGATTTATATTCATTTTGTCTCAACATTTGTTGTCTTTCAGATGATGAAGCACCAACTCTGAATTGCCCAAATGTA
This sequence comes from Heliocidaris erythrogramma, assembly GCA_025617745.1. Taxonomy (NCBI): domain Eukaryota; kingdom Metazoa; phylum Echinodermata; class Echinoidea; order Camarodonta; family Echinometridae; genus Heliocidaris; species Heliocidaris erythrogramma. The sequence goes on along the minus strand of CM046859.1, from coordinate 33,813,230 downwards.
ACTTCTGCGACGGATATTGGACTGAATTCATCTACCACTGTTATCATTAACTCCACTGCAACTGATAACGTTGATTCAAATCCAACTGTGGATTGTTCTCATACATCCAATGATACATTTATGATCGGGGACACCACGGTCAACTGCAATACTACAGACAATGCAGGAAATACTGGAACCTGTAGTCTGATCGTCACACTAACAGGTATTCATTAAAATAAAAACTTTTAACACTTAGCGTCAGATCTTGTCTCTTACTTGTGTCAGAAATGAACCATTTTTTTAAACACTTGATTAGGATGAAACTATTTTCTTAAAATCATATTTCTTTTCAACACTGAATGATATATATTCTTTTTGTCATATTTTTTTTTGTATTTATTGAATTTTACAAAATACAACAAATCAAGTACAAAATCAGGATAATCATAAAATATGAATAATAATTAGAAAAACAAAAAACAAAAGAAAAACCCCCAACAACAACAGATAAAATACAATAAAGAGAGCAGCAAACATGACAGGACAAAGGACCCGAGAGGATGCCCATAGCCAACCGAAGACGACCCCACGAAACGAACCTGGCAACGGCTAATCACCCCGCCCCACAGATGGCTAGCGACATATACAAGGCAGATCCCATAAATGTGAATGATCGATTAATAGTTGTTATTTGATCGCAAATCTTGAAAAATTAGCACCACACACACTCTCTCTCTCTCTCTCTCTCTCTCTCGAAAAAAAGCCCAGTAACATAATGAACACATGACATGTACAGTCGAAACCCGGTATAAGGTGGCCAGATCAGAGCGGAATGTCATCTGTTTTGTATGAAAATGAAATAAACAAACAAATAGTCAAAAAATAGAACCGAATGAACCAGTTATGACCCCTAGGCCCTACCATACCGAGTCCCCACTGCAAAATTCGTATTCACTTTACACATTGCACATCAACATACACGCCGAGATGAAACCTGCCTGAAACGAAAATATTACACGAAACGGGGAAAACAGCCATCCGCCCGGTCGATACGCGGAAGCACCAACGGGCAACCACAGACATCCACCCCAACGCTTTGGGCCCAGTAGAGGGAGAAGAAACACTCGGGCTGAATACCAATCTTTATAATTACTACATACAGTGTACAACAGTATAAATTATGAAGGCAGTTACATCAGATCTCTACAAACAAAATATTTTGTGTATGTAAAGCCATGGCCACTGTTACAATACTCAAAATGTAAATCTCCAATTTCGAAAGTGAACTGGAAGTTTGTTTTTCTTGGCAATACGGTATTCAATATCTTTATTGGACGCAATGTATTTCTTATAACCTTCATACTTTGGTGGTTTGTTTGGAAATATATGTTAGGAATTTATCATCATCAAACCCAAACATTTTTTCAAAAATTGACGCATTTAGTGGTTTGTTGATTTTTTGAATAATGGCATTTATAGTCTTATCCCAAATAGTTTGAACAGCAGGACACTCAATGAAAAAATGTTTGTAGGTTTCAGGAGCAGTATTACAAAAAGAACAGTTAGGGGTGTTTTTTCTTTTAATTTTGTACAAAAAATCATTGAAACTTATCGCTCTATGAAAGAGCTTAAAATTATTTATATGAATTTTCTTCCAATCAATCTCGCCAGGACCATAGAACTCACCCCAACATAACATTTGCTTTTCTGGAACATTAGACCCTAGCATGATACTATAAGCATATTGTGGGATTTTTTTAATTTTCAAAATTTGAGTTCTAATCTTGCCAAATATTATGTCTGGGGTTAAATCAGAAGTTATCAGCCAATCCGCTGGTATGTTCTTTACCAAAAAAAAATTGTACTTTCTCCTATCATGTGCACTAATACCATAATCAAGGATAAGCTCTTCAAACAGTTTCAAACCAGGCTGGGGAGGATTGAGTAAATCACTAATATAAATCACATTTTTATCAAGCCAGTCTTGGTATATAAAATATTGCTTTGATTTTGAACTGATGTTCCTATTAAACCAAATACACTGATAAGAACCAACTGAAGAAACACCAAGATTACACACATTTTCAGAAAAATTCTCTCTGAATATATACCATATATGCAGGGATTCAGCTAATTGACTTGATATTAAGTTGTTCAAAATATTGTCAGGGGCATATGCATTCCACAAAATATCTCTTTTATCACTAAACCTATTCAAAATGGATAGTTCAATTGATTTCCAGCAACTTTCATAATTATCATCCAAAAGTAATTTGACCCATGACATTTTTTTTTGTGCCATAGAGAATGTGTACAGATCAATCATTTTCAAGCCACCTAAAGAATAATCATTACACATCATCTGTCTTTTGACCCTGTCATTGCCACCACTCCATATAAATTATATAGTAATGTATTCAACTGTTGAAAAAACTTTTGTGGTGTTTTAATACACAAAACAGTGAAAACATAAAGAAACTGTGGCAACAATAGGGTCTTTATGACACAAATCTTCCCGACTAGGGATAAATTTCTTGCCAGCCAGCAATTCAAGGTATTTTCAATAGATTTATGCTTTATCACATAATTAAAGGTTGACTAAATTAGAGAAAAAATGGGTGCTCTTTCCATGTAGTTTTGCCTTCTAATCACGAATCTGCCAATCGATTGTCCAAATTATGTCTCGTTTTGGCGAAAAAGGGGAAAAAGTAGAGGTTTTGGGACCGTTCCTTAAAACTCGTGAGCTGATTGGCTAACCCCCAAGTGACGTATGAAAAGTAAGAGGCACAAGATATGCAGGCTGCAGCATATAATATTGTACACAGAATGCGGTATTTGACCCCTCTGTTCAACGGACAATTTATGAAAAAAGGAAATTAATCAATATAATCTTAGGAGTGAATAATCATTAGCAATATATTTTCTACAAGATCAGAAAACGCTTTTGCCCAAATATACAACTCTTGTTTTGTTTTTTAGCTTTTCTTTTGAACAATGTTCTCATCCATCTGAGCTTGCCGAACGAAAGTTTTGCATTGGTCATAAACGCGTGCACAGCCGTTTTATGCGTCTCAGTATGATTGTACAATGTCCTACACATCTTTAGTACGGCAGTGACTATGTCCCCCTCGTACATAGCGACTGGTGAACGCTTTTGTTTTGTTTATTTCACTTTTGTTTTTACTTCGCTTTACATAGTACATTAGTACTGACTTAGATTTTGGCTGAATTCGAGTAACTTATATATAGAGAGAGGAAATGTGCCCGCGATTCCGAGTTGGAGGACTTTTCTGAGCCATGCAGATACGAACTCTGATTTACTGGCAGATGATTTATCAGACCCCGAAGGCAAAGAAGCTCGAGTGGCAAGGGAAAATTCGACCGTATTATATGTTTGAACCCCTCGCAGAATACGGTGAAGGGCCGTGGGTGAAGTAACTCCAGGGAGCTCCAACGCGTTGGAGCTCCCTGGAGTTACGGGTGAAGTAGACCGAAAATGCTGTCTCTCGTTCGTTAGGTCGTCTTAGCTAACGAGCGAGAGACAGAATTTTCGGTCTACGGGTGAAGCTGCTGCAGCTGTTGTCGTTGAAAAACAGATTAGAAGACTTGACTCCAAGTCTGATCGTTGGAATAGCTGAATCTTTCAGCTAGCTTATCCTTCTCTTCATGCCAAATTCGGAATACAGGCCAGGATGCTCAAAATCATCTTCGGCAAAGTGATCGCTGCAGATTGTACTCCACTCACTTGGCCGGCCCTTGCCACTCTGCCCGCGTGAGCTTTACATTTGCGACCCACAATTTCCGTAGATTTTCATCTTTAGGAAAATGATGTATGCTTATACACCATCTTTAGGGGTCTTGCTACAGCCCGCAACTAATACACCGATTAGGCATTATTGATGAAACTGTGTCCCAAAATCAAAGTTATTGTGAGGAATTAAACCGCGAAAATACGCAATGCAAATGGTCGATGCGGTGAATATCATGCTCGGCACCGGGCTGGGCCTGCCGGGGGGCCTCCGGGCGCGCACGGTATAGGTTAGTGGAATATTTTCCCTTACTTTTCATGCGTCACAGATCACGTGATCACAATGTCGCTTCGATGGGCTTTTTTAGGGGCGGGGCTTATGACTGTGTAAATCAGCAAAAATATACTTTTCAAATGATTATAAAATATGACTGAATGCATAAAAAATTGTGTGATGGATATTTTTTGGCTCCTGATGACACCTTCCTACGAAAAATGGGCATTTATTTTTTTATTTTAGTGACCCTTTAAGTTCATATATTTGCTTTGTATTCAAAGAAAAGTGAATACCTAATGTTTTAAAAGTAGATTCATTCCATTTCAAACCTTTCTCAGAAAATGGATACAACTGAGTACCTTTCTTGGATCCATATTGCTTCTGATTTGGATATAATTAAGTCTACAACCAGACGATTAAGAAAATATATCAAATAAAGATTTAAAAGAAATATCTGAGCCATCAATAAAACAAGTAGAGTCGTCTGCTAATAATGAGATTTTCAATTCATTTCCTTCAACTGGGATTCCTTTGATATCAGGGTTTTGTCTAATGGCAAGAGCCATAGTTTCGATAACCAGTAAAAACAAATATGGCGAAATGGGGCACTTTGAAATATACCCCTTTCCATGTCAATTGGTTTAGTCATATTTCCATAATTAGAGATATAGCTTTTTCTACCCGAATAAAATACTTTAATCCAATTAACAAATGTATTACTAAAGTTAATTTTATTTACTAAAAGAGGTCTCGGCGTTTGGAAATTGAATTCACATTTACTGACAAAAATGATGATTATTGTGAAGAGATAAGAAAGGTTATAGCTGACAAAGTTCAAGAAAAGAAGGAATTTTCCATGTCCTGGCGGGAAACGTGGGAATTATGCAAAATTAGAATACGAGAATACTCAATGCTCAAAATAAGAAAAAGAATGAGAAGGATACCAGTGTTTTAGAAGAAAAACTATTCAAGATAAACGAAAGAACACAAAAGATAAGATTATGGAAGAAATTGTAAATGATTATGAAAAAAACTATTGAACAATTAGAACAAATATATAAACAAAAATGTATGGGCTCAATTATTAGGTCTAGAGTGAATTGGTTTGAGGAAGGTGAAAGAAACTCAAGATACTTTATGTCATTAGAAAAGAGAAATATTGATAATAATTCTATTTTGTTATTACGTAATGATAAGAGTAGAAATATAGCAAATCAGCAACATACGAAAAAATGTGTATAATAATTATTCAGGGCTATACAGCTCCGAAATCTGTAAGCAAGACTTAGCAGGATATTTTCTGACTTACAACTTCCACAATTATGTGACGATCAAGCAGATTTGTGGGAGCGACCATTAACTGAACCAGAGTGTAAAAAAGTTATTTTTGATTTCAACAAAATTAAATCACCGGGAAGCGATGGCTTGAGCATAGAATTTTATCAAACATTTTGGCCAGAAATTAAGGTTATAATTGTATCTGCATTAAATGAGGGTTTTGACACTAATCGATTAGCAAACTCTCAAAGACAAGCCATAATAAAATTGTTGCATAAAAAGGTGACAAGTCCAGAAGCGACAGCAGTGCAACAGATTCAAACAACATACCGACAACACTGATGCATCACCTCATTCAGTTGTTAACCTCTCGTCTTCTCCCCTCTCCTAAGCAGAAACTTCTCTTCTCTCAAAAGGCCTCACGTTTTGTCCCACTCCACCGGAAGTCGACCAGATAGCACTCAGCCAAGACCTCTCTACTTTCTATCGCAGGATACGCCTCAAAGAGTTTTTTTGCTAGATGAACCCCCTTCTGATCCTGAGCCCTTCCACCCGAAAAGCACATGGATTCCCCCAAGTACAGAGTTCCTTCCCTTGAAACTTACATTCAAGCCGTCTCATCCCAAGTTCTCTCCACAGATACTCCCACCAGCAGAACCCATGATAACCTCTCTCAGAAACAGGTCGGATAATATCATCAAGCCCGCAGACAAAGGATCAGCCGTCGTAGTTATGGTCCGACAGCAGTACATCGACGAAGCCATGAAACATCTCCACAACCGATCCCGCTACACACCCCTTGATTCCGACCCCTCTTGTGATTTCTCTCAACAGATCCAGTCGACACTTAATGACATGAAAGAACGTGGACACCTCTCCAAGAAGACACCACTCCCCCACTAATGCCAAACCTGCTCGTTTCTATCTCCTCCCCAAGATCCACAAACCTGGCAACCCTGGTCGACCCATCCTCTCGAGAAATGGTTCCCCTACAGAGAACATCTCCCTCTTTGTTGATCACCACATTAAACCCCTTGTCTCAACTGCACCCTCCTACATCCATGACACACCAGAATTTCTCAGGAAACTCAATGACATCAAGGACCATCAAGGATTCCCGAGACTGCAATCATCGGCACTTTTGATGTTTCATCCATCTACACCAACATCCCCCATGACGAAGGTATTCCAGCCTCATGTGCAAAATTGGCTAACAGCGGTCACTCGAGTCCCCCAGTATCCGACATCCAATCTCTCATGTCACATGTACTAACAAAAAACAACTTCACATTTATGGACAAGCAGGTGTTAGATTCAGCCCCCTGTCGCCCATAGATCTGGTGGCGCTACATCGACGACATCTTTTTCATATGGACCAGGGAGCCTCCAAACGTTCATTTCCCACATCAATTCCTTCCACAGGACCATCAAATTCACTTCTGATATCTCCCAACAGAAGACCATCTTCCTCGATGTCACAGTCAAGAAGGAGTCTAACCGTTTCACCACCACTCTCTACACCAAACCCACAGATACCCGCCAGTACCTCCACTCATCCAGCTGCCACCCCCGTCACTGCAAAACCGGTATCCCTTACAGTCAGGCCCTCAGACTTCGCCGTATCTGCTCTGATGATTCCGACTTTTCCTTCCATGCCATGAACTTGAAGAGACATCTCGTAGCCAGGGGCCATAGCGCCAGGACAGCCCAACAAGCCATCAACAAAGTTCTTTCCCTCCCCAGATCTCAAGTTCTCAAACAGAAAACTGACCGCCAGGATATCAATGACAGAATACCTCTCGTGACCACCTTCCACCCCAATCTCCCTCCTCTCCGCAGTATCCTTCATGACAACCACCGTATTCTCAACACTTCTGATCGTCTCCTACAGGCTGTTCCCAGTACCCCAATCCTGTCTTACCGACGCCCCCGCAACCTCAAGGATCTCATCGTTCGTGCTGAAGTCCCCCCTCTCACTTCTTCTCCTATTCATCACGGCACCTTCAAATGTATAGCCAACAAATCGTCGGCCTTATGCCAAAAAGGGGCTTATCACTGTATAAAGTCTATGCCTTTAAGGCCCTTTTGGCATAAGGCTGACGAAATGCACCGTATGTGCTATACACATCCACGAGGGCGACACTTTCACCAGCAACTCTACCAACTTCCCTCACCAAACCAAGGGCAATATCACTTGCACCACCACTAATGTTGTTTATCTCATCACTTGCATAGTCTACAGGACCCAGTACGTAGGGGAAACCAAGACCACACTCAAGAGACGCTTCTATGGGCACAGATCCTCTGTCAACACAGCCAAGCTTGACACTCCAGTGGGCCACCATTTTAACCTTCCTGAACATTCCATCACCGATATGATTCTACAGGGCAATGAATCTTTACCCGTCCCGACACAGTCCGAACCAGCAGGGAGAAGTACTGGATGAGACGACTTCGCACCATCCAACCTCATGGCCTCAACATCCAGGAGGGAAATGATTAATACATCTTTTTACTCCCCTACGATTTTTTTCAATCTTTATTTAAAAAAATATTATGATTATTAATATTAATCTCCTCTTTATAATTACAATTTATACTAAAACTGCTGCATAGGGGTATAAAGGTGATGGATTTCACTGCTTCTATGTGGCCGTCACTGAAATTGGAGGAGGCCTGCTATACGGTCAAGAATGAATGGTGGATGCTTTCCCTGTATAGTTTGGTAAAAACAAGTGACTATAAGCCTGAATGACCGTGTCTCGGTAGCTCAGTGGTAGAGCATTGGTACGTTAGCCAGTGGCCCGGGTTCGATTCCCGGTCGGGGCGTTACGATTTTTTCAGGCTTTATTAAAAAAATATTATGATTATTAATTATCTCCTCTTTATAATTATAACATATATGTATATATATATATACATATATTTTATTTGCATTTTACCTCCTTGTTGGATTTAGATACATATATTACAGACTTTATATGCACATGTATGTATTTTTCAGTATATAGTATGCCTTACATCTTATAGTCTTGTATACAGTAGATAGCAAATATATAATTTTTTCACTACACTTTACTCTATATGCCATATATTATGCACATGGTGTCTGACAACTCGACTCCCTTTTTATTTTCTACCCTACCACTCCACTGTACTGGACTTGTACAGTACTTATTCCTTTCTCTTACCCCCTGTCTTTGCATTGTTCCTTATCCTGTTTGATGTTGCCTCCCCATTTATCCTTTGCTTCCACAGGTTACCCACACTTGAGCTTGGGGCTCATTACTGTCCTTGCATCTCCACGCCTTTGTGTTTGCTTTAATCCCCCTCCACACCTACTTGACTCCTTGCTTTTGACTCCCCACACTCCCCTTTTGTTTCCATTGTTTTGTGTCCCCAGCCCCTCCCTTACAGTTCCTGTTACATGTATGATGTTTTGTGTCTGTAGTCTATATATATTCTTGTATTGCTTTTTATGTTTGTCGTTTTGCCTCTGACGAATATTCTGCTAGGATCGAAAGCTCAGGCCCCTTTTGACTCCATTTTACTCCATTGGCTCGCTATTATTGGATAAGCAGTTTTCAGCAGTTTGTTTTCCATATGTAAGTCCACATTGGATAACTGGAGACCAATATCTCTCCTAAACTATGATTATAAAATCGCTGCTTCGGTTATAGCGCAAAGATTACAAAAAGTAATACCTACATTAATTTCTGATGACCAAGTAGGATATATAAAAGGAAGAAGTATAGCTGAAAATGTAAGACTGATTGAAGATATATTTTATTACGTTAAAAATCACTCTAAAAGAGGGATCGCACTATTGACTGATTTTAGAAAAGCCTTTGATTGTCTTAGATGGGATTTTTTATTTCAATGTCTACAAAGATATGGATTTAAAGATGATTTTTGTAGATGGGTCACAACTCTTTATAATGATGGTAAAAGGTGTGTCAACATAAACGGATGGCTAACAGAAGAAATTAGGATTTTAAGAGGTGTGCGCCGAGAGTGCCCACTCTCGGCATTGTTATTTATCCTTGCTGCAGAGGTATTAGCCATCAAAATAAATGATCCAGAAATCAAAGGAGTTACACTTTTTGAAACAGTTGAAATAAAAATATTGCAGTTTGCAGACGATGCAACAATATTTGTTAACGATGTCTTTACGCAAAGCAATCGATCAAATAGAAAAGTATAGTTCTTTTTCTGGATCGTTTTTGTATAAATCTAAATGCTCCATTGTAAATCTAAAAGATAGTTCAGTTGGTGAAAACATAAACAATATTCCCTGGACTGATTCTGTTGTTAAAATTTTGGGTGTCTACTTTGGAGAAAATGAACAGAATATATCTGATCTAAAGTGGAGTTCGAAAATATCGAAAGTAGAAAGCATAATTAAGTCATGGAAGGCAAGAGGTCTAACATTAAGAGGTAAAATACTTATAATCAAATCATTCCTCATCTCACAAGTGATATATAATGCTCAAATGATTATAATGCCACAAAACATAGTACAGCGCATGAACTCTGTATTATATTTTTTCTTGTGGAGTGGAAAGATAGACAAGATAAAGAGAAAGGTTGTCTGCATGAAATATGAATTCGGCGGACTCAACATGGTCGATTTGAACACGTCACTACAGAGTTTTCTGTTGATATGGATTTTATATTATTATAATAACAAAGAATCAAAGTTGAGTACAATTATTAATGGTTTCTTTTCTCAATTAGGAGGATTTGAGTTCGTGCTGAAAAGTAATTGTAAAGAAAAGGAAATAATAGGACACATAGATAAAATAAAAATGCCTCCATACTATAAGGCGATGATTTATGCTTGGTTGAATTTTTTAAAGTGATTGTTCAAAAGAACACAGTAAATGACCTTCATAATATTCTAATTAAAGAGGAAAGTCTGTGGTTTAACTCAAATATAAAAGACCAAAAAGAAATGTATTGTTTTTTATAAAGTGGTTTGATGCAGGAATTTTGAATATAAAAGATATATGTTTAGATTTGAAAGTTAAATCTCTTAGCGAAATAGATCATTCATTTCACAAGAAACATGCAACTCTATTTCAGGAGTACAGCATTGTGATGAATGCTATACCGAACGTTTGGAAAAAGAGCAAATCCGAATTTAATGGTGAAATCCTTCAACCAAAAAAAGAAGATTTTTTTTTAACGTTTATTTCAATGAATATAAACAAGAAAAGAGGTTCTAAGTTATTTTATACCTTAATCTCGAATAATTTAATTATTAAGCCTAAAGTTGAAGAAAGATGGGAAGAACTTTTGCAAGAAAACATAGATTGGAAATGTATATGGTTATTTAACTTACAAGCTGTTAAAGAAAGTAAAATAATAGAGTTTAATTACAAGTTATTACATAATTTAATACCCCACCGGTATAACTTATACAAATGGAAGTTGGGCAATAGTCCGCTATGTTCAATAGACCTGTTTACTAAGTGATTCAAATTTATGGATGTTTCTTTCCTGGGGACCTAGTAACGAGGTATTCCATTAACCTGTTATTAATGAATGAACTACAATACATTACTTGTTGCTATGTCTGGCAAGCCTCTGGCAAGCTTTCAGGTTGTCAAGAACAACTTTTGTTTCAAAAGTATGCATAAAATTTGAATCACTTAGTAAACAAGTCTATTGACGGTGAAATACATGACACTGTTCACCTATTTGTAACGTGTGAGAAAACACAATTGTTTTGGGAAAAATTTAAATATATTGTATATCAACTTTTCAATATTGATATTAACTGCAACGTTTCAACTTTGATAAAAGGATACGAGTTGAAAGACAACAAGTACAAAATTCTCAATCTTTTAATAATCCATGCGCGGATCCAGCCGTTTCCCATACAAAAGAATCAACGGGCCGGCATTGTGCGTGGACAAAGGCCGGCCCTTAGATACTTTTGTCCTCGGGGATGCTGGATCCGCCTATGATAATCTATGCAAGGTATGCACTTTATTCAATTTTCATTCGAACAGAAAACCGAAATTGCATATTTCATGAGTCAGGTATACTCAGTTTATTTAAAAGATTGATTCGTAATCGTTTGGAACTGGAGGAACATTGCAAGAGTAAGAATCTGTGTATTTTTGAAAACAGCATTATTGAAGAAATCATCGCATGTTTTGTATGACATTGTTTTGTATCATCCGTTATGATTATTTATTAATAAAATGTTTTTTAAAAAATATTTAGTACACGGAAAAGAAATTCATGGGAAACACTGTCAAAAGCTATTTGAATATCAATGAGGAGAATTGCACCATGTATATGCATTGAATCTGTACATTCAATTATATCAATTATCAACCAGATATTGTTTGCAATATTTCTTTCCTTTAGGAATCCTGAATGGTCAGGGTGGATCAAGTGTGAAAGACATTATTTCAAGCGATTAGCTAAAGTTTTTGCTAAAATTTTATAGTCTACTGTCAACAGGGACATGGGTCTAAAAAAAATTAAATAAGATATGTCTCTATTCTTTTTTTTGGAATCAGAATAATCACCCCATTTCTCTGAGAGTATGACATAAGACCATTCTGCAAGGAGAAATTGAATGAATTTAAAAGCATATCAGATAGATCCTTCCAAAATACAAAGTAGAATTCTACAGGTAAACCATCTAAACCAGGGGATTTGTTATGTTTCATTGAAATAAGAGTGTTATATATTTCCTGTTTAGAAATAGGTCGCTCAACGATATCCTTGTCAACTTCATTTATTTGAGGGATTTCAATAGAGTCTAAAAAGTATCCATTATGTTTTCTAGGTTGTGACCCTCATGTTTCTTATACAAAACTTGAAAAAAGGAATTAATTTTTTCTAAAATTATACTTTCTCATCTTTTAGTCCAAATATACTTTGTTTCTCACCTGTCCAGTTCTTTTTTCTAAATAACAAAAGTATCTAGAACTCTTTTCTCATTCTTCAGCCCATCGAATGCGAGAGCGAATAATTAAACCTTGAGTTTCTTCGTCTAAAAGGTCATTTAACGCGTGGAGTAAAAAATCTCTTTCAATTAGAATCTCATTGTTATGTAAATCACCACTTAACTTTTTCTCTACAACCTTTATTTCTCTCAAAAGCTCTTTCTTGGCAAAATTCTTTTCTTTTCTTTTGCGTGTACAATACTCTATACACGTTCCTGTAACTGTGCACTTAAGAGAGTCCCATAAAACATCAGGATTACAATCATTTTCAGAATGAATTAATTTGAATTCCTCGATTTTCTCCTTTACAATGTTAATGAAGCTTACATCACTATGCAAGTATTTACAATTTAATTTCCAAAATCCTGGACCCCTTAAAGGATGGACCCCTTAAAGGATGGGCACCCTTAAAATTTAAAGTAACTAAAGAATGATCAGACTGAATTCCTGGAAGTATTTTGGATTTCAAACAATTGGTAACAAAGTTGTCCGAAACAAGGATGAAATCAAGTCTAGAAAGTACTTTAGGGTTTTTTGATGTCTTGTATATTTCTTAAGGGTTTGGTGAAAATTACGCCAAATATCACATAAATTAAACTCTTCTATTAATGATTTTAGCATAACACTTGCTCTGATATTTGTATATGTGTATCCCTACCTCCTTGATAATCAAATTTCCCAAGAACAACATTAAAGTCACCAGCACATAAAATAGAGGTAATCAAATTCTTCTACTTTACTAAAAACGTCCAGAAAAAAATTTGGATCATCATCATTTGGACCGTACAAATTGACCAAAATCAAGGGAGCATCATTAATAGCAACAGATATAATCAAATATCTCCCGTAGGGTTAAGAGAACAGCGATTTTACTGTCAGTGACACATGGTTTCGAATTAAAATTGCAACACCTCGACTATTTAATGTGTAGCTTGAAAACCATGCCTTCTCTCTCCCCCCCCCCCCCCCCCCCCCCCCATTGTTGTTTCCAAAGATGTTCATCAGCTTTACAAGAATGTGTTTCTTGAAGAAAGATTACATCACTATCAATACATCTTAAATAGTGAAAAAGTTTACGTCTTTTCACGTAATCTTGCATTCCCCGGCAATTAAAAGTTATTAATTTAAGATCCATATTTGTGGGGTGGGGAGTACAAATGTAGCTTATTATCCATATATACACTGTTGGTCATAAAGGTGGAATTTTTTTTTTCACCAAATTTTCACAGCGTAATTATTACAACATGATTTGAATATGGCATTTATGGTGCATGATAACCACTTTACTTTATTATTCTGCCTTTTACACACGTTTGACAGTGATATTTTACAAGTTTATGTCCTAATATAATAATAATATAGTAATAATTTGATTTATATAGCGCTTTTTGCTAGAGGTACAAAGCGATGGATGTCATGAGCATAGAACAACAATGACGACAATATACAGTAAATTAAAGGATCATGAGATACAGTATTTATTTTCAATCTCTCTCAGTTTTCCAGATGACTTCTTTTTTGTGATTTCATGGACAAATTTGCATCAAACTTGAGTCATTGTTCTTACTCAGTCACTAGTATCGGGTATGTCCACCCCTGGCACGAACCAGCGCATGCAGACGTCGTGGCATGCTGTCCACTAGCTTGTTGATGACGTCAACAGGCATAGCGTCCCATTCTTCCCTCAGAGCATCTGCCAACTCCTGCAGATTTTGAGGAATGACCTCTCTGTCGTTGATGGCTCGGCCTAGGGCATCCCATGCATGCTCTATGGGGTTCATATCCGGCGAACAAGCTGGCCATGGCAACTGTACGACGCCCTCTGCCTCCAGGAATTCCCTTACTGCAACGGCCCTGTGCGGTCTAGCGTTGTCATCCTGCAGTCGGAAATTGTGCCCATACACTCGTCTTGCATATGGAAGACAGTGGAACTCCAAGATATCCCTGTAGGCGGCGGCGTTGACGTTTCCGTCCGGAACCACCAGTGGCGTTTCCCTCCATAATGGATGCCGGCCCATATCATCACTGAGCCGCCTCCGCCTTGAGTCGTCTCGTGGATACATTCATCGCGAAGGTTTTCCCCGGCTAATCGACGAACTCGTTGTCTCCCATCCTTTCGGTCAAGGATGAACCGGCTCTCGTCCGTGAAGACCACATGTTGCCAATGTCCTGGATGAAGCCTTCTGTGCTCCCTAGCCCAAAGAAGACGAGCTACTCTGTGGCGAACAGACAGGCATGGACATTTGGTCAACCGTCGTGCTCGGTAACCATGTTGGAGCAATCTGCGATTAACGGTTGACCGGGAAACGTTGATCCCATGATATCTCCTCCACAAGCGACGAAGACGGCTTGTGGGCAATTTCCGGTTTCTGCGGCTGAAATTCAACAGTTGGCGATCATCTCTTCTTGTGGTCAATCTGGGACGTCCTGGAGATTTCCGTGGCCGCACATTCCCCGCCTCACGTTGACGTTTCAGGATCTTAGAGACTGCACTCTGTGATATCCCTAGGACTTCTGCGATATCAGTCTGCTTGTAGCCCTCCTGTCGCAGTGCTACCACTCTCTCGCGTGTTGCTGTTGCCGTTGGACCAGGCATAGTCCAGGGAACGTCTCTACCGATTTTTATTTCAAACGGTACAAGGAACTCGAAAAAATGCAACCTTCTTATATACAGTGCTAAATCAGGGAAAGGGACAGAATATCATATGCATAGGCTTTTATAGTCTACAACAAAAGAATTTATTACGTAATCCAAATTTTTCATGTTATAATGTCACCTGTGTAATGGGGAAACATTATGTAATCACTCAATTACCATTTTGTCTACGCGTAGCATTTCAAATACCAACAAAACTGTCGAATTTTATTCAAAAATATTTTATTCCACCTTTATGACCAACAGTGTATATGTTTACCAATTGACATAATAGAAAAATTAACAAAAACAAGGCAAAAAACACAACACAATGAAGATTGCAAAGAAAAACTAGCAAGAACACGCAGGTGCACTTGATAACCTAGCAGAGGCCTCAAATCACAAAACGGCCAAAACCAAAAGTGCAAACAGCAGAGCAAACCAAACAGCCATGGGCCAAAATGCACTCATAAAATATTTTTTTTTAAAGCAGATCAAAAGAATTTAGTTTTTGAGGAGTAATACTCAAATATTTCTACCTCATACTGTACATAACAGTGTACATTTACAGGATAAAAACAAAATTGATAATTTGCTTTAATACACATAAAGATCTTATAGTTTTGTGTAAAATCCTCTTTACGACTAACAACTGCCCTGCCCCCCCCCCCCCCCCAAAAAAAAAAAAACATACATGTAAAACCTACTTGAGAAGCTTTACAAAATCCAGAAGAATCTGGGTTTCACTGTGCTTTGAAATACAAAAACAATCATGTTGTGTAGTGCAAAAAATTAGAATGCAACCTGCAATCTGGTATAGTAGAGTCAATAAACATGTAATAACATAGCATGGTATTATCATTATTAAACAATCATGATCAGATTAAAAACAACAACAAAACATGTAGAAGCTATCAATGCATCTTAGTACCCTCCTGTACAGTAGAGTCAATAAACAATTAAAAACATTAGTTAAAGCGATATAATCTAGCATGGTCTTACCATTATCAAACAATATTGATTGATTTATATTATTTTATCTCTAATTTTGTTGTCTTGCAGATGATGAATCTCCTGCTCTGACCTGCCTGAATGTAACTTCTACTACGGATGCTGGACTGAATTCATCTTCCACTGTTATCATTAGCCCAACTGCAACTGATAACGTTGATTCAAATCCAACAGTGATTTGTTCTCATACATCCAATGATACATTCATGGTCGGGGAGACAATGGTCAGTTGCAATACTACAGACAATGCAGGAAATACTGGAACCTGTACTCTGATCGTCACAGTAACAGGTATTAACACAATACTAACACTTAGTGTCTGATCTTGACTCTTACTTGTGTAAGAAATGAACCATTTTTTTAAACACTTAATTAGGATGAAACTATTTTCTTAAAATCATATTTTTTCAGCACTGAATGATATATATTCTTTTTGTCTTTTATTTTGTTGTCTTGCAGATAATGAATCTCCTGCTCTGAATTGCACAAATGTAACTTCTACTACGGATGCTGGACTGAATTCATCTTCCATTGTTATCATTAGCCCAACTGCAACTGATAACGTTGATTCAAATCCAACTGTGGATTGTTCTCATACATCCAATGATACATTTATGATCGGAGACACCACGGTCAACTGCAATTCTACAGACAATGCAGGAAACACTGGAACCTGTACTATGATCGTCACAGTAACAGGTATTAATTTAAAAAAAAAATACCCCTTAGTGTCTGATCTTGTCTATAACTTGTGTAAGAAATGAAATATTTTGTTATCACTTAATTAGGACGAAATTATTTTCTTCAAATGATATTTTTCCAACGCTGAATTATATATATTCTTTTTGGCTCTAATATTGATGTCCTGCAGATGCTGAAGCACCAACTCTCAATTGCCCAAATGTAACTTCTACCACCACTATTGGACTAATTTCATCTTCCACTGTTATCATTAGCTCCACTGCAACTGATAATGTTGATTCTTGTCTCTTATATGTGTTAGAAATGAAATATTTCTTTCAATTTATAACTTATCCCGGATAAGATCATTTTCTTCAAATCATATTTTTTCCAATATTGATTGATTTATATTATTTTATCTCTAATTTTGTTGTCTTGCAGATGATGAATCTCCTGCTCTGACCTGCCTGAATGTAACTTCTACTACGGATGCTGGACTGAATTCATCTTCCACTGTTATTTTAAGCCCAACAGCAACTGATAACGTTGATTCAAATCCAACAGTGATTTGTTCTCATACATCCAATGATACATTCATGGTCGGGGAGACAATGGTCAGTTGCAATACTACAGACAATGCAGGAAATACTGGAACCTGTACTCTGATCGTCACAGTAACAGGTATTAACACAATACTAACACTTAGTGTCTGATCTTGACTCTTACTTGTGTAAGAAATGAACCATTTTTTTAAACACTTAATTAGGATGAAACTATTTTCTTAAAATCATATTTTTTCAGCACTGAATGATATATTTTATATTCTTTTTGTCTTTTATTTTGTTGTCTTGCAGATAATGAATCTCCTGCTCTGAATTGCACAAATGTAACTTCTACTACGGATGCTGGACTGAATTCATCTTCCACTGTTATCATTAGCCCAACTGCAACTGATAACGTTGATTCAAATCCAACTGTGGATTGTTCTCATACATCCAATGATACATTTATGATCGGAGACACCACGGTCAACTGCAATTCTACAGACAATGCAGGAAACACTGGAACCTGTACTATGATCGTCACAGTAACAGGTATTAATTTTTTTTTAAAAACCCCTTAGTGTCTGATCTTGTCTATAACTTGTGTAAGAAATGAAATATTTTGTTATCACTTAATTAGGACGAAATTATTTTCTTCAAATGATATTTTTCCAACGCTGAATTATATATATTCTTTTTGGCTCTAATATTGATGTCCTGCAGATGATGAAGCACCAACTCTCAATTGCCCAAATGTAACTTCTACCACCACTATTGGACTAATTTCATCTTCCACTGTTATCATTAGCTCCACTGCAACTGATAATGTTGATTCAAATCCAACTGTGGATTGTTCTCATACATTCAACGATACATTTATGATCGATGACACAACGGTCAACTGCAGTTCTACAGACAATGCAGAAAACACTGCAACCTGTTTTCTGATTGTCACAATAACTGGTACCCAAACATTTTATTTTAAATCAATAAGGTGTATATCCTATCTTGTCTCTTATATGTGTTAGAAATGAAATATTTCTTTCAATTTATAACTTATCCCGGATAAGATCATTTTCTTCAAATCATATTTTTTCCAATATTGATTGATTTATATTATTTTATCTCTAATTTTGTTGTCTTGCAGATGATGAATCTCCTGCTCTGACCTGCCTGAATGTAACTTCTACTACGGATGCTGGACTGAATTCATCTTCCACTGTTATTTTAAGCCCAACTGCAACTGATAACGTTGATTCAAATCCAACAGTGATTTGTTCTCATACATCCAATGATACATTCATGGTGGGGGAGACAATGGTCAGTTGCAATACTACAGACAATGCAGGAAATACTGGAACCTGTACTCTGATCGTCACAGTAACAGGTATTAACACAATACTAACACTTAGTGTCTGATCTTGACTCTTACTTGTGTAAGAAATGAACCATTTTTTTAAACACTTAATTAGGATGAAACTATTTTCTTAAAATCATATTTTTTCAGCACTGAATGATATATTTTATATTCTTTTTGTCTTTTATTTTGTTGTCTTGCAGATAATGAATCTCCTGCTCTGAATTGCACAAATGTAACTTCTACTACGGATGCTGGACTGAATTCATCTTCCACTGTTATTATAAGCCCAACTGCAACTGATAACGTTGATTCAAATCCAACAGTGATTTGTTCTCATACATCCAATGATACATTTATGATCGGAGACACCACGGTCAACTGCAATTCTACAGACAATGCAGGAAACACTGGAACCTGTACTATGATCGTCACAGTAACAGGTATTAATTTTATAAAAAAAAACCCCTTAGTGTCTGATCTTGTCTATAACTTGTGTAAGAAATGAAATATTTTGTTATCACTTAATTAGGACGAAATTATTTTCTTCAAATGATATTTTTCCAACGCTGAATTATATATATTCTTTTTGGCTCTAATATTGATGTCCTGCAGATGCTGAAGCACCAACTCTCAATTGCCCAAATGTAACTTCTACCACCACTATTGGACTAATTTCATCTTCCACTGTTATCATTAGCTCCACTGCAACTGATAATGTTGATTCTTGTCTCTTATATGTGTTAGAAATGAAATATTTCTTTCAATTTATAACTTATCCCGGATAAGATCATTTTCTTCAAATCATATTTTTTCCAATATTGATTGATTTATATTATTTTATCTCTAATTTTGTTGTCTTGCAGATGATGAATCTCCTGCTCTGACCTGCCTGAATGTAACTTCTACTACGGATGCTGGACTGAATTCATCTTCCACTGTTATTTTAAGCCCAACTGCAACTGATAACGTTGATTCAAATCCAACAGTGATTTGTTCTCATACATCCAATGATACATTCATGGTGGGGGAGACAATGGTCAGTTGCAATACTACAGACAATGCAGGAAATACTGGAACCTGTACTCTGATCGTCACAGTAACAGGTATTAACACAATACTAACACGTAGTGTCTGATCTTGACTCTTACTTGTGTAAAAAATGAACCATTTTTTTAAACACTTAATTAGGATGAAACTATTTTCTTAAAATCATATTTTTTCAGCACTGAATGATATATTTTATATTCTTTTTGTCTTTTATTTTGTTGTCTTGCAGATAATGAATCTCCTGCTCTGAATTGCACAAATGTAACTTCTACTGCGGATGCTGGACTGAATTCATCTTCCATTGTTATCATTAGCCCAACTGCAACTGATAACGTTGATTCAAATCCAACTGTGGATTGTTCTCATACATCCAATGATACATTTATGATCGGAGACACCACGGTCAACTGCAATTCTACAGACAATGCAGGAAACACTGCAACCTGTACTATGATCGTCACAGTAACAGGTATTAATTTTATAATAAAAACCCCTTAGTGTCTGATCTTGTCTATAACTTGTGTAAGAAATGAAATATTTTGTTATCACTTAATTAGGACGAAATTATTTTCTTCAAATGATATTTTTCCAACGCTGAATTATATATATTCTTTTTGGCTCTAATATTGATGTCCTGCAGATGATGAAGCACCAACTCTCAATTGCCCAAATGTAACTTCTACCACCACTATTGGACTAATTTCATCTTCCACTGTTATCATTAGCTCCACTGCAACTGATAATGTTGATTCAAATCCAACTGTGGATTGTTCTCATACATTCAACGATACATTTATGATCGATGACACAACGGTCAACTGCAGTTCTACAGACAATGCAGAAAACACTGCAACCTGTTTTCTGATTGTCACAATAACTGGTACCCAAACATTTTATTTTAAATCAATAAGGTGTATATCCTATCTTGTCTCTTATATGTGTTAGAAATGAAATATTTCTTTCAATTTATAACTTATCCCGGATAAGATCATTTTCTTCAAATCATATTTTTTCCAATATTGATTGATTTATATTATTTTATCTCTAATTTTGTTGTCTTGCAGATGATGAATCTCCTGCTCTGACCTGCCTGAATGTAACTTCTACTACGGATGCTGGACTGAATTCATCTTCCACTGTTATTTTAAGCCCAACAGCAACTGATAACGTTGATTCAAATCCAACAGTGATTTGTTCTCATACATCCAATGATACATTCATGGTGGGGGAGACAATGGTCAGTTGCAATACTACAGACAATGCAGGAAATACTGGAACCTGTACTCTGATCGTCACAGTAACAGGTATTAACACAATACTAACACTTAGTGTCTGATCTTGACTCTTACTTGTGTAAGAAATGAACCATTTTTTTAAACACTTAATTAGGATGAAACTATTTTCTTAAAATCATATTTTTTCAGCACTGAATGATATATTTTATATTCTTTTTGTCTTTTATTTTGTTGTCTTGCAGATAATGAATCTCCTGCTCTGAATTGCACAAATGTAACTTCTACTACGGATGCTGGACTGAATTCATCTTCCACTGTTATTTTAAGCCCAACTGCAACTGATAACGTTGATTCAAATCCAACAGTGATTTGTTCTCATACATCCAATGATACATTCATGGTCGGGGAGACAATGGTCAGTTGCAATACTACAGACAATGCAGGAAATACTGGAACCTGTACTCTGATCGTCACAGTAACAGGTATTAACACAATACTAACACTTAGTGTCTGATCTTGACTCTTACTTGTGTAAGAAATGAACCATTTTTTTAAACACTTAATTAGGATGAAACTATTTTCTTAAAATCATATTTTTTCAGCACTGAATGATATATTTTATATTCTTTTTGTCTTTTATTTTGTTGTCTTGCAGATAATGAATCTCCTGCTCTGAATTGCACAAATGTAACTTCTACTACGGATACTGGACTGAATTCATCTTCCACTGTTATCATTAGCCCAACTGCAACTGATAACGTTGATTCAAATCCAACTGTGGATTGTTCTCATACATCCAATGATACATTTATGATCGGAGACACCACGGTCAACTGCAATTCTACAGACAATGCAGGAAACACTGGAACCTGTACTATGATCGTCACAGTAACAGGTATTAATTTAACAAACAAAAAAAACGCTTAGTGTCTGATCTTGTCTATAACTTGTGTAAGAAATGAAATATTTTGTTATCACTTAATTAGGACGAAATTATTTTCTTCAAATGATATTTTTCCAACGCTGAATTATATATATTCTTTTTGGCTCTAATATTGATGTCCTGCAGATGCTGAAGCACCAACTCTCAATTGCCCAAATGTAACTTCTACCACCACTATTGGACTAATTTCATCTTCCACTGTTATCATTAGCTCCACTGCAACTGATAATGTTGATTCAAATCCAACTGCGGATTGTTCTCATACATCCAACGATACATTTATGATCGGGGACGCAACGGTCAACTGCAGTTCTACAGACAATGCAGAAAACACTGCAACCTGTTTTCTGATTGTCACAATAACTGGTACCCAAACATTTTATTTTAAATCAATAAGGTGTATATCCTATCTTGTCTCTTATATGTGTTAGAAATGAAATATTTCTTTCAATTTATAACTTATCCCGGATAAGATCATTTTCTTCAAATCATGTTTTTTCCAATATTGATTGATTTATATTATTCTATCTCTAATTATGTTGTCTTGCAGATGATGAATCTCCTGCTCTGACCTGCCCGAATGTAACTTCTACTACGGATATTGGACTGAATTCATCTTCCACTGTTATCATTAGCCCAAATGCAACTGATAACGTTGATTCAAATCCAACTGTGGATTGTTCTCATACATCAAATGATACATTTATGATCGGAGACACAAAAGTCAACTGCAAAACTACAGACAATGCAGGAAATACTGGAACCTGTACTCTGATCGTCACAGTAACAGGTATTAATTTTTAAAAAATTAACACTTAGTGTCTGATCTTGTCTATTACTTGTGTAAGAAATTAAATATTTTTTTATCACTTAATTAGGACGAAATTATTTTCTTCAAATGATGTTTTTCCAGCGCTGAATGATATATATTCTTTTTAGCCCTAATATTGATGTCCTGCAGGCTGCAGATGATGAAGCACCAACTCTCAATTGCCCAAATGTAACTTCTACCACCACTATTGGACTAATTTCATCTTCCACTGTTATCATTAGCTCCACTGCAACTGATAATGTTGATTCAAATCCAACTGCGGATTGTTCTCATACATCCAACGATACATTTATGATCGGGGACGCAACGGTCAACTGCAGTTCTACAGACAATGCAGAAAACACTGCAACCTGTTTTCTGATTGTCATAATAACTGGTACCCAAACATTTTATTTTAAATCAATAAGGTGTATATCCTATCTTGTCTCTTATATGTGTTAGAAATGAAATATTTCTTTCAATTTATAACTTATCCCGGATAAGATCATTTTCTTCAAATCATATTTTTTCCAATATTGATTGATTTATATTATTTTATCTCTAATTTTGTTGTCTTGCAGATGATGAATCTCCTGCTCTGACCTGCCCGAATGTAACTTCTTCTACGGATATTGGACTAAATTCATCTTCCACTGTTATCATTAGCCCAACTGCAACTGATAACGTTGATTCAAATCCAACTGTGGATTGTTCTCATACATCCAATGATACATTTATGATCGGAGACACCACGGTCAACTGCAATTCTACAGACAATGCAGGAAATACTGGAACCTGTACTCTGATCGTCACAGTAACAGGTATTAACACAATACTAACACTTAGTGTCTGATCTTGACTCTTACTTGTGTAAGAAATGAACCATTTTTTTAAACACTTAATTAGGATGAAACTATTTTCTTAAAATCATATTTTTTCAGCACTGAATGATATATATTCTTTTTCTCTTTTATTTTGTTGTCTTGCAGATAATGAATCTCCTGCTCTGAATTGCACAAATGTAACTTCTACTGCGGATGCTGGACTGAATTCATCTTCCACTGTTATCATTAGCCCAACTGCAACTGATAACGTTGATTCAAATCCAACTGTGGATTGTTCTCATACATCCAATGATACATTTATGATCGGAGACACCACGGTCAACTGCAATTCTACAGACAATACAGGAAACACTGGAACCTGTACTATGATCGTCACAGTAACAGGTATTAATTTAACAAACAAAAAAAACGCTTAGTGTCTGATCTTGTCTATAACTTGTGTAAGAAATGAAATATTTTGTTATCACTTAATTAGGACGAAATTATTTTCTTCAAATGATATTTTTCCAACGCTGAATTATATATATTCTTTTTGGCTCTAATATTGATGTCCTGCAGATGATGAAGCACCAACTCTCAATTGCCCAAATGTAACTTCTACCACCACTATTGGACTAATTTCATCTTCCACTGTTATCATTAGCTCCACTGCAACTGATAATGTTGATTCAAATCCAACTGTGGATTGTTCTCATACATTCAACGATACATTTATGATCGATGACACAACGGTCAACTGCAGTTCTACAGACAATGCAGAAAACACTGCAACCTGTTTTCTGATTGTCACAATAACTGGTACCCAAACATTTTATTTTAAATCAATAAGGTGTATATCCTATCTTGTCTCTTATATGTGTTAGAAATGAAATATTTCTTTCAATTTATAACTTATCCCGGATAAGATCATTTTCTTCAAATCATATTTTTTCCAATATTGATTGATTTATATTATTTTATCTCTAATTTTGTTGTCTTGCAGATGATGAATCTCCTGCTCTGACCTGCCTGAATGTAACTTCTACTACGGATGCTGGACTGAATTCATCTTCCACTGTTATTTTAAGCCCAACTGCAACTGATAACGTTGATTCAAATCCAACAGTGATTTGTTCTCATACATCCAATGATACATTCATGGTGGGGGAGACAATGGTCAGTTGCAATACTACAGACAATGCAGGAAATACTGGAACCTGTACTCTGATCGTCACAGTAACAGGTATTAACACAATACTAACACTTAGTGTCTGATCTTGACTCTTACTTGTGTAAGAAATGAACCATTTTTTTAAACACTTAATTAGGATGAAACTATTTTCTTAAAATCATATTTTTTCAGCACTGAATGATATATTTTATATTCTTTTTGTCTTTTATTTTGTTGTCTTGCAGATAATGAATCTCCTGCTCTGAATTGCACAAATGTAACTTCTACTACGGATGCTGGACTGAATTCATCTTCCACTGTTATTATAAGCCCAACTGCAACTGATAACGTTGATTCAAATCCAACAGTGATTTGTTCTCATACATCCAATGATACATTCATGGTCGGGGAGACAATGGTCAGTTGCAATACTACAGACAATGCAGGAAATACTGGAACCTGTACTCTGATCGTCACAGTAACAGGTATTAACACAATACTAACACTTAGTGTCTGATCTTGACTCTTACTTGTGTAAGAAATGAACCATTTTTTAAACACTTAATTAGGATGAAACTATTTTCTTAAAATCATATTTTTTCAGCACTGAATGATATATATTCTTTTTGTCTTTTATTTTGTTGTCTTGCAGATAATGAATCTCCTGCTCTGAATTGCACAAATGTAACTTCTACTACGGATGCTGGACTGAATTCATCTTCCACTGTTATCATTAGCCCAACTGCAACTGATAACGTTGATTCAAATCCAACTGTGGATTGTTCTCATACATCCAATGATACATTTATGATCGGAGACACCACGGTCAACTGCAATTCTACAGACAATGCAGGAAACACTGGAACCTGTACTATGATCGTCACAGTAACAGGTATTAATTTAAAAAAAAAATTAACCCTTAGTGTCTGATCTTGTCTATAACTTGTGTAAGAAATGAAATATTTTGTTATCACTTAATTAGGACGAAATTATTTTCTTCAAATGATATTTTTCCAACGCTGAATTATATATATTCTTTTTGGCTCTAATATTGATGTCCTGCAGATGCTGAAGCACCAACTCTCAATTGCCCAAATGTAACTTCTACCACCACTTTTGGACTAATTTCATCTTCCACTGTTATCATTAGCTCCACTGCAACTGATAATGTTGATTCAAATCCAACTGCGGATTGTTCTCATACATCCAACGATACATTTATGATCGGGGACGCAACAGTCAACTGCAGTTCTACAGACAATGCAGAAAACACTGCAACCTGTTTTCTGATTGTCACAATAACTGGTACCCAAACATTTTATTTTAAATCAATAAGGTGTATATCCTATCTTGTCTCTTATGTGTTAGAAATGAAATATTTCTTTCAATTTATAACTTATCCCGGATAAGATCATTTTCTTCAAATCATGTTTTTTCCAATATTGATTGATTTATATTATTCTATCTCTAATTTTGTTGTCTTGCAGATGATGAATCTCCTGCTCTGACCTGCCCGAATGTAACTTCTACTACGGATATTGGACTAAATTCATCTTCCACTGTTATCATTAGCCCAACTGCAACTGATAACGTTGATTCAAATCCAACTGTGGATTGTTCTCATACATCCAATGATACATTTATGATCGGAGACACCACGGTCAACTGCAATTCTACAGACAATGCAGGAAACACTGGAACCTGTACTCTGATCGTCACAGTAACAGGTACTAATTTTAAAAAAAATTATTAACACTTAGTGTCTGATCTTGTCTATTACTTGTGTAAGAAATTAAATATTTTTTTATCACTTAATTAGGACGAAATTATTTTCTTCAAATGATGTTTTTCCAGCGCTGAATGATATATATTCTTTTTAGCCCTAATATTGATGTCCTGCAGGCTGCAGATGATGAAGCACCAACTCTCAATTGCCCAAATGTAACTTCTACCACCACTATTGGACTAATTTCATCTTCCACTGTTATCATTAGCTCCACTGCAACTGATAATGTCGATTCAAATCCAACTGCGGATTGTTCTCATACATCCAACGATACATTTATGATCGGGGACGCAACGGTCAACTGCAGTTCTACAGACAATGCAGAAAACACTGCAACCTGTTTTCTGATTGTCATAATAACTGGTACCCAAACATTTTATTTTAAATCAATAAGGTGTATATCCTATCTTGTCTCTTATATGTGTTAGAAATGAAATATTTCTTTCAATTTATAACTTATCCCGGATAAGATCATTTTCTTCAAATCATATTTTTTCCAATATTGATTGATTTATATTATTTTATCTCTAATTTTGTTGTCTTGCAGATGATGAATCTCCTGCTCTGACCTGCCTGAATGTAACTTCTACTACGGATATTGGACTAAATTCATCTTCCACTGTTATCATTAGCCCAACTGCAACTGATAACGTTGATTCAAATCCAACTGTGGATTGTTCTCATACATCCAATGATACATTTATGATCGGAGACACCACGGTCAACTGCAATTCTACAGACAATGCAGGAAACACTGGAACCTGTACTCTGATCGTCACAGTAACAGGTAACATTTTTCCTCTCTTTTTAACACTTAGTGTCTTATTTTGACTCTTCCCTGTGTAACAAATAATGAAAGAATTCTTTATAACTTCTCCCGGATAAGATCATTTTCTTCAAATCATATTTTTTCCAATATTGATTGATATATATTATTTTATCTCTAATTTTGTTGTCTTGCAGATGATGAATCTCCTGCTCTGACCTGCCTGAATGTAACTTCTACTACGGATATTGGACTGAATTCATCTTCCACTGTTATCATTAGCCCAACTGCAACTGATAACGTTGATTCAAATCCAACTGTGGATTGTTCTCATACATCCAATGATACATTTATGATCGGAGACACCACGGTCAACTGCAATTCTACAGACAATGCAGGAAACACTGGAACCTGTAATCTGATCGTCACAGTAACAGGTAACATTTTTCCTCTCTTTTTAACACTTAGTGTCTTATTTTGACTCTTCCCTGTGTAACAAATAATGAAAGAATTCTTTATAACTTCTCCCGGATAAGACCATTTTCATCAAAAATCATATTTTTTCCAATATTGATTGATATATATTATTTTATCTCTAATTTTGTTGTCTTGCAGATGATGAATCTCCTGCTCTGACCTGCCCGAATGTAACTTCTACTACGGATATTGGACTGAATTCATCTTCCACTGTTATTATTAGCCCAACTGCAACTGATAACGTTGATTCAAATCCAACTGTGGATTGTTCTCATACATCCAATGATACATTTATGATCGGAGACACCACGGTCAACTGCAATTCTACAGACAATGCAGGAAACACTGGAACCTGTAATCTGATCGTCACAGTAACAGGTACCATTTTACCTCTCATTTTAACACTTAGTGTCTTATTTTGACTCTTCCCTGTGTAACAAATAATGAAAGAATTCTTTATAACTTCTCCCGGATAAGACCATTTTCATCAAAAATCATATTTTTTCCAATATTGATTGATATATATTATTTTATCTCTAATTTTGTTGTCTTGCAGATGATGAATCTCCTGCTCTGACCTGCCTGAATGTAACTTCTACTACGGATATTGGACTGAATTCATCTTCCACTGTTATCATTAGCCCAACTGCAACTGATAACGTTGATTCAAATCCAACTGTGGATTGTTCTCATACATCCAATGATACATTTATGATCGGAGACACCACGGTCAACTGCAATTCTACAGACAATGCAGGAAACACTGGAACCTGTACTCTGATCGTCACAGTAACAGGTATTAATTTTAAAAAAAATTAACACTTAGTGTCTGATCTTGTCTATTACTTGTGTAAGAAATTAAATATTTTTTTAAATCACTTAATTAGGACGAAATTATTTTCTTCAAATGATATTTTTCCAACGCTGAATGATATATATTCTTTTTAGCTCTAATATTGATGTCCTGCAAATGATGAAGCACCAACTCTCAATTGCCCAAATGTAACTTCTACCACCACTATTGGACTAATTTCATCTTCCACTGTTATCATTAGCTCCACTGCAACTGATAATGTTGATTCAAATCCAACTGCGGATTGTTCTCATACATCCAACGATACATTTATGATCGGGGACGCAACAGTCAACTGCAGTTCTACAGACAATGCAGAAAACACTGCAACCTGTTTTCTGATTGTCACAATAACTGGTACCCAAACATTTTATTTTAAATCAATAAGGTGTATATCATATCTTGTCTCTTATGTGTTAGAAATGAAATATTTCTTTCAATTTATAACTTATCCCGGATAAGATCATTTTCTTCAAATCATGTTTTTTCCAATATTGATTGATTTATATTATTCTATCTCTAATTATGTTGTCTTGCAGATGATGAATCTCCTGCTCTGACCTGCCCGAATGTAACTTCTACTACGGATATTGGACTAAATTCATCTTCCACTGTTATCATTAGCCCAACTGCAACTGATAACGTTGATTCAAATCCAACTGTGGATTGTTCTCATACATCCAATGATACATTTATGATTGGAGACACCACGGTCAACTGCAATACTACAGACAATGCAGGAAATACTGGAACCTGTACTCT
Organism: Heliocidaris erythrogramma; assembly: GCA_025617745.1. Taxonomy (NCBI): domain Eukaryota; kingdom Metazoa; phylum Echinodermata; class Echinoidea; order Camarodonta; family Echinometridae; genus Heliocidaris; species Heliocidaris erythrogramma. The sequence continues at coordinate 33,784,073 of CM046859.1, read as the reverse complement.
GATCGTCACAGTAACAGGTAACATTTTTCGTCTCTTTTTAACACTTAGTGTCTTATTTTGACTCTTCCCTGTGTAACAAATAATGAAAGAATTCTTTATAACTTCTCCCGGATAAGATCATTTTCTTTAAATCATGTTTTTTTCCAATATTGATTGATATTATATTATTTTATCTCTAATTTTGTTGTCTTGCAGATGATGAATCTCCTGCTCTGACCTGCCCGAATGTAACTTCTACTACGGATATTGGACTAAATTCATCTTCCACTGTTATCATTAGCCCAACTGCAACTGATAACGTTGATTCAAATCCAACTGTGGATTGTTCTCATACATCCAATGATACATTTATGATCGGAGACACCACGGTCAACTGCAATTCTACAGACAATGCAGGAAACACTGGAACCTGTACTCTGATCGTCACAGTAACAGGTATTAATTTAAAAAAAAATTAACACTTAGTGTCTGATCTTGTCTATTACTTGTGTAAGAAATTAAATATTTTTTTATCAATGAAAAGAATTCTTTATAACTTCTCCCGGATAAGATCATTTTCTTCAAATCATATTTTTTCCAATATTGATTGATTTATATTATTTTATCTCTAATTTTGTTGTCTTGCAGATGATGAATCTCCTGCTCTGACCTGCCCGAATGTAACTTCTACTACGGATATTGGACTAAATTCATCTTCCACTGTTATCATTAGCCCAACTGCAAGTGATAACGTTGATTCAAATCCAACTGTGGATTGTTCTCATACAACCAATGATACATTTATGATTGGAGACACAAAGGTCAACTGCAATACTACAGACAATGCAGGAAATACTGGAACCTGTACTCTGATCGTCACAGTAACAGGTAACATTTTTCCTCTCTTTTTAACACTTAGTGTCTTATTTTTGACTCTTCCCTGTGTAACAAAAAAATGAAAGAATTCTTTATAACTTCTCCCGGATAAGATCATTTTCTTCAAATCATATTTTTTCCAATATTGATTGATATACTGTATATTATTTTATCTCTAATTTTGTTGTCTTGCAGATGATGAATCTCCTCCTCTGACCTGCCCGAATGTAACTTCTACTACGGATATTGGACTAAATTCATCTTCCACTGTTATCATTAGCCCAACTGCAACTGATAACGTTGATTCAAATCCAACTGTGGATTGTTCTCATACATCCAATGATACATTTATGATCGGAGACACCACGGTCAACTGCAATTCTACAGACAATGCAGGAAACACTGGAACCTGTACTCTGATCGTCACAGTAACAGGTATTAATTTTAAAAAAAATTAACACTTAGTGTCTGATCTTGTCTATTACTTGTGTAAGAAATTAAATATTTTTTTAAATCACTTAATTAGGACGAAATTATTTTCTTCAAATGATATTTTTCCAACGCTGAATGATATATATTCTTTTTAGCTCTAATATTGATGTCCTGCAAATGATGAAACACCAACTCTCAATTGCCCAAATGTAACTTCTACCACCACTATTGGACTAATTTCATCTTCCACTGTTATCATTAGCTCCACTGCAACTGATAATGTTGATTCAAATCCAACTGCGGATTGTTCTCATACATCCAACGATACATTTATGATCGGGGACGGAACAGTCAACTGCAGTTCTACAGACAATGCAGAAAACACTGCAACCGGTTTTCTGATTGTTACAATAACTGGTACCCGAACATTTTATTTTAAATCAATAAGGTGTATATCCTATCTTGTCTCTTATATGTGTTAGAAATGAAATATTTCTTTCAATTTATAACTTATCCCGGATAAGATCATTTTCTTCAAATCATATTTTTTCCAATATTGATTGATTTATATTATTCTATCTCTAATTATGTTGTCTTGCAGATGATGAATCTCCTGCTCTGACCTGCCTGAATGTAACTTCTACTACGGATATTGGACTAAATTCATCTTCCACTGTTATCATTAGCCCAACTGCAACTGATAACGTTGATTCAAATCCAACTGTGGATTGTTCTCATACATCCAATGATACATTTATGATCGGAGACACCACGGTCAACTGCAATTCTACAGACAATGCAGGAAACACTGGAACCTGTAATCTGATCGTCACAGTAACAGGTAACATTTTTCGTCTCTTTTTAACACTTAGTGTTTTATTTTTTGCCTCTTCCCTGTGTAACAAATAATGAAAGAATTCTTTATAACTTCTCCCGGATAAGATCATTTTCTTCAAATCATATTTTTTCCAATATTGATTGATATATATTATTTTATCTCTAATTTTGTTGTCTTGCAGATGATGAATCTCCTGCTCTGACCTGCCCGAATGTAACTTCTACTACGGATATTGGACTAAATTCATCTTCCACTGTTATCATTAGCCCAACTGCAACTGATAACGTTGATTCAAATCCAACTGTGGATTGTTCTCATACATCCAATGATACATTTATGATCGGAGACACCACGGTCAACTGCAATTCTACAGACAATGCAGGAAACACTGGAACCTGTACTCTGATCGTCACAGTAACAGGTATTAATTTTAAAAAAAATTAACACTTAGTGTCTGATCTTGTCTATTACTTGTGTAAGAAATTAAATATTTTTTTAAATCACTTAATTAGGACGAAATTATTTTCTTCAAATGATATTTTTCCAACGCTGAATGATATTCTTTTTAGCTCTAATATTGATGTCCTGCAAATGATGAAGCACCAACTCTCAATTGCCCAAATGTAACTTCTACCACCACTATTGGACTAATTTCATCTTCCACTGTTATCATTAGCTCCACTGCAACTGATAATGTTGATTCAAATCCAACTGCGGATTGTCTCATACATCCAACGATACATTTATGATCGGGGACGCAACAGTCAACTGCAGTTCTACAGACAATGCAGAAAACACTGCAACCTGTTTTCTGATTGTCACAATAACTGGTACCCAAACATTTTATTTTAAATCAATAAGGTGTATATCCTATCTTGTCTCTTATATGTGTTAGAAATGAAATATTTCTTTCAATTTATAACTTATCCCGGATAAGATCATTTTCTTCAAATCATGTTTTTTTCCAATATTGATTGATTTATATTATTCTATCTCTAATTATGTTGTCTTGCAGATGATGAATCTCCTGCTCTGACCTGCCCGAATGTAACTTCTACTACGGATATTGGACTAAATTCATCTTCCACTGTTATCATTAGCCCAACTGCAACTGATAACGTTGATTCAAATCCAACTGTGGATTGTTCTCATACATCCAATGATACATTTATGATCGGAGACACCACGGTCAACTGCAATTCTACAGACAATGCAGGAAATACTGGAACCTGTAATCTGATCGTCACAGTAACAGGTAACATTTTTCGTCTCTTTTTAACACTTAGTGTCTTATTTTGCCTCTTCCCTGTGTAACAAATAATGAAAGAATTCTTTATTACTACTCCCGGATAAGATCATTTTCTTCAAATCATGTTTTTTCCAATATTGATTGATTTATATTATTCTATCTCTAATTATGTTGTCTTGCAGATGATGAATCTCCTGCTCTGACCTGCCCGAATGTAACTTCTACTACGGATATTGGACTAAATTCATCTTCCACTGTTATCATTAGCCCAACTGCAACTGATAACGTTGATTCAAATCCAACTGTGGATTGTTCTCATACATCCAATGATACATTTATGATCGGAGACACAACGGTCAACTGCAATTCTACAGACAATGCAGGAAATACTGGAACCTGTACTCTGATCGTCACAGTAACAGGTAACATTTTTCCTCTCTTTTAACACTTAGTGTCTTATTTTTTCTCTTCCCTGTGTAACAAATTAAATAATTTTTTAAAACTTCTTAGGATAAGATCATTTTCTTCAAATCATATTTTTTCCAATATTGATTGATATTAATTATTTTTAGCTCTAATATTGATGTCTTGCAAATGATGAATCTCCTCCTCTGACCTGCCCGAATGTAACTTCTACTACGGATATTGGACTAATTTCATCTTCCACTGTTATCATTAGCCCACTGCAACTGATAACGTTGATTCAAATCCAACTGTGGATTGTTCTCATACATCCAATGATACATTTATGATCGGGGACACAACAGTCAACTGCAATTCTACAGACAATGCAGAAAACACTGGAACCTGTACTCTGATTGTCACAGTAACAGGTATTAAACATTTTATTAAATCAATAAGTGTATATGATCTTGTCTATTACTGTGTTAGAAATGAAATATTTCTTTAAATCACTTAATTAGGATAAGATTATTTTCTTCAAATGATATTTTTCCAACGCTGAATGATATTATATTCTTTTAGCTCTAATATTGTTGTCCTGCAGATGATGAATCACCAACTCTCAATTGCCCAAATGTAACTTCTACCACCACTATTGGACTAAATTCATCTTCCACTGTTATCATTAGCTCCACTGCAACTGATAATGTTGATTCAAATCCAACTGCGGATTGTTCTCATACATCCAACGATACATTTATGATCGGGGACGCAACAGTCAACTGCAGTTCTACAGACAATGCAGGAAACACTGCAACCTGTTTTCTGATTGTCACAATAACTGGTACCCAAACATTTTATTTTAAATCAATAAGGTGTATATCCTATCTTGTCTCTTATGTGTTAGAAATGAAATATTTCTTTCAATTTATAACTTATCCCGGATAAGATCATTTTCTTCAAATCATGTTTTTTCCAATATTGATTGATTTATATTATTCTATCTCTAATTATGTTGTCTTGCAGATGATGAATCTCCTGCTCTGACCTGCCCGAATGTAACTTCTACTACGGATATTGGACTAAATTCATCTTCCACTGTTATCATTAGCCCAACTGCAACTGATAACGTTGATTCAAATCCAACTGTGGATTGTTCTCATACATCCAATGATACATTTATGATTGGAGACACAACGGTCAACTGCAATACTACAGACAATGCAGGAAATACTGGAACCTGTACTCTGATCGTCACAGTAACAGGTAACATTTTTCCTCTCTTTTTAACACTTAGTGTCTTATTTTTGACTCTTCCCTGTGTAACAAATAATGAAAGAATTCTTTATAACTTCTCCCGGATAAGATCATTTTCTTCAAATCATATTTTTTCCAATATTGATTGATATATATTATTTTATCTCTAATTTTGTTGTCTTGCAGATGATGAATCTCCTGCTCTGACCTGCCCGAATGTAACTTCTACTACGGATATTGGACTAAATTCATCTTCCACTGTTATCATTAGCCCAACTGCAACTGATAACGTTGATTCAAATCCAACTGTGGATTGTTCTCATACATCCAATGATACATTTATGATCGGAGACACCACGGTCAACTGCAATTCTACAGACAATGCAGGAAACACTGGAACCTGTACTCTGATCGTCACAGTAACAGGTACTAATTAAAAAAAAATATTAACACTTAGTGTCTGATCTTGTCTATTACTTGTGTAAGAAATTAAATATTTTTTAAATCACTTAATTAGGACGAAATTATTTTCTTCAAATGATATTTTTCCAACGCTGAATGATATATATTCTTTTTAGCTCTAATATTGATGTCCTGCAAATGATGAAGCACCAACTCTCAATTGCCCAAATGTAACTTCTACCACCACTATTGGACTAATTTCATCTTCCACTGTTATCATTAGCTCCACTGCAACTGATAATGTTGATTCAAATCCAACTGCGGATTGTTCTCATACATCCAACGATACATTTATGATCGGGGACGCAACAGTCAACTGCAGTTCTACAGACAATGCAGAAAACACTGCAACCTGTTTTCTGATTGTTACAATAACTGGTACCCGAACATTTTATTTTAAATCAATAAGGTGTATATGATATCTTGTCTCTTATGTGTTAGAAATGAAATATTTCTTTCAATTTATAACTTATCCCGGATAAGATCATTTTCTTCAAATCATGTTTTTTCCAATATTGATTGATTTATATTATTCTATCTCTAATTATGTTGTCTTGCAGATGATGAATCTCCTGCTCTGACCTGCCCGAATGTAACTTCTACTACGGATATTGGACTAAATTCATCTTCCACTGTTATCATTAGCCCAACTGCAACTGATAACGTTGATTCAAATCCAACTGTGGATTGTTCTCATGCATCCAATGATACATTTATGATCGGAGACACACGGTCAACTGCAATTCTACAGACAATGCAGGAAACACTGGAACCTGTAATCTGATCGTCACAGTAATAGGTAACATTTTTCCTCTCTTTTTAACACTTAGTGTTTATTTTTTGCCTCTTCCCTGTGTAACAAATAATGAAAGAATTCTTTATAACTTCTCCCGGATAAGATCATTTTCTTCAAATCATATTTTTTCCAATATTGATTGATATATATTATTTTATCTCTAATTTTGTTGTCTTGCAGATGATGAATCTCCTGCTCTGACCTGCCCGAATGTAACTTCTACTACGGATATTGGACTAAATTCATCTTCCACTGTTATCATTAGCCCAACTGCAACTGATAACGTTGATTCAAATCCAACTGTGGATTGTTCTCATACATCCAATGATACATTTATGATCGGAGACACCACGGTCAACTGCAATTCTACAGACAATGCAGGAAACACTGGAACCTGTACTCTGATCGTCACAGTAACAGGTATTAATTTTAAAAAAAATTAACACTTAGTGTCTGATCTTGTCTATTACTTGTGTAAGAAATTAAATATTTTTTAAATCACTTAATTAGGACGAAATTATTTTCTTCAAATGATATTTTTCCAACGCTGAATGATATTCTTTTTAGCTCTAATATTGATGTCCTGCAAATGATGAAGCACCAACTCTCAATTGCCCAAATGTAACTTCTACCACCACTATTGGACTAATTTCATCTTCCACTGTTATCATTAGCTCCACTGCAACTGATAATGTTGATTCAAATCCAACTGCGGATTGTTCTCATACATCCAACGATACATTTATGATCGGGGACGCAACAGTCAACTGCAGTTCTACAGACAATGCAGAAAACACTGCAACCTGTTTTCTGATTGTCACAATAACTGGTACCCAAACATTTTATTTTAAATCAATAAGGTGTATATCCTATCTTGTCTCTTATATGTGTTAGAAATGAAATATTTCTTTCAATTTATAACTTATCCCGGATAAGATCATTTTCTTCAAATCATGTTTTTTCCAATATTGATTGATTTATATTATTCTATCTCTAATTATGTTGTCTTGCAGATGATGAATCTCCTGCTCTGACCTGCCCGAATGTAACTTCTACTACGGATATTGGACTAAATTCATCTTCCACTGTTATCATTAGCCCAACTGCAACTGATAACGTTGATTCAAATCCAACTGTGGATTGTTCTCATACATCCAATGATACATTTATGATCGGAGACACAACGTCAACTGCAATTACTACAGACAATGCAGGAAATACTGGAACCTGTACTCTGATCGTCACAGTAACAGGTAACATTTTTCGTCTCTTTTTAACACTTAGTGTCTTATTTTGACTCTTCCCTGTGTAACAAATAATGAAAGAATTCTTTATTACTACTCCCGGATAAGATCATTTTCTTCAAATCATGTTTTTTCCAATATTGATTGATTTATATTATTCTATCTCTAATTATGTTGTCTTGCAGATGATGAATCTCCTGCTCTGACCTGCCCGAATGTAACTTCTACTACGGATATTGGACTAAATTCATCTTCCACTGTTATCATTAGCCCAACTGCAACTGATAACGTTGATTCAAATCCAACTGTGGATTGTTCTCATACATCCAATGATACATTTATGATTGGAGACACAACGGTCAACTGCAATACTACAGACAATGCAGGAAATACTGGAACCTGTACTCTGATCGTCACAGTAACAGGTAACATTTTTCCTCTCTTTTTAACACTTAGTGTCTTATTTTTGACTCTTCCCTGTGTAACAAATAATGAAAGAATTCTTTATAACTTCTCCCGGATAAGATCATTTTCTTCAAATCATATTTTTTCCAATATTGATTGATATTAATTATTTTATCTCTAATTTTGTTGTCTTGCAGATGATGAATCTCCTGCTCTGACCTGCCCGAATGTAACTTCTACTACGGATATTGGACTAAATTCATCTTCCACTGTTATCATTAGCCCAACTGCAACTGATAACGTTGATTCAAATCCAACTGTGGATTGTTCTCATACATCCAATGATACATTTATGATCGGAGACACCACGGTCAACTGCAATTCTACAGACAATGCAGGAAACACTGGAACCTGTACTCTGATCGTCACAGTAACAGGTACTAATTAAAAAAAAATTAACACTTAGTGTCTGATCTTGTCTATTACTTGTGTAAGAAATTAATATTTTTTTTTAATCACTTAATTAGGACGAAATTATTTTCTTCAAATGATATTTTTCCAACGCTGAATGATATTATATTCTTTTTAGCTCTAATTTGATGTCCTGCAAATGATGAAACACCAACTCTCAATTGCCCAAATGTAACTTCTACCACCACTATTGGACTAATTTCATCTTCCACTGTTATCATTAGCTCCACTGCAACTGATAATGTTGATTCAAATCCAACTGCGGATTGTTCTCATACATCCAACGATACATTTATGATCGGGGACGCAACAGTCAACTGCAGTTCTACAGACAATGCAGAAAACACTGCAACCGGTTTTCTGATTGTTACAATAACTGGTACCCGAACATTTTATTTTAAATCAATAAGGTGTATATCCTATCTTGTCTCTTATATGTGTTAGAAATGAAATATTTCTTTCAATTTATAACTTATCCCGGATAAGATCATTTTCTTCAAATCATGTTTTTTCCAATATTGATTGATTTATATTATTCTATCTCTAATTATGTTGTCTTGCAGATGATGAATCTCCTGCTCTGACCTGCCCGAATGTAACTTCTACTACGGATATTGGACTAAATTCATCTTCCACTGTTATCATTAGCCCAACTGCAACTGATAACGTTGATTCAAATCCAACTGTGGATTGTTCTCATACATCCAATGATACATTTATGATCGGAGACACCACGGTCAACTGCAATACTACAGACAATGCAGGAAATACTGGAACCTGTACTCTGATCGTCACAGTAACAGGTAACATTTTTCCTCTCTTTTTAACACTTAGTGTCTTATTTTTGACTCTTCCCTGTGTAACAAAAATGAAAGAATTCTTTATAACTTCTCCCGGATAAGATCATTTTCTTCAAATCATATTTTTTCCAATATTGATTGATATATATTATTTTATATCTATTTTGTTGTCTTGCAGATGATGAATCTCCTGCTCTGACCTGCCTGAATGTAACTTCTACTACGGATATTGGACTGAATTCATCTTCCACTGTTATCATTAGCCCAACTGCAACTGATAACGTTGATTCAAATCCAACTGTGGATTGTTCTCATACATCCAATGATACATTTATGATCGGAGACACCACGGTCAACTGCAATTCTACAGACAATGCAGGAAACACTGGAACCTGTACTCTGATCGTCACAGTAACAGGTATTAATTAAAAAAAAAATTAACACTTAGTGTCTGATCTTGTCTATTACTTGTGTAAGAAATTAAATATTTTTTTAAATCACTTAATTAGGACGAAATTATTTTCTTCAAATGATATTTTTCCAACGCTGAATGATATATATTCTTTTTAGCTCTAATATTGATGTCCTGCAAATGATGAAGCACCAACTCTCAATTGCCCAAATGTAACTTCTACCACCACTATTGGACTAATTTCATCTTCCACTGTTATCATTAGCTCCACTGCAACTGATAATGTTGATTCAAATCCAACTGCGGATTGTTCTCATACATCCAACGATACATTTATGATCGGGGACGCAACAGTCAACTGCAGTTCTACAGACAATGCAGAAAACACTGCAACCTGTTTTCTGATTGTCACAATAACTGGTACCCAAACATTTTATTTTAAATCAATAAGGTGTATATCCTATCTTGTCTCTTATATGTGTTAGAAATGAAATATTTCTTTCAATTTATAACTTATCCCGGATAAGATCATTTTCTTCAAATCATGTTTTTTTCCAATATTGATTGATTTATATTATTCTATCTCTAATTATGTTGTCTTGCAGATGATGAATCTCCTGCTCTGACCTGCCCGAATGTAACTTCTACTACGGATATTGGACTAAATTCATCTTCCACTGTTATCATTAGCCCAACTGCAACTGATAACGTTGATTCAAATCCAACTGTGGATTGTTCTCATGCATCCAATGATACATTTATGATCGGAGACACCACGGTCAACTGCAATTCTACAGACAATGCAGGAAAACTGGAACCTGTAATCTGATCGTCACAGTAATAGGTAACATTTTTCCTCTCTTTTTAACACTTAGTGTTTTATTTTTGCCTCTTCCCTGTGTAACAAATAATGAAAGAATTCTTTATAACTTCTCCCGGATAAGATCATTTTCTTCAAATCATATTTTTTCCAATATTGATTGATATATATTATTTTATCTCTAATTTTGTTGTCTTGCAGATGATGAATCTCCTGCTCTGACCTGCCCGAATGTAACTTCTACTACGGATATTGGACTAAATTCATCTTCCACTGTTATCATTAGCCCAACTGCAACTGATAACGTTGATTCAAATCCAACTGTGGATTGTTCTCATACATCCAATGATACATTTATGATCGGAGACACCACGGTCAACTGCAATTCTACAGACAATGCAGGAAACACTGGAACCTGTACTCTGATCGTCACAGTAACAGGTACTAATTTTAAAAAAAATTATTAACACTTAGTGTCTGATCTTGTCTATTATGTGTAAGAAATTAAATTTTTTTTAAATCACTTAATTAGGACGAAATTATTTTCTTCAAATGATATTTTTCCAACGCTGAATGATATTATATTATTTTTAGCTCTAATATTGTTGTCTTGCAGATGATGAAGCACCAACTCTCAATTGCCCAAATGTAACTTCTACCTACACTATTGGACTAATTTCATCTTCCACTGTTATCATTAGCCCACTGCAACTGATAATGTTGATTCAAATCCAACTGTGGATTGTCTCATACATCCAATGATACATTTATGATCGGGGACACCAACGGTCAACTGCAGTTCTACAGACAATGCAGAAACACTGGAACCTGTTTTCTGATCGTCACAAGTAACTGGTACCCAAACATTTTATTTTAAATCAATAAGGTGTATATGATATGATGTTCTTTTGTGTTAGAAATGAAATATTTCTTTCTTTTTATACTTATCCCGGATAAGATCATTTTCTTCAAATCATGTTTTTTCCAATATTGATTGATTTATATTATTCTATCTCTAATTATGTTGTCTTGCAGATGATGAATCTCCTGCTCTGACCTGCCCGAATGTAACTTCTACTACGGATATTGGACTAAATTCATCTTCCACTGTTATCATTAGCCCAACTGCAACTGATAACGTTGATTCAAATCCAACTGTGGATTGTTCTCATACATCCAATGATACATTTATGATCGGAGACACCACGGTCAACTGCAATTCTACAGACAATGCAGGAAATACTGGAACCTGTACTCTGATCGTCACAGTAACAGGTAACATTTTTCCTCTCTTTTTAACACTTAGTGTTTTATTTTTTGTCTCTTCCCTGTGTAACAAATAATGAAAGAATTCTTTATAACTTCTCCCGGATAAGATCATTTTCTTCAAATCATATTTTTTCCAATATTGATTGATATATATTATTTTATCTCTAATTTTGTTGTCTTGCAGATGATGAATCTCCTGCTCTGACCTGCCCGAATGTAACTTCTACTACGGATATTGGACTAAATTCATCTTCCACTGTTATCATTAGCCCAACTGCAACTGATAACGTTGATTCAAATCCAACTGTGGATTGTTCTCATACATCCAATGATACATTTATGATCGGAGACACCACGGTCAACTGCAATTCTACAGACAATGCAGGAAACACTGGAACCTGTACTCTGATCGTCACAGTAACAGGTATTAATTTTTAAAAAAATTAACACTTAGTGTCTGATCTTGTCTATTACTTGTGTAAGAAATTAAATAATTTTTTAAATCACTTAATTAGGACGAAATTATTTTCTTCAAATGATATTTTTTCCAATGCTGATTGATATTATATTCTTTTTAGCTCTAATTTGATGTCTTGCAAATGATGAATCTCCAACTCTCAATTGCCCAAATGTAACTTCTACCACCACTATTGGACTAATTTCATCTTCCACTGTTATCATTAGCCCAACTGCAACTGATAATGTTGATTCAAATCCAACTGTGGATTGTTCTCATACATCCAATGATACATTTATGATCGGGGACGCAACGGTCAACTGCAGTTCTACAGACAATGCAGAAAACACTGCAACCTGTTTTCTGATTGTCACATAACTGGTAACCCAACATTTTATTTTAAATCAATAAGGTGTATATGATTTCTTGTCTCTTATATGTGTTAGAATGAAATATTTCTTTCTTTATAACTTATCCCGGATAAGATCATTTTCTTCAAATCATGTTTTTTTCCAATATTGATTGATTTATATTATTTTATCTCTAATTATGTTGTCTTGCAGATGATGAATCTCCTGCTCTGACCTGCCCGAATGTAACTTCTACTACGGATATTGGACTAAATTCATCTTCCACTGTTATCATTAGCCCAACTGCAACTGATAACGTTGATTCAAATCCAACTGTGGATTGTTCTCATACATCCAATGATACATTTATGATCGGAGACACAACGGTCAACTGCAATTCTACAGACAATGCAGGAAATACTGGAACCTGTACTCTGATCGTCACAGTAACAGGTAACATTTTTCGTCTCTTTTTAACACTTAGTGTCTTATTTTGACTCTTCCCTGTGTAACAAATAATGAAAGAATTCTTTATTACTTCTCCCGGATAAGATCATTTTCTTCAAATCATGTTTTTTTCCAATATTGATTGATTTATATTATTCTATCTCTAATTATGTTGTCTTGCAGATGATGAATCTCCTGCTCTGACCTGCCCGAATGTAACTTCTACTACGGATATTGGACTAAATTCATCTTCCACTGTTATCATTAGCCCAACTGCAACTGATAACGTTGATTCAAATCCAACTGTGGATTGTTCTCATACATCCAATGATACATTTATGATTGGAGACACAACGGTCAACTGCAATACTACAGACAATGCAGGAAATACTGGAACCTGTACTCTGATCGTCACAGTAACAGGTAACATTTTTCGTCTCTTTTTAACACTTAGTGTCTTATTTTGACTCTTCCCTGTGTAACAAATAATGAAAGAATTCTTTATACTTCTCCCGGATAAGATCATTTTCTTCAAATCATATTTTTTCCAATATTGATTGATTTAATTATTTTTATATCTAATTTTGTTGTCTTGCAGATGATGAATCTCCTGCTCTGACCTGCCCGAATGTAACTTCTACTACGGATATTGGACTAAATTCATCTTCCACTGTTATCATTAGCCCAACTGCAACTGATAACGTTGATTCAAATCCAACTGTGGATTGTTCTCATACATCCAATGATACATTTATGATCGGAGACACCACGGTCAACTGCAATTCTACAGACAATGCAGGAAACACTGGAACCTGTACTCTGATCGTCACAGTAACAGGTATTAATTTTTTTAAAAAATTAACACTTAGTGTCTGATCTTGTCTATTACTTGTGTAAGAAATTAAATATTTTTTTATCACTTAATTAGGACGAAATTATTTTCTTCAAATGATATTTTTCCAACGCTGAATGATATTATATTCTTTTAGCTCTAATATTGATGTCCTGCAAATGATGAAACACCAACTCTCAATTGCCCAAATGTAACTTCTACCACCACTATTGGACTAATTTCATCTTCCACTGTTATCATTAGCTCCACTGCAACTGATAATGTTGATTCAAATCCAACTGCGGATTGTTCTCATACATCCAACGATACATTTATGATCGGGGACGCAACAGTCAACTGCAGTTCTACAAACAATGCAGAAACACTGCAACCGGTTTCTGATTGTTACAATAACTGGTACCCGAACATTTTATTTTAAATCAATAAGGTGTATATCCTATCTTGTCTCTTATGTGTTAGAAATGAAATATTTCTTTCAATTTATAACTTATCCCGGATAAGATCATTTTCTTCAAATCATGTTTTTTCCAATATTGATTGATTTATATTATTCTATCTCTAATTATGTTGTCTTGCAGATGATGAATCTCCTGCTCTGACCTGCCCGAATGTAACTTCTACTACGGATATTGGACTAAATTCATCTTCCACTGTTATCATTAGCCCAACTGCAACTGATAACGTTGATTCAAATCCAACTGTGGATTGTTCTCATACATCCAATGATACATTTATGATCGGAGACACCACGGTCAACTGCAATTCTACAGACAATGCAGGAAACACTGGAACCTGTAATCTGATCGTCACAGTAATAGGTAACATTTTTCCTCTCTTTTTAACACTTAGTGTCTTATTTTTGCCTCTTCCCTGTGTAACAAATAATGAAAGAATTCTTTATAACTTCTCCCGGATAAGATCATTTTCTTCAAATCATATTTTTTCCAATATTGATTGATATATATTATTTTATCTCTAATTTTGTTGTCTTGCAGATGATGAATCTCCTGCTCTGACCTGCCTGAATGTAACTTCTACTACGGATATTGGACTGAATTCATCTTCCACTGTTATTATTAGCCCAACTGCAACTGATAACGTTGATTCAAATCCAACTGTGGATTGTTCTCATACATCCAATGATACATTTATGATCGGAGACACCACGGTCAACTGCAATTCTACAGACAATGCAGGAAACACTGGAACCTGTACTCTGATCGTCACAGTAACAGGTACTAATTTAAAAAAAATTTTAACACTTAGTGTCTGATCTTGTCTTTCCCTGTGTAAGAATAATGAAATATATTTTTAACTCACTTAATCCGGACGAAATTATTTTCTTCAATCATATTTTTTCCAATATTGAATTGATAATTATTATTTTTCTCTAATTTGTTGTCTTGCAGATGATGAATCTCCAACTCTGACCTGCCCAAATGTAACTTCTACTACCACTATTGGACTAAATTCATCTTCCACTGTTATCATTAGCCCAACTGCAACTGATAACGTTGATTCAAATCCAACTGTGGATTGTTCTCATACATCCAATGATACATTTATGATCGGGGACACAACAGTCAACTGCAATACTACAGACAATGCAGAAAACACTGAACCTGTTTTCTGATTGTCACAATAACTGGTACCCAACATTTTATTTAAACAATAAGGTGTATATTATCTTGTCTTATATGTGTTAGAAATGAAATATTTTTTCAATTTATTACTTATCCCGGATAAGATCATTTTCTTCAAATCATGTTTTTTCCAATATTGATTGATTTATATTATTCTATCTCTAATTTTGTTGTCTTGCAGATGATGAATCTCCTGCTCTGACCTGCCCGAATGTAACTTCTACTACGGATATTGGACTAAATTCATCTTCCACTGTTATCATTAGCCCAACTGCAACTGATAACGTTGATTCAAATCCAACGTCCAATTAGGACGAAATTATTTTCTTCAAATGATATTTTTCCAATGCTGAATGATATTATATTCTTTTTAGCTCTAATATTGATGTCCTGCAAATGATGAAGCACCAACTCTCAATTGCCCAAATGTAACTTCTACCACCACTATTGGACTAATTTCATCTTCCACTGTTATCATTAGCTCCACTGCAACTGATAATGTTGATTCAAATCCAACTGCGGATTGTTCTCATACATCCAACGATACATTTATGATCGGGGACGCAACAGTCAACTGCAGTTCTACAGACAATGCAGAAAACACTGCAACCTGTTTTCTGATTGTCACAATAACTGGACCCAAACATTTTATTTTAAATCAATAAGGTGTATATCCTATCTTGTCTCTTATATATGTCTTAGAAATGAAATATTTCTTTCAATTTATAACTTATCCCGGATAAGATCATTTTCTTCAAATCATATTTTTTCCAATATTGATTGATTTATATTATTCTATCTCTAATTATGTTGTCTTGCAGATGATGAATCTCCTGCTCTGACCTGCCCGAATGTAACTTTCTACTACGGATATTGGACTAAATCATCTTCCACTTGTATCATAGCCCAACTGCAACTGATAACGTTGATTCAAATCCAACGTCCAATTAGGGACGGAAATTATTTTCTTCAAATGATATTTTTCCAATGCTGAATGATATTATATTATTTTTCTCTTAATATTGATGTCCTGCAAATGATGAAACACCAACTCTCAATTGCCCAAATGTAACTTCTACCACACTATTGGACTAATTTCATCTTCCACTGTTATCATTAGCTCCACTGCAACTGATAATGTGATTCAATTCCAACTGTGGATTGTTCTCATACATCCAACGATACATTTATGATCGGGGACGCAACAGTCAACTGCAGTTCTACAGACAATGCAGAAAACACTGCAACCTGTTTTCTGATTGTTACAATAATGGTACCCGAACATTTTATTTAAATCAATAAGGTGTATATCCTATCTTGTCTCTTATGTGTTAGAAATGAAATATTTCTTTCAATTTATAACTTATCCCGGATAAGATCATTTTCTTCAAATCATGTTTTTTCCATATTGATTGATTTATATTATTCTATCTCTAATTATGTTGTCTTGCAGATGATGAATCTCCTGCTCTGACCTGCCCGAATGTAACTTCTACTACGGATATTGGACTAAATTCATCTTCCACTGTTATCATTAGCCCAACTGCAACTGATAACGTTGATTCAAATCCAACTGTGGATTGTTCTCATGCATCCAATGATACATTTTATGATCGGAGACACCACGGTCAACTGCAATTCTACAGACAATGCAGGAAACACTGGAACCTGTACTCTGATCGTCACAGTAACAGGTAACATTTTTTCCTCTCTTTTTAACACTTAGTGTCTTATTTTTGCCTCTTCCTGTGTAACAAATAATGAAAGAATTCTTTATAACTTCTCCCGGATAAGATCATTTTCTTCAAATCATATTTTTTCCAATATTGATTGATATATATTATTTTATCTCTAATTTTGTTGTCTTGCAGATGATGAATCTCCTGCTCTGACCTGCCTGAATGTAACTTCTACTACGGATATTGGACTGAATTCATCTTCCACTGTTATCATTAGCCCAACTGCAACTGATAACGTTGATTCAAATCCAACTGTGGATTGTTCTCATACATCCAATGATACATTTATGATCGGAGACACCACGGTCAACTGCAATTCTACAGACAATGCAGGAAACACTGGAACCTGTACTCTGATCGTCACAGTAACAGGTATTAATTTAAAAAAAAATTAACACTTAGTGTCTGATCTTGTCTATTACTTGTGTAAGAAATGAAATATTTTTTTATCACTTAATTAGGACGAAATTATTTTCTTCAAATGATATTTTTCCAACGCTGAATGATATATATTCTTTTTAGCTCTAATATTGATGTCCTGCAAATGATGAAGCACCAACTCTCAATTGCCCAAATGTAACTTCTACCACCACTATTGGACTAATTTCATCTTCCACTGTTATCATTAGCTCCACTGCAACTGATAATGTTGATTCAAATCCAACTGCGGATTGTTCTCATACATCCAACGATACATTTATGATCGGGGACGCAACAGTCAACTGCAGTTCTACAGACAATGCAGAAAACACTGCAACCTGTTTTCTGATTGTCACAATAACTGGTACCCAAACATTTTATTTTAAATCAATAAGGTGTATATCCTATCTTGTCTCTTATATGTGTTAGAAATGAAATTTTCTTTCAATTTATAACTTATCCCGGATAAGATCATTTTCTTCAAATCATGTTTTTTTCAATATTGATTGATTTATATTATTCTATCCCTAATTATGTTGTCTTGCAGATGATGAATCTCCTGCTCTGACCTGCCCGAATGTAACTTCTACTACGGATATTGGACTAAATTCATCTTCCACTGTTATCATTAGCCCAACTGCAACTGATAGCGTTGATTCAAATCAA